>RXID01010997.1:2500-19561 GCA_005019695.1 Trichopus zeylanicus subsp. travancoricus
TTAGTAGTAGTAATAGTAATAGTAGTAATGGTAATAGCAATAGTAGTAGATGTAGTTGTAATAATAGTAGTAGTAGTAGCAGCAGCAGTAGTAGAAGTCATAGTAGTAGTAGTTGTTGTTGTTGTAGTAGCAATAGTAGTAGTAATAGTAGTTTAAATAATAATAGGAGTAGTAGTAGTAGTATTAGTAGCCACAGTAGAAGCAATAGTTGTAGTAAAAGTAGTAGTTGTAGCAGCAACAGTAGTATTACCTTTAGTGGTAGTAGCTACAGTAGTAGCGGTAGTTGTAGTAATAGTAGTAGCAGCATGAGTAGTAGCAGTACCACTAGTTATTGCAGTAGTAGCTGTAGTAGTTGCAGTAGTTGCGGTAGTAGCAACAATAGTAGTAGTTGCTGTAGTAGTTGTAACTGTAGTAGGAGTAGCAGTAGTAGTAGTAGTTATATTAGTAGTAGTAGTGCTACTACTTGTAGGAGTAGTTCTAGTAATAGTTGTAGCAATTATAGTAGTTGTAGTAGTATTAAAAGTAGTAGAAATAGTAGTAGTAGTAGTAGTAGTAGCAGCAACAACAAAAGTGGTAGTACTAGTAGTAGCGGTAGTAGTACTAATAGCAGTTGCAGTGGTAGTATTAGTTGGAGAGGTAGAAGGACTAGTAGCATTAGCCGCATCTGTGGCAACAACAACAGCAATAGTCGTAGTAGTAGTTGTAGTATTACTAGTTGTAATAGTAGTAGTAGTAGTATAAGTAGTAGCAGTGACTATAGTTGTTGGAGTAGAAGTAGTTATAGTTATTGTTGTAGTAGTAGTAGTAGTAGTAGCTATCGCGGCAACAGTAGCAGTAGTAGTAGTCATAGCATCAGCACTAGTAGTAGAAGTAGTTGTAGTCATAGTAGAAGTAGTACTCGTGGAAGTACTAGTAGAAGCAGTAGTAGTAGTAGTTTGAGAAATAGTAGAATAGTAGTAGCAGTAGTAGTAGTCGTAGTGGTTGTAGTAGTGGTAGTTGTGGTTGTTGTTATAGTAGTTGCAGTAGTAGATGTAGTATTTGTTGTTACAGTAGTTGTATAAGTAGCAGTAGTGTAATTTGTTGTTGTAGTAGTCGTACTAGCAGCATTAGTGGTAGTAGTAGAAGTGGAGGTACTTGTAATTAAATTTGGAATGGGAGCAGTAGTAGTAGTTGAAGTCGAAATAGTGCTAGCAGGTGTAGCAATAGTAGCCGTAGTAGAAGTAGTAATAGTAGTAGTAGTAGCAGTCGTAGCAGTTGTTGTTCTGATAGTAGTTGTAGTAATACAAGTAGAAGTTATAGTAGTAGAAGTAGTAGTAGTAGTGGTAGTAGTAGTAGTTGTTGTAGTAATACTCGTACTTGCAATAGTAGTAGTAGCACAAGTATTATTAGTTGGAGTTGAAGTAGTAGTCGTAGCAGTTTTAGTAGCAGTAGTAATATTATTGTGAGAAGTAGTTGGGGTAGCAGAAGTAGGAGCGGTAGCAGTTGTCATATTTCTAGTAGCAATAGTAGTAGTAGTATTTGTAGCAGTAGTTGTAGTAGTAGTAGTAACAATGGTAGCGGTTGTAGCAGTAGTAGCAGTAGTAGCGGTAGTAGCAGCAACTATAGTAGTAGAATTAGTAGTGTGGTTGTTGTAGTAGTAGTCGTAGCTATAGGAGCAGTAGTAGTTGCAGTAGTGGCAGTAGTAGGTGTAGTCATTATAGTTGTTGCTGTAGCAACAAAAAAAGTAGTAGTAGTACAAGTTGTAGTAGCAACAGTAGTAGTATCAGTAGCAGTTGCAGAGGTAGTAGCAGTAGTAGTAGTTTTACTAATCGCAGCTGTAGCATTTGTATCAATAGTAGAAGTAGTTATTATTATAGTAGTAGTAGTAGTAGAATTAGTAATAGTAGTATTATAGTAGTAGTTTTAGTTTTTATAGTATTTTTATTAGTAGTAGTTATCATAATAATAATAGTTGTTGTTGTAAGAATAGTAGTAGATGTAGCCAATGTAGGAGAAGTTGTAGTAGTAGTAGTAGTAGTATTAGTAGTAGCACTAGTAAGAGCAGCAGCAGCAGCAGCAGTTGTAGTAGCAAGAGTAGTAGCAGTAGCACTAGTAGTAGCAGTAATAGTTGTAGTAGTTGTTGTAGTAGAAGTTGCAGCAGCAATTGAAGCTAAGGTAGCAGTAGTTGTAGTAAAAATAGTAGTTGTAGCAGTGTTACTGGTAGTAGTAGTAGCAACAACAACAATAATAGTAGCAGTTGTAGTAGTATTTGTTGTAATAGTAGTAGCAGTAGTAGTTGTTGTAGTAGCAGTAGCAGTAGCAGTCGTACTGGTAGTAATAGTAGTAGTGGTAGTAGCGGTGTTAGTAGTAGCAGCAGCAGAAGCAGTAGTTCTAGCAACAGCAGTAGTAGCAGTTGTAGCAGCAGCAGCAGTAATAGTAGTCATAGCAGGAGTAGTACCAGTAGTAGCTGAAGTAATAGTGACAATAGTAGTAGGAGCAATCACAGTAGTAGTAATAGCATTAGTAGTAGTAGCAATAGTAGTAATAGTAATGGAAGTAGTACTGCTACTAGTAGTAGCGGCAGTAGCAGTAGCAGTAGTTGTTGTAGTAGTAGTAGTTGTTATTGTTGTTGTTGTTGTTGTTGTCGGAGTAGTGGGATTAGTTGTAGGAGTAGTAGGAGTAGGAGTAGCAGTGGTAGTAGTTGCAGGAGTAGTAAGAGTCGTAGTAGTTGTACCAATAGGAGTTGCAGTAGAGGTAGTAAAAGTCATAGCAGTAGTAGTAGTAGAAGTAGTGGTAGGAGTAGTAGTAATTTTAGCAGTAAGAGTAAATGTTCAAGTAGTTGTGCCAGTATTAGTCAGAGTAGTAGTAGTAGTAGTCATTATAGTAGTAGTCATAGTAATATTTGTAGAAGTAGAAGTAGTAGAAGTAGTCGTACTAGTAGTTGTGGTAGTAGTAGTAGCAATAGTAGTATAGTGGCAGTAGTAACAGTAGTAGTAGCAATAGTGGTAGGAGTAGTATTAGTAGTAGCAATAGCTGTAGGAGTAGTGGTTGCAGTAGTAGTACTAGTGCTAGTAGGAGAAGTAGCAGCAGTAGTAGTAGTAGTAGTAGCAACAGCAGCAGCAGTAGCAGTAGGAGTAGTAATAGTAGTAGTTGTAGTAGTAGTAGTAATAGTAATAGTAGTAGAAGTAGTAGCAGTAGTATTAGTAGTAGTAGTAGTAGTAGTAGTAGTAGTAGTAGTAGTAGTAGCTGTAGTAATAGAAGTAGCAGTAGTCACAGTAGTAGAAGTTGTAGTAATAATAATAGTAGTCGTCGTCGTAGTAGCAACAGCAGTAGTAGTAGTAATAGGAGTAGTAATAGAAGTAGCAGTAGCAATAGCAGTAGTAGTAATAGAAGTAATAGTAATAGCAGTAATTGCAGTTGTAGATGTAGTAGTATAATAGTAGTAGTAGTAGTATAGTAGTAGTAGTTGTAATAGAACTAGAAGTAGTAGTAGTAGTCGTAGTTGTTGTTGTTGTAGTAGTAGCAGTTGCAGTAGTAATAGTAGTAGAAATAGTAATAGAAGTAGTAGTAGTATTATTATTCGGAGTAGTAGTATTAGTATTAGTAGGCACAGTAGAAGCAATAGTTGTAGTAGAAGTCGTAGTAGTAGTAGTAGTAGTAGTAGTTGTTGTAGAGGTTGTAGCTGCAGTAGTAGCGGCAGTTGTAGTAGTAGTAGGAGCAGCAAGAGTAGTAGCAGTAGCACTAGTTGCTGCAGTAGTAGCTGTAGTAGCTGCAGTAGTTGCAACAGTAGCTGCAGTAGTCGTAGTAGTTGTAGTAGTTGTAACTGTAGGAGTAGAAGTAGTAGTAATAGTTATATTAGTTGTAGCAGTAGTACTACTTGTAGTAAGAGTAGTAGCCATTATAGTAGCTATAGCAGTAGTAAAAGTAGTTGTTGGAGTTGTAGTAGTAGTAGTGGTAGCAGTAGTAGCAGTAATAGTAGTTGCAGTAGTAGTATTAGTAGGAGAAGTAGAAGGAGCAGTAGCATTAGTAGCATCTGCAGCAATAGTGGCAGTAGTTGTAGTAGTAGCAGTAGCAGTAGTAGTAGTAGCAGTGGTCATAGTTGTTGGAGTAAAAGTAGTTGTAGTAGTAGTAGTAGTAGTAGTAGTAGTAGTAGTAGTTATAGTAGCAGCAGTAGTAGCAATAGTAGTCGTAGCATAAACACTAGTAGTAGTAGTAGTAGTCTTAGCAGTAGTAGCAGTAGTTGTCGTGATGGTAGTTGTCGTAATACAAGTAGAAGTAGTTGTAGTAGTAGTAGTAGTGGTGGTGGTAATAGTAGTAGTAGTAGTAGTTATAGTAATAGTCGTACTTGCAGTAGCAGTAGTAGCAAAAGTATTATTAGTTGGAGTGGAAGTAGTAGTCATAGCAGTATTAATAGCAGTAGTAATAGTATTATGAGAAGTAGTAGTAGTAATAGAAGTCAGAGCGGTAGCAGTTGTCGTATTTGTAGTAGTAATAGTAGTAGTTGTAGTTGTAGCAACAGTTGTAGTAGTAGTAGTAACAATGGTAGCGGTTGTAGTAGTAGTAGTAGTAGCGGTAGTAGCAGCAACTGTAGTAGTAGAAGTAGTAGTTGCGGCAACAGCAGCAGTAGTAGTGTGGTCGTTGTAGTAGTAGTCATAGTTATAGTAGCAGTAGTAGTTGCAGTAGTGGTAGCAATAGCAGTAGTCATTATAGCTGTTGCTATCGCAGCAGTAAAAGTAGTAGTAGTATTACTACTACAACTACAACTGCTACTACAACCATTACTACTACTCCTCCAAATACTAGTACTACTATTTTTGCTTCTACTACAACTGCCACTACTACTACTAGTATTACTAGTACTCCTACTCCAACTACAACTCTGACAACTATTCCAACTACAACTTCTGCTAGTACTACTACAACAATGACTACTACTACAACAACAACTTCTACCACAATTACTACTACTACTGCAGGTGCTACTACTACTATTACTACTACTACTACTTCTACTACTACTACTACTACTATGACTACTACTACTGCTACTAATGCTACTACTACTTCTACTACTACAACTACAACTGCAACTACTGGTACTACTAGTCCTGCTACTACTACTACTATGACTACTACGACTTCTACTACTACAACTACTACTACTACTACTACAACTACTAAAACTACTACTAATACTACTACTACTAATCCAACAACTACTTCTATTACTGCTACTATAACTGCCATTGTTGCAACTACTGCAACTATTACGACCACCATTGGTACTACTACTACTACTACTATTGCTACTACTACTACTACGGCTACTATTGCCACTACTACTACTACTCCTCCTACTACTATTACAACAACTACTACTTCTAGAAGAACTATAACTACTCCTACTACTACTACTACTACGATAATTACTACTACTATCACTATTGCTACATCTACAACTTCTACTACAAGAACTACTTCTACTGCTACAACACTAATACCATAAGTATTACAACTGCTACTGCTACTACTATTACAACAACACTACTACTACTGCTGCTACTACTACAATGACTACTACAAATACTATTACTACTACTACAACTACTGCTACCACTACTGCTACGACTACTGCTACTACTACTGCTACTACTGCTACCACTACTGCTACCACTACTGCTACCACTACTGCTACTACCACTACTGCTACTACCACTACTACTACTACTGCTACTCCTACTGCTACTCCTACTGCTACTACTACTACTACTACTACTACTACTACTACTACTACTACTACTACTACTACTACTATGACTATGACTACAACTACTACTCCTATCGTGACTACTACTACTTCTACTATGACTACTAAAACTACTGCTAGGACTACTACTATTACCACTATTAATACTACTATTAATATGACTATTGCGACTACTACTGCTGCTACTTCTACCACTACTACAACTACTACTACAAAAACTACTACCACTACTGCTACTACTACTACAACAACAACAACTACTACTCCAACTACTGCCATTACTACTACAACTGTGGCTACTACTTCTCAAACTACTACTACTACTACAACAACAACAACTACTTCTACTAGTATTACTACTACTAGCACTACAGCTACTACTATGACTACGGATGCCACTACTGCTACTACCAGTGCTAATGTCACTACTAATGCTACTACTGGTAGTGCTGCTACTACTACTGCAACTAGTGCTACTACTACAGCTTCTACTATGGCTACCACTACTCCAACTATTACTACTACTACTACTACCCTTGCTGCTACTGCTACTACTACTGTTACCACTACTACTACTACTACGACTACTACTACTACCCTTGCTACTACTACTACTACAACTGCTACTATTGCTACTACTACAACTACAACTGCTACTGCTGCTACTACTTCTACCACTACTACAACTACTAGCAATACTACTACTATTGTTATTGCTACTACAACTTCTACTACTATTACTTATCCTACTACTACTAATGCTGCTACTGCTACTACTATTACTACTACGTCCACTACTACTTTTACAACTAATATTACTATTATAACTATTTTTACTACTAGTAGTAGTACTCCTACTACTGATGCTGCTACTACTACAACAATAACTACTACTACTTCTACTAGTACTAGTACTAATACTACTACTACTGCTACTACTACTACTAATACAACAACTACTACTACTGCTACTACTACTACTACTACTACTACTACTACTACTACTACTACTACTACTACTACTACTACTACTACTACTATTGCAACTACTACTGTTGCTACAACTACTACTATAACTAGTACTACTGCTACTACTACTTTGCTGCTACTACTAATGCAACTATTGCTACTACTACTACTACAACAACTACTACTACTACACCAACAACAACTACTACTACTAGTACAACTACTATGACTACTACTGCGACTGCTGCTACTATTATCACTATTACTGCTACTATTGCTACTACTTTTATTACTGCTGCTGCTACTACTACTACCATTACAGCAACTACAGCTGCTACTATGGCTACCACATGTGCTTCTACTACTACCGGTACTACTACTGCTACTACTACTACTACTACCTCTTCCTCTAACATTACTACTACTGCTAGTACTACTGCTGTTGCTATAACTCCTACTACTAATTCTTCTACTATTATTGCTACAAATGCGTGTACTAGTAGGAGTGGTAATAGTTGCAATAGTAGGCATTGTAATAGCAGCAAAAACAATAGTAGTAGTAACAAAGTAGTAGTAATAGTAGTAGCCAAGCAATCGCGGTGTAGTAGTAGTAGTAGTGGAAGTAGTAGCAATAGTAGTAGAAGTAGTAGTAGTAGTATAAGTAACAGTAGTAGTTGTAGTAGTAGTATTAGTTGTAGTAGTAGTAGTAGAAATATTAGCTGTAGGAGTAGTGGTACATGTAGCAACGAAAGTTATAGCTATTGTAGTTATAATAATAGAAGTAGTAGTAGGAGGAGGAGTAGTAATAGTACTAGTAGTAGTAAAAGCAGTAGTAGTAATTGCTTTAGTTGTAGGAATAGTAGTAGTTGGAACACAATTTGCATTAGTAGTAGGAGTTGTAGTAGTTGTTGTAGTAGTGGTAATAATAGTAGTAGTAGTAATAGTAGTGGTAGCAGTAGTAGTACTAATAGTAATAGGAGTAGTAGTTGTTGTTGTAGTAACAGCAGTAGTTGTTGTACTAGTAGCAATAGTAGTAGTTGCAGTTGTAGTAAAATTAATTATAATGTTAGTATTATTAGCAAAAGTAGTAGTTGTAGTAGTTGTAGTTGTAGTTGTAGTAGTAGGAGTAGGAGTAGGAGTAGTAGGAGTAGGAGTAGTAGAAATAGTGGTAGTAGTAGAAGTAAGAGAAGTAATAGTAGTAGCTGTAGAGTTGCAACAGTAGTAGTTATTGTAGTAGTAGGAGAAGTAATAGCAATAGTGGTAGTAGTATTAGTCATAGTAGTCGTAATAGTTATATTAGTAGTATTAATAGAAGCCGCAGTAGTTGTAGTTATAGTAGTTGTGGTAGTAGTAGTAGTAGTAGTGTTAGTAGTATTAGTCATAGTAGTAGTAGTAGCAGGTGTAGTAATTATAGTAGTAGTAGTAGCAGCAGCTGTAGAAGACATAGTAGGATTTGTAGTAGTACTAGTAGCAGCAGTAGTAATAGTAGTTGTAGTATTAGTCGTAGTGGAAGTGGTAGTAGTGGTGTTAGTTGTAGTAGCAATAGTAGCAGTAGTAGTACTAGTAACAATAGTAGTAGCAGTTGAAGTGGTAGTTGTAGTACTAGTAGTCATACTAGCTGGAACAGTAGGAGTAGTAATGGTAGTATTAGTACTAGTAGAAATAGTAGCAATAGTAGTAATAGTAGTAATAGCAGTTGTGGCAGTAGAAGTAGTAGTAGTTGTTGTTGTATAAGTAGCATTAGTGGTAGTAGTAGTTGTAAGAGCAGCAACAGTAGTAGTAGCAGAAATCGTAGCAACTATAGTGGTATTAGCACCAGTAGTAGCTGCAAAAATAGCAGAATTAGTAATATTGTAGTAGTAGTAGTCATTGTAGTGCTAGTAGTAGTAGTAGTAATAGTAGCTATAGCAGTACTTGTTGTAGCTATAGTTGCGGTACTAGTAGAAGTAGTAGTAGTAGTATCCGGAATAGCAATAGTAGTAGTAGTAATAGTAATAGTAGTAGTAGTTGTAGTAGAAACTGCAGTAGTAGTAGTAGTTATAATCGCAAAATCAATAGTAGCAATAGTAATAGTAGTTGTAGCAGTAGTAGTAGTAATAATAATGATAGTAGTAGTAGTTGCAGTAGTAATAGTCATAGTAGTGGTGGCAGTAGTAGTAGCAGTAGCAGTAGTATTAGAAGTTATTATTGTTATTGTAGCTGGAGCAATACCAGTGGCAAAAGTAGTAGTAGTAGGAAAAGAAGTAGTAGTAGCAGTAGCAGTAGTAGTACTAATAGTAGTAGTAGTAATAGCTGGATAAGTAGTAGTGGCAACAGTAGTAGAAGTAGTTGCAGTAGCAATATTATTACTAGTAGTTATGGTAGTAGCAACAGTAGTAGCTATAGTAGTTGTATTAGTAATAGCAGCAGTAGTAGTAGCAGTAGCAGTAGTTGTGGCAGTAGCAGCAGAAGTAGTAGTAGAAGTAGTAACAGAAGTAGTAGTTTTAGTAGCAGTAGGTGTAGTAGTAGTGGCAGTAGTCCAAATAGTTATAGCAGCAGTAGTAACAGTAGTGGCAGTAGAAGTAGCAGCAGTAGTAGTAGTAGCAAAAATAGTTGTAGTCGTAGTAGGGATAGTTGTAGCAATAGTAGTAGTAGCAGTAGTAGTAGAGTAGTTGTAGCAGTATAGGAGTCATAGAAGAAGTAGAAGTAGTAGTTGTAGCAGTAGTAGCATAGTAGAGGTTGTAAGCAGTAGTAGTTGTAGCAACAGTCGTAGTAGTAGAAGTAGTAGCAAAAGTACTTAATGTAGTAGTACAGCAGAAGTACTTATTGTAGTATTAGTAGCAGCAAAAGTATAGCAGTAGCCATAGTTGTAGTAGCATGAGAACTAGTAGTAGAAGTAGTAGTACGAGGAGGAGGAGGAGGAGGAGTAGTAGTAGCAATAGTTGCCATAGTAGCTGCTGTATTAGTTGCAATAGTAGTAGTACTAGTAGTAGTAGTTGTTGTTGTTGTAGTAGTACTGGTAATAGTAATAACAATAGTAGTTGTAGTATTAGTTATAGTAGTAGTAGTACTAGTAGTAGTAATAGTAGTAGTAGTAGTAGTAGTAGTAGTAGTAGTAGTAGTAGTAGTAGTAGTAGTAGCAGCAGCAGTAGTACAAGTAGTAGTAGTAGTAGTAGTAGTAGTAGTAGTAGCCGTTATAGAAGTAGTTGTAGTAGAAGCGGTAGTTGTAGTAATAGTAGTAGAAGTAGTAGAAGTTGTAGTAATAGTAGTTGTTGTAGTAGTAGCAGTAATAGTAGTAGTAGAAGTACGAGTAGCAGCAGCAGTAGTAGTAGTCGTTGTAATGGCAGTTGTGGTAGTAGCTTCAGCTAAAGTACTAGCAGTAGTAGTATTAGTAGTTGTAGTAGTAGTAGTAGTCCTAGTAGTAAAAGTAGTAGTAGTAATAGTAGTAGAAGAAGAAGAAAAAGGAGTAGTAGTAGTAGTAATAGTAATAGTAGTAGTTGTAGTAGTCACAGCAGCAGCAGCAGCAGCTACTGGAGAAGTAGTGGTAGTAGTTGTAGGATTAGCAATAGTACTAGTAGTTTTAGTTGTAGCAGTAGTGTTGTAGTAGGAGCAGTAATTGTAGTAGTAGAGGTAGTTGTAGTCGTAGTACTTGTAGAAGTAGTAATAGTAGTAGTAGTAGTAGCAGTAGTAGTACTAATAGTAATAATAGTAGTAGCAGTAGTTATGGCAGCTGTAGTAGTAGTATTACTAGCAGTCGTAGTAGTTGTAGTAGCCATAATAGTAGTAGCAGCAATTATGGTAGGAATAGTAGTAGCAGTAGTAGTAGTAGTAGTAGTAGTAGCAGTAGGAGTTGTAGAAGTAGTAGTAGTAGTAGTAGTAGTAGTAGTAGGAGTTGTAGTAGCAGAAGTAGTAGTAGTCATTGTTTTTGTAGTAGCAGGAGTAGTAGTTGTGGTAGTAGTAGTTGTTGTAGTAGTTGTGTAGTTGCAGAAGCAATAGTTGTGGTAATTGTGGTAGTAGTAGTAGTTGGAATAATAGTAGTAGTAGTATTAGTAATGTTAGAGGTAGTAGTTGTTCTAGTGGTGGTAGTAGTGGCGACAACAATAGTGGTTGTTGTTGTCTTAGTAGTAGTAGTAGCTAGAGTATGGCTAATAGAAGTAGTACTAGTTGCACAATAGTAGTAGTAGAAGAAGTATTAGTTGTAGTCATAGTTGAAGTAGTAGTATTAGTAGTACAAATAGGAGTAGTAGTAGTAGAAGTATTTGCAATAAATGTAGTTGTTGCAGCAGCAGGAGTAGTAGTTGTTGTTGTTGTTGTTGTTTTTGTTGTACTAGTAGTACTTATTGTAGTAGTAGTATTAGTAAAAGTTGTAATAGGAATAGTAGTTGTAGTAGCAGGAGTAGTAGTACTAGAAGGAGCACTAGTAGTAGTAGTAGTTGTTGTAGTAGTAGTAGTAGTAGTCGAAGTACTAGTAGTAGAAGTAGTAGTAGTAGAAGTAGTAGTAGTAGTACTAGTAGCAGGAGTAGTAGGAGTAGAATTAGTAGTAATAGCAGTTGTAGTTAACATACTAATAAAAGTAGTAATAGTTACAGTAGTGGTAGTAGTAGTAGTATTGGTATTTGTAGTAGTAGTAGGAATAGTAATCGGAGTAGTAGTAGAAATAGCACCAGTAGCAATAGTAGTAGTAGTTATTGTTGTAGTAGGGGTAGTAGTAGTGGTAGTTGTAGTAGTAGTAGTACTAGTTGTTCTTGTAGTAGTAGAAGTAATAGGGGAAGTAGTAGTAGTAGTAGACGAACTAGTAGTAGTAACTACTGTAGCAGTAGTAGTTGCTGTTATAGCAATAGGAGAAGCAGTATGTATGGTAGTAGGAGAAGAGGTAGGTATAGTAGTAGTAGTAGCGGCAGCAGCAATAGTAGCAGCTACTACAACAGTAACAATTGTAGTATTAGCAGTAACGGTAATTGTAATAGTAGTAGTGGTACAAGTAGCCGTAGTAGTAGCAGCAACAACAACAGTAGTAGTAGAAGTAGTATCGGTAGCAATAGTAGTAGTAGTAATAATAAAAGTATAGCAGTTGTAGTAGCAACAATAATAGTAGTAGTTGTAGCAGCAACAACAGTAGTAGTAGCAGCAGTAGTACTAGGAGAAGTAGTGGTGGTAGTTGTAGTAATAGTAGTAGTAGTAGAAGCAATATTAGTAGCTATAATAGTTATATTACTAATAGTAGCAGTACGAGTAGTATGGTGCTAGTAGTAGCAGTAATAGTAGCAGTAGCAGTTGCCGCTATAGTAGTAGTGGCTGTAGTAGTATTGGTAGTAGTAATAACAGCAGTAGCATTCATAGTAATAGTAGTATTTGTGGCAGTAGTTGTAGTAGTAGTAGTAGTAGTTGTTATTGTTGTAATAGTAGTAGTAATTGTAGTAGTAGTAGGAGGAGTAGTAATAGTAGTAGCAACAGTGGTAGTTGTTGTAATCGTGGTGGTAGTAGCAGTAGTAGTTGTAGTCGTAGTAGTAGAAGAACTAGTAGTTGGAGAAGTAGTAGTAGTAGTTGTTATAGCAAAAGTTGTAGTAGTAGTAGTAGTAGTACTAGTGGTAGTATTAGCAGTAGTAGTAGCAGTGGTTGGAGCAACATCGGTAGTGCTTGTAGTAGTAGTAGCCGCAGCAGCAGCAGTAGAGTAGTAGTAGTAGTAGTAGTAGTACTAGTAATAATAATGGCAATAGTCATAGCAATTGTTGCTATAGTGGCAATAGTAGAATAAGTAGTAGTAGCAGTCGTAGGTGTAGTAGCAGAAGTAGTAGATGTAATAGTAGAATTAATAGTCGTAGTAATAGTAGAAGTAGTAGTAGTAGTATTAGTAGTAATAATTGTAGTAGAAGCTATAGAAGTTGCAGTAGTAGTAATAGTAGAGGTTGGACTAGTTGTAGTAACAAAAGTAGTCATAGTAGTAGTAGTAGTAGGAAAAGTAGTAGTGGTAGCAGTAGTAGTGGTAGCAATAGTTGTAGTTGTACCAGTAGTTTTTGTGGTAGTTGTAGTAGTAATAGTAGTAGTAGTCATATTGGTAGTTGCAATAGTACTAGTACAAGTAGTAATAGCAATACAAATACTAGTATAAGTAGTAGCAGCAGAAGTAGTAGTAGCACTAGTAGCAGTAGCAGAAGTTGAAGAAGTAGTAGTAGTAGTTGTTGTTGTGGTAGTCATCGTTGTAGTTGCAGTAGTATTACTAGTAGTAGTAGTAGTAGTAGTAGCAGCAGTAGTAGTAGTAGGAATAGTAGCAATAGTAATAGCAGCAGCAAAACTATTAGTAGTAAATGTAGTAAAAGTAGTAGTAGCAGCAGAAGTAGTTGTAGTCGTAGTAGTATCAGTAGAAGTAGTAGTAGCAATAGCAAAAGTCGTAGTAGTTGTATTAGTAGTGATAGCTGTAGTAGCAACATAAGTAGTAGTAGTAGTAGCAGTAGCAGTAGTAGTAGTAAAAGGAATAGTTGTAGTAGTAGTAGTAGTAGCAGCAGCTGTAGTAGTAGAAGCGACAGCTGTAGTAGTCGTAGTTACAGTAGTAGTGCTACTAGTAGTAGCAAAAGTTGCAATAGTAGTGGTAGTAATAATAATTGTAGTAGCAGTAGTAGTAGTAGTCGTAGTAGCAGTGGTAGCTTTAGTAGTTGCTGTAGTAGCAGCCGTAGTAGTAGTAGCCATAGTAGTAGCCGTAGTAGTAGCGGTAGTAGCAATAGTAGCAGCAGTAATAGCAACAACAGTAGCAGTAGTAGGAGTAGTAGTAGATATTGTAGTAGTAGAAGTTGTTGTTGTTGTTGTCATCATTGTAGTAGTAGTAGTAGTAGTAGTAGTAGCAGTTGCCGTAGCAAAAGTAGCTATTGTTGTAGCGGTAGCAGTAGCAGTAGTAGTGTTTGTTGTATTAGCAAGAATAGTAGCAGTAGATGTTGCAGTAGTAGTACTTGTAGCATCTGTAGAAAAAGTAGAAATAGTAGTTATTATACCAGTAGAAGAAATAGCACCGGTAGTTGTAGTAGAATTAGTTGTTGTGGTAGTTGTTGTAGTAGTAGTATTAGCAGCAGAAGTAGTAGTAGTAGTTGTAGGAGAAGTAGTAGTACCAACTTTAGCAATAATAATAGCAGCAGTCGTAGCAGAAGGAGAAGTAGTAGGTATAGTAGTAGGAAAAGTAGAGGGTATACGAGTAGTTGTAGCAGTAGCCACAAGAGTGGCAGTAGCAGCAATAGCAGCAATAGTAGCATTAGCTATAGCGATAATAGTAGTAGTAGTAGTAGCAACAATAGTAGTAGTGGTGGTGGTAGTAGCTACTGCAGCAGCAGCTGTAGTAGTAGTAGTAGAAGTAGTATCAGTAGTAGTTGTAGTAGTAGCAGTAATAGTTGTTGTAGTAGAAGCAGTATTTGTAGCAATAGTAGGAGTAGTTGTAATAGGAGTAGCAGGAGTAGTATCGTAGTAGCCGCAACAACCATAGGAGTAGTTGTTGTAGTAGTGCTAGTTATAGTAATAGCAGTAGTAGTAGTACTAGCAGCAGTAGTAGCAGCAACTGCAATAACAGTAGTAATAGGTGTAGTTATAGTAATATTAGTAACAGTAGTAGCAACAGTAGTAGTTGCTATAGTCATGGTATTAGTAGTAGCAGAAGTAGTAGTTGGAGAAGTAGTACTAGTAGCTGTAGAAACAGAAGTAGTCACAGTGGTAGTAGTAGCAGTAGTATTACTAGTAGTAATAGTAGCATTAGTAGCAGCGGTAATACATGTAGTAGTAGTAGTAGTAGTAGTAGTAGTAGTAGTAGTAGCAGTAGTAGTAATAATAGCAGCAATGGTAGTAGTAGTAGTATTAGTCACAGAAGTAGGAGTCGTAGCAGTCATAGATGCAGTAGCAGAAGTAGTAGTAGTAGTAGTAGAAGTAATAGCAGTAGAAGTAGTGGAAATAGTAGTAGTGGAGTTAGTAGTAATGCTTGTAGTAGTAGCAACAGTAGTAGGACTAGTAGTATTAGTAGGAGTGGCAATAGTTTTAGTAACTGAAGTAGTCAAAGTAGTAATAGTAGTGTGGAAAGAAGAAGTCATAACAGTAGTAGTAGTAGTTGCTGTTGTGGTAGTAGTAGTAGTAGCAAGAGTTGTATTAGTAGCACTAGCATTCGCAGTTATCGCAGTAGTAGCAGCAGCTATAGCAGTAGCAGCAAAAGAAGTAGTAGTAATAGTAGTAGTCATAGTAGCTGTGGAGGTCGTAGTAGTAGTAGTAGTAGTAATAGTAGCAATAGCAGCAGCAGCGGCAGAAGTAGTAGTAGTAGTAGTAGGAGGAGTAGAAGAAGTAGTAGTTGCAGTAGTAGTGATAACAAAAGTAGTATAATAAGTTGTAGTCGTATAAGTAGTAGTTGTAGTAGTTGTATTATTAGTAGCAGTAGCAGTAGTTATTATTGTAGTAGCAGCGGTAGAAGCAGTAGCAGTAATAGCAGCAGTAGTTGCTGCAACTATAGTGGTAGTAGTAGTAGTAGCGGCAAAAACAACAGTGGTAGTGTGGTGGTAGTAGTAGTAGTTTAACTATAGCAGCAATAGTCGTTGTAGTTGTAGGTGTAGTTGTAGTAGAGATATTAGTCATAGTAGTTGCGGTAGCAGCAGTATTAGTAGTAGCTATAGCAGTAGTAGTAGTAGAGTAGCAGCAGCAGGAGTAGTAGTAGTAGTTATAGTAGTTGTAGTTGTAGTAACTATATAAATAGTAGAAGTAGTAGTAGTTGTTGTAGCTATAGTAGTAGTAGAGGTATTAGTAGTAGTAGTTGTGGTAGCAGTAGTAGTAGTTGCAGTAGTAGTAGTTGCAGTAGTAGTAGTAGTAGAAGTAGTAGCTGTAGCAGTAGTAGCTGAATTAGTAGCAGTAGTAGTAGTAGTAGCAGTAGTAGTTATAGTAGGAGTTGTTGTAGCAATTGTATCAATAGTAGATGTAGTAGTAGTAGCTGTAGTAGTAGCAGTAGTAGTAATAATTGCAGTAGTAGTAGAAGTAGTGGTAGCGATTGTAGTTTGGTAGCAGTAGCAGTAGTAGTACCAGTAGAAGTAGTTTTATTAGCAATAGTATTAGTAGTTGGATTAGTAGTAGTAGTAGTAGCAGCAGTAGCAGTAGTATTAGTAATAGTTGTAGCGGTTGCAGTGGTTGCAGCAATTTCAGTAGTAGCAATAGTAGCAGTCGTAGTTGTAGTACTAGTAATAGCAGTAGTAGCAGCAGTAGTACTAGTAGAAGTAGTAGTAGTTAGAGTAGTAGTAGTAGTACTAGTGGAAGTGGTAGTAGCATCAACTGTATCAAGAATATTAGTAGCTGTTGTAATAGAAGTAGTTGTTGTAGTAGTAGTAAGCATTGTAGTAGTAGCAATTGCCATAATAGTGGTAGCTGTAGTAGTATTAGCAATAGTAGTAGTGGTAGTAGTAGGATTATGCGCTGTAATAGTAGTAGCGAAAGCTGTAGAAGTAATAGTAGTTGTAGTAGTAGCAGTAGTAGGAGTGGTAGTAGTTGTTGTAGTAGTAGTTCTCGTACTAGGAGTCTAGTAGTAGTCATAGTAGCAGGAGTAATTGTAGTAGTAGTAGTGAAAGTAGAAGCAGTAGTAGGTGCAGTACTAGTAGGAGTAGGAGTAGTATTAGAGCAGCAGCAGTAGTAGTAGTAGTACTTGGGGTAGTTGGATTGTTAGGAGGAGTAGTAGGAGGAGGAGTAGTAGTAGAACTAGTAGGAGTAGTAGTATAGTAGTAGTAGTTGAAGTTGTTATTGTGGTGGTAGTAGTAGTAGTAGTAGTGGTAGAAGTAGTAGTCAGAATAGGAGGTGGAGTAGCAGTAGTAAAAGGATTTGGGGTAATAGTAGTAGTAGTGGTAGGAGCACTTGTAGTAGCTGTAGTTGCATTTGTACTAGTAGCAGTAGTAGTAGAAGTAACAGTACTAGTGAGATTAGTTGTTGTAGTTGTAGTAGTTATTGTGGTGGAAGTGCTAGTAATAGTAGTAGTAGTAGTAGTAGTAGTAGTAGTAATAGTTGTAGTAGTAGTAGTAGTAGTAGTAGTAGTAGTAGTAGTAGTAGTAGTAGTAGTAGTAGTAGTAGTCGTCGTCGTCGTCGTCGTCGTAGTGCCGTAGCAGTAGCAGACGCCGCCACGCCGTCCTCGTCTTTTCGTCGTGGTCGCTCTGGTAGTGGTCGGCGTCGTCGTCGCGTCATCGTCGGAGTTGATGTTCGTGGTGTACCTACTAGTCGGCGTCGTCGTCATAGCCCGGTTTGTAGGTGTGGGGTGTCGTAGTCGTACGTAGGCTTAGAATCTCAATAGTAGTGGCGTCCGAGTAGTACCGTCGTACGTGTGGTGGTGGGGGCACGTAGCAGTAGTAGCAGTAGTGGTTGGTAGCAGCAGCAGCAAT
>RXID01010997.1:19581-103783 GCA_005019695.1 Trichopus zeylanicus subsp. travancoricus
TGTAGTAGTTGTAGTAGCTGCAATATTAGTAGTAGTAGTAGTAGTAGTAGTAGTAGTAGTAGTAGTAGTAGTAGTAGTAGTAGTAGTAGTAGTAGTAGTAGTAGTAGTAGTAGTAGTAGAAGTAGCAGTAGCAGAAGCAGCAACAGAAGTACTAGTAATTGTAGTAGTGGTAGCTATGGTATTGGTAGGAGTAGTAGTAGGAGTCATAGTAGGAGTTGATGTAGTTGTAGTACTACTAGTAGGAGTAGTAGTAATAGCAGTTGTAGGTGTGGGTGTAGTAGTAGTAGTAGTATTAGTATAAATAGTAGTGGCAGTACTAGTAGTAGTAGTAGTGGTGGTGGTGGTGGAAGTAGAAGTAGTAGAAGTAGTGGTGGTAGCAGCAGCAGCAATTGCATTAGTATGAGTAGTAGTCAGAATTGTAGTATGAGTAGTAGTATTAGTACTAGCAGGAATTGTAGTTGTTGGAGTAGTCGTAGCAGCAATAGTAGTAGGAGTAGCAGTATTTGTAGAAGTAGTTGTAATAGTAGTAGTAGCAGCTGCAGTAGTAGTTGTGATCATAGTAGTAGGTGTAGTAGTTGTGGTACTAGTAGTAGTTGTTGCAGTATTAGTGGTAGTAGTTATAGTACGAATAGCAGTAACTATAAGAGTTATAGTTGTAGTAGTGGTAGCAGTAGTAGTTGTAGTAGACATAGTAGTATTCACAGTAGTAGTTGTTGTATTAGTAGTAGTAGCAGTTGCTATTGTAGTAGTAGTAGTGGTAGTAGTACGAGCAGCAGTAGTAGTAGTAGTAGGAGTAGTGATAGCAGTAGGAGTTGTAGTAGGAGTAGTTGTAGTGGTAGGAGTTGAAGTAGGAGTAGTAGTAGGAGTTGTAGTTCTTGGACTTGTGGTAGTAGTAGTAGTGGTAGGAGTAGTAGTAGTAGTAGTAGTAGTAGTAGTAGTAGTAGTAGTAGTAGTAGTAGTAGTAGTAGTCGTGGTGGTGGTGGTGGTGGTAGCAATGGTAGGTAGTAATAGGAGCAGTAGCACTAGTAACATTGGTTGTGGCAGCAGTAGTAGTTGTACTAGTAGTTCTCATTGAAACAATTGTAGTAACAGTAGGAGCAGTAGCAGTAGTAGTAGCAATTATAGTAGTAGGCATAGTAGTTGTTGTAGTAGTAGTAGTCATCGTACTTGTAGGAGTAGCAGTGGCATGAGTAGTAGTTGAAGTAGTAGTAGTGGCGGCAGTAGTAATAATAGTATTAGTAGTAGTAGTAGTATTTGTAGTAGTCGTAGTAGTAGTAGTAGTAGTAGTAGTAGTAGTAGAAGTATTAGTAGTACTAGTAGTTGTAGTAGCGATAGTAGTAGCAACAGTAGTAATGTTGGTATTAGTGGCAGTAGTAGTAATAGTAGTTGTTGTCGGAGTAGTTGTTGTAGTAGTCGTGGTAAGAGCAGTAGTACCACTAGTGGAAGTACTAGTAGTAGTATTAGTAGCAGTAGTTATACTTGTAGGAGGTGCTGGAATAGGAGTAGTAATAGGAGTAGTGGTAGTTTTAGTAGGGGCATTAGTAGTATGATGAGGAGTAGTAGGAGGAGGAGGAGTAGTAGTAGTAGTACTAGTAGTTGTAGCAGTAGCAGTAGCTGTAGTAGAAGTAGTAGAAGTAGTAGTAGTAGTAATCACAGTAGTAGTGGTAGTAGCAGAAGTGGGAGTAGTAGTAGTAGGAGTAGCAGTAGAAGTAGAAGTAGTTGTTGAAGTGGTAGTTGGGGTGTTTGTAGTAGTAGTATTAGTATGAGTAATAGTAGGAGTAGTTGTAGTAGTAGGTGCTGTAGTAGCAGGAGGAGTAGTGGTAATAGTAGTAGTAGTAGAGTTCTAGTAGGCTTAGTAGTAGTAGTAGAAGTAGTAGTAGCAGTAGTAGTAGTAGCAGTAGAAGTAGTTGTTGAAGTATTAGTTGGAGTGTTTGGAGTAGTAGTATTAGTATGTGTAATAGTAGGAGTAGTTATAGTAGTAGGTGCTATAGTGGCCGGAGTAGTAGTGCTAATAGTAGTAGTAGTAGAGATGAAGTAGTAGTAGTAGTAGAATCAGTAGTTGTTGTTGTCATAGTAGGAGTAGTCATAGTAGCAGAAGGTGTAGGAGTAGTGGTCGTAATAGGAAGAGCTGTAGGAGTTAGTGTAAGAGTAGGAGTAGTAGTAGGAGTAGTCGTAGGAGTTGTAGTAGTGTTAGTGGGAGTAGTGTTAGTATTAGTAATAGTAATAGTGTTAGTATTAGTAGTAGTAGTACCAATAGTCATAGGAGTAGTAGTCCTAGCAATTGTACTAGTAGTCGAGGTAGTAGTAGTAGTTGTTGTTGTTGTAGTAGTTGTAGTAGTAATGGTAGTGGTAATTATAGTAGTAATTGTAGTAGTAGTAGTAGTAGTAGTAGTAGTAGTAGTAGTAGTAGTAGTAGTAGTAGTAGTAGTAGTAGTTGGAGTAGGGGTAGTTGTAGTAGTAGGACTAGGAGTAGCAGTAGGAGTTGGATTAGGAGTAGTAGTAGGAGTAGTAGGAGTAGTAGTTGTAGCAGTAGTCAGAGTCGGAGTAGGAATAGTTGTAGTAGTAGTAGTAGTAGAATAGAAGTAGTAGCAACAATAGCAGCAGTAGTAAAGTCATAGTAGTAGCAGTAGTAGTAGCTATTGTCATAGCATTAGTAGTAGTATTATAGTAGTAGTATCAACAATTGTGGCAGTAGTAGTAGTTGTAATAGTAACAGTAGTAGCAGCAGTACTAGTAGTAGTAGTAGCAGTAGTAGATGTAGTAGTAGTAGTATTAGTAGTAGCAGCAGCAATATCTAAAGTAGTAGTACTAGTAGCCGTAGTAGTAATAGTAGTAGTTGTTGCAGTAGTAGTAGTTGGAATAGTTGTAGTAGCAGTGGGAGTAGTTGTAAGAGAAGAAGTAGGAGCGAGAGTAGTTGTAAGAGTTGTATTAGTAGTAGTAGTACTATAAGGAATAATAGTAGTAGCAGTAGTAGGAGTAGGAGTAGGAGGAGCAGTAGAAGTAATAGTACAAGAAGTAGTAGTAGTAGTAGTGGTAGTAGTAGTAGCGTAAGTACTTTTAGTAGTAGTAGTGGTAGTAGTAGTCGTAGTTGTAGTAATAGTAGTAGTAGCAGCAGAAGTAGCAACAGTTGTAGTAGTAGCAACAATAGCTGTAGGAGTAGCATTAGTGGCCGCTGTAGTAGCAATAGTAGTAGTTTGAGTAGTAGTAGTAGTATTAGTTGTTGTAGCAGTAGCAGTAGATGTAGAAGTAGTAGCAGTTGCAGTAGTAGTAGCTGTTGTAGTAGCAGTAGCATCCATAGTAGTAGTAGTTGTTGTAGTGTTAGCAATGACAGTAGTAGTAGTAATAATCGTAGTATTTGCAGTAGTGGTAGCAATTGTAGTAGAAATGGTAGTAATAGTTGCTATAGTAAGTAGTAGTAATGGTAGAAATAGTAGTAGTAGTAGCAATAGCAGTAGCACTAAGTGCAAACAGGAGGAGGAGGAGTAGCGGTAGTAGTAGCACCAGTAGCAGTAGTTTGACCAATAATAGTAGTAGTGGTACCGGTAGTAGTCGTAGTAGCAGGACTAGTAGTAGCTATAGTAGTGGTAGGAGGAGGAGGAGTAGTAGTACTAGTAGTAGTTGTAGTAATCATTGTAGTAGTAGTAGTAGTTACAGCAATAGTAGTAGCAATAGTAGCAGAAATAGTAAAAGTAGTTGCTGTGGTTGTAGTAGTAGCTATTATAGCAGTAGGAGTAGCATTCGTAGTAGTAGTCACAGTAGTCATTGCTCTAGTAGTGATAGTAGCACAATTAGTTGTAGCAATAGTAGTAGAAGTAGCAGTAGTAGCAGTTGCTATAGTAGTAACAGTAGTAGTTGCAGTAGTAGTAGCTGTAGTGGTAATAGTAGTAGTCGTTGTCGTAGTTGTTGTTGTAGCAATTGTAGTAGTAGTTATTGTAATATTAGCAGTAGTAGTAGTTGTTGTACTAGTAATAGTAGTAATAGTAGTAGTGGTAGCAATTGTAGTAGTGATAACAGTCATAGTAGTAGTACTAAGTAGTAGTAATAGAATAAATAGTTGTAGTAGAAGCAGCTATAGTAGTAATTGTTGTAGTACTAGTAGTTATAGTTGTAGTATCAGTAGCAATAGCAGTAGTAATAGTAGTAATATAAGAAGTAGCAGGAGGAGTAGTAGCAATAGTAGTACTAGCAGTAGTAATGGTAGTTGTTGTTATAATAGTTTTTGTAGTGGTAACACTTGTAGTAGTAGTATTAGAAGTAGTAGTGGTAGTAGCAGTTGCAATTGTAGTGGTAACAATAGTAGTTGGAGTAGTCTGAGTTGCAGTAGTAGCAGTAGTGGCAGTATTAGTAGTAATAGTAGTAGCTATAGTAGTAGTCGTAGTAGCAGTTGCAGTAGTAGTAGTCGTAGTAGCAGTTGCAGTAGTAGTAGTAGTAGTAGTTCTAGTAATAGCTGCTATAGAAATAGTAGCGGCGGCAACAGCAGCAGCAGTAGGAGTAGTGGTAGTAGTTGTAGTTGGAGTAGTAGTAGTTGTAGTCGGAGTAGAACTAATTGTGGGAGTAGAAGGAGTAGTTGGAATCACAATAATAGTAGTAGTGGGAGAAGCTGTTGTAGTAGTAACATTAATAGTAGTAATATTAGCAGTAGCAGCAGTAGTAGCAGTAGTTGTAGTAGTACTGGTAGTAGTAATAGTAGTAGTTGCAGTAGCATAAGTAGTAGCAGTTGCTGTAGTAGCTGTAGCGGTAGTAGTAGAAGTAGTAGTAGTGGTAGTAGTAGTAGCAATAGCAATTGTACCAGTAGTAGTAGTATTAGTTGTGGTACTAGCGGTATTAGTAGTAGCAGTAGCAGTAGTAGTGGTAAAAGCAGTAGAAGTAGTAGTTGTGGCAGTAGTAGTAATAGTAGGAGAAGTAGCGGTGGCAGTACTAGTAGGAGTTGTAGAAGTAGTACCATTAGTTGTTGCTTATTTGTAGTTGTAGTGGCCGCTATATAAGTAGTAATATTTGTAGTAGTAGTAGCAGAAATTATAGTAGTAGTAGTTGAAATGGTAGTAGCATCAGGACTAGCAATAGTAGCACTAGTAGCAGTAGTAGTATTAGTAGTAGCTATAGCAACAGTCGTCGTCGTTGTTGTAGTAGTAGTACTAGTAGTAATAATAGTAGCAGTTGTAGTAGTAATAGTTGTAGCTATAGTAGTAATTGTAGTAATAGTAGTAGGAGTAGGTGTAGTAGTTGGTGTAGTAGTAGTAGTAGTAGTAGTTGTAGAACTAGTAGAACTAGTAGTTGCAGCAGTAGTAGTATTAGCAACGGTTGTAGGAGTAGTAGTTGTTGTAATGGTAGTTGTAGTCATAGTAGTAGCATTAGTAGTAGTAGTTTTTGTCGTACTTGTTGTAGTAGTTGTTGTAATAGTAGTGGCAGTAGTAGTTGTTGTTGTTGTTGTTGTAGTAGTAGTAGTAGTACTAGTAGCGAAAGTACTGGTAGTAGTGGTAGTGCTGAAGAAGCAGTTGTAGAAATAGTAGTTGTAATAGCAGTAGTAGTATGAGGAGTATTATGATTAGTGGTATTAGTAGTAGCAGCAGTTGTTATTGTAGTAGTCGTCGTAGTAGTAGAAGTAGTTGTAATAGTAGTCATAGTAGTTGAAGCAATAGAAGTATTAGTAGGAGTTGTATTAGTAGTAGTGATATTAGAAGTAGCATCAGAAGTAGTAGTCGTAGTTGTAGTATTAGTAGTAGTGGTAGTAGTAGCAGCAACAGCAAGATTACTAGTAGTAGTAATAGTAATAGTACTAGTACTAGTACTAGTAGTTACGATAGCAGTATTGGAAGTGTCAGTAGTAGTGGAACTAGTAGTGGTGGTAGTAGAAATTATAGTAGTAGTAGTAGTGGTAGGAGCAGTAGTATGAATCGGTGTAGGTGAAGGAGGAGGGGGAGGAGGAGGAGGAGGAGGAGGAGGAGTAGTAGTAGGGGTAGTAGTTGAAGTAGTACGATTAGTAGTGTAGTCGTAGTATCAACAATAGTAGCAATAGTTGTAGTGGTAGTAATAGCAGTAGTAGCAACATTACTACTACTGCTGCTGCTAGTAGTAGTAGTAGTAGCAGCAGCATCAAAAGTAGTAGTAGTAGCAGCAGTAGTAGAAGTTGTAGAAGCTGTAGTAGAAGTAGCAGTATTAAGAGTAGTAGTAGGAGTAGGAGTAGGAGTTGGAGTTGGAGTTAGAGTAGTCGTAGTAGTTGTTATTGTTGTTGTTGTTGTCATTGTTGTTGTTGTTGTTGTTGTAGTAGCTATAGTAGTAGTAGTAGTAGTAGTAGTAGTAGTAGTAGTAGTAGTCGTGGTGAGGGTGGTGGTGGTGGTAGTAATGGTAGTAATGGGAGTAGTAGCACTAGTAACATTAGTTGTAGTATTAGTAGTAGTTGTACTAGTAGTTTTCATTATAACAATTATAGCAGTAGTAGTATCTGTAGCAGTAGTAGTAGTAACTATAGTAGTAGGCGTAGTAGTTGTAGTAGTAGTAGTAGTCGTCGTAGTTGTAGGAGTAGTAGTGGCAGGAGTAGTAGTTGAAGTAGTAATAGTGGCAAAAGTAGTAGTAGTAGTAGTAGTTGTTGTTGTTGTTGTAGTAGTAGTTGTAGTAGTAGTAGTATTATTAGTAGTTGTAGTAGTAGAAGTATCAGTAGTACTACTATTTGTTGTAGCGGTAGTAGCAGCGGTAGTAGTAATATTAGTATTAGTGGCAGTAGTAGTAGTAATAGTAGTTGTCGTTGGAGTAGTTGTTGTAGTAGTCGTAGTAAAAGTAGTATTAGTTCTAGTGGAAGTAGTAGTAGTAGTATTAGCAATAGTAGTTATACTTGTAGGAGGTTCTTGAGTAGGAGTAGTAGTAGTTTTAGTAGGGGCAATAGTAGTATGAGGAGGAGTAGGAGTAGTAGTAGTAATAGTAGCAGTAATAGTAGTTGTTGTCGGAGTAGTTGTTGTAGTAGTCGTAGTAAAAGTAGTAGTAGTACTAGTGGAAGTAGTAGTAGTAGTATTAGCAATGATAGTTATACTTGTAGGAGGTGCTGGAGTACGGGTAGTAATAGGTGTAGTAGTAGTTTTAGTAGGGGCAGTAGTAGTATGAGGAGGAGGAGGAGGAGTAGTAGTAGTAGTACTAGTACTAGTACTAGAAGCTGTAGCAGTAGCAGTAGCTGTAGCAGAACTAGTACAAGTAGTAGTAGTAGCAGTAATCACAATAGTAGTGGTAGTAGCAGAAGTGGAAGGAGTAGTAGTAGTAGGAGTCATACTAATATTAATGTTGTAGTGGTCTTAGTAGTAGTAGTAGAAGTAGTAGTAGAAGTAGTAGTAGCAAGAGTAGTAGTAGTCGTGGTAGTAGTAGCAATAGTAGTAATAGTAGTAGCAGTAGCAGTAGAAGTAGTTGTTCAAGTAGTAGTTGGAGTGTTTGGAGTAGTAGTATTAGTATGAGTAATAGTAGGAGTAGTTGTAGTAGTATGTGCAGTAGTGGCAGGAGGAGTAGTCGTAATAGTAGTAGTAGCAGTAGAGTTGTAGTAGTAGTAGTAATAGTTGTTGTTGTTGTTGTAGTAGTAGTAGGAGAAGATGTAGGAGTAGGGGTAGTAGTAGGAATAGCAGTAGGAGTTAGTGTTAGAGTAGTAGTAGTAGTAGGAGTAGTAGTAGGAGTAATCATAGGAGTGGTAGTTGTGGTAGTGGTAGTAGTGTTAGTATTAGTAGTAGTAGTACCAATAGTAATAGGAGTAGTAGTTCTAGCAATTGTACTAGTAGTTGTGGTGGTAGTAGTAGTAGTAGTAGTTGGAGTAGGGGTAGTAGCAGTTGTCGGAGTGGTTAAAGCAAAAGGAGTTGGAGTAGGAGAAGTGGTTGCAGTAGAAGGGGTAGGAGTGTTATTATTATTATTAGTATTAGTAGTATTAGTAGTAGTAGTGTTAGTATTAGTAGTAGTAGTAGTGGGAGTAGTAGTAGTTGCAATTGTACTAGTTGTAGAAGTTGTAGCAGTAGTAGTAGTTGTTGTTGTAGTAGTAGTAATCGCAGAAGTAATTGTTGTTGTTTTTGTATAAGTAGTGGTAGTAATAGTAGCAGTAGTAGTAGTAGTTGGAGTAGGAGTAGTAGCAGGCGTAGTAGTAGTTGGAGTAGGGGTAGTTATAGTAGTAGGACTACTAGTAGGAGCAGGAGTCAGATTAGGAGTAGTCGTAGCAGTAGTTGTAGGAGTGGTAGGAGTATTAATAGAAGTATTAGCAACATTGGTAGTTGTAGTAAAGTCATAGTAGCAGCAGCAGTAGTAGCTATTGTAATAGCATTAGTAGTAGTAGTGTAGTAGTAGTATCAACAATAGTGGTAGTAGTAGTAGTTGTAATAGTAGAAGTAGTAGCAGCAGTACTAGTAGTAGTAGCAGCAATAATAGTAGTAGCAGCAGCAGCATCGAAAGTAGTAATACTAGTGGCCGTAGTAGTAATAGTAGTAGTTGTAGCAGTAGTAGTAGTTGGAATAGTTGTTGTAGCAATGGGAGTAGTTGTAGGAGAAGAAGTTGGAGCGAGAGTAGTTGTAAGAGTTGTAGTAGTAGTAGTAAAACTAGAAGGAATAATAGTAGTAGCAGTAGTAGGAGTAGGAGTCGGAGTACTAGTAGTAAGAGTAGAAGTAGTAGTAGTAGCAGTGGTGGTAGCAGTAGTAGCGTAAGTAGTTGTAGTAGTAGTAGTGGTAGTAGTAGTCATAGTAGTAGTAATAGTAGTAGCAGCAATAGAAGTAGCAACAGTTGTAGCAATAGCAATTGTAGCTATAGGAGTATCATTAGTGGCTGATGTAGTAGCAATAGTAGTAGTTCGAGTACTAGTAGTAGTATTTGTTGTTGTAGCAGTAGCAGTAGATGTAAAAGTAGTGGCAGTTGCAGTAGTAGTAGCAGTAGTTGTAGTAGCAATAGTAGTTGTAGTAGTTGTAGTAATAGTAGCAGCAGCATCCATTGTAGTAGTAGTTGTTGTAGTGTTGGCAGTCACAGTAGTAGTAGTAGTAGTAATCTTAGTAATTGTAGTAGTCGTAGCAATTATAGTAGAAATAGTAGTAATAGCTGCTATAGTAAGTAGTAGTAATGGTAGAAATAGTAGTAGTAGTAGGTGTAGCAGTAGTACTAAGAGCAGACAAGAGGAGGACGAGGAGTAGTAGTAGTAGTAATAGTAGCAGCGGTAGTTCTACCAGTAATAGTAGTAGTGGTACAAGTAATAGTCATAGTAGCAGGACTAGTAGTAGTTGTAGTAGTAGTAGTAGGAGTAGGAGTAGTAGTACTAGTAGTAATCATTGTAGTAGTAGTAGTTACAGCAGTAGTAGTAGCAGTAGTAGCAGAATAGCAGAAGTAGTTGCAGTGATTGTAGCAATAGCTATTATAGCAGTAGGAGTAGCAATTGCAGTAGTAGTCACAGTAGTCATTGCTCTAGTAGTGATAGTAGCACAATTAGTTGTAGCAGTAGTAGTTGCAATAGTAGTAGCAGTAGTGGAAATCGTTGTAGTAGCAGTTGTAGTAGTAGTAGTAGTTGCAATAGTTGTAGTAGTAGTTATTGTAATATCAGCAGTAGTAGCAATTGTACTAGTAATAGTAGTAATAATAGTAGTGCTAGCAGTTGTTGTAGTAATAATAGTAATAGTAGTAGTACTAAGTAGTAGTAATAGAATAAATAGTTGTAGTAGTAGCAGCTATAGTAGTAATAGTAGTAGTACTAGTAGTTATAGTTGTAGTATCAGTAGCAGTGGGAGTAGTAATAGTAGTTATATAAGAAGTAGCAGGAGGAGTAGTAGCTGTAGTAGTACCAACAGTAGTAGTGGTAGTTGCTGTTAAAGTAGTTGTTGTAGTGGTAATAGTAGTAGTAGTAGTACTAGTAGTAGAAGTAGTAGTAGCGATAGTAGCAGTAGTAGCAATCGCAATAGTAGCAATAACTGTAGTAGTTAGAGTAGTCAGAGTAGCAGTAGTAGCAGTAGTGGCAGTATTAGTAGTAATAACAGTAGCTATAGTTGTAGGAGTAGTAGCAATAGTAGTAGTCATAGTAGCAGTAGTTCTAGTTGTAGCAGTGTAGAAACAGTAGCAGCAGCAGCAGTAGCAGTAGCAGTAGGAGTGGTAGGAGGATTAGTAGGAGTAGTAATAGTAGTAGAAGTAGAAGTAGTAGTTGGAGTCGCAGTAATAGTATTAGTAGGAGAAGGTATTGTCGTAGTAGCACTAATAGTAGTAATATTAGTAGTAGTAGAAGTACTAGCAGTAGTTGTATTAGTAATAGTAGTACTAATAGCAGTAGTTACAGTAGTAGAAGTAGTAGCAATAGCTGTAGTAGCTATGGCGGTAGTAGTAGAAGTACTAGTAGTGGTAGTAGCAGTAGTAATAGCAATTGTACCAGTAGTAGTAGTATTAGATGTGGTACTAGCAGAATTAGTAATAGTAGTAGTAGTAGTAGTAGTGGTAAAAGCAGTAGCGGTAGTAGTTGTGGCAGTAGTACTAGTAGTAGTTGTAGTAGTAGTAGTAGAAGTAGTAGCATTAGTTGAAGCAGTATTAGTAGAAGTAGTGGCTGCTACAGAAGTAGTAACATTTGTAGCAGTAGTAGCAGAAATTATAGTAGTAGTAGTTGTCGTGGCAGCAGTAGCAGGAGTTGCAATAGTAGTTGTATTAGTACGAGTAGCTGCAGTAGTAGGAGTTGTAGTTGTTGTAATAGTAGTAGTAGTAGTAATAGCAGTAGTAGTTGTTTTTGTTGTTGTAGTAGTAGCAGTAGTTGTAGTAGTAGTAGTACTAGCAGTAGTAGTAGTAGTAGTAGTGCTAGTAGTAGTAGTTGTAGTGGTAGTTGTTGTAGAAGCAGTGGTAGAAGTAGTAGGAGTGTTAAGACGAGTAGTAGTTGTAGTAGTAGTAGTAGTAGTAGTAGTAGTAATAGTAGTAGTAGTAGTAGTTGTAGTAGTATTAGTATCAATAGTAGTAGTTGTAGTAGTCATAGCAGCAGCAGTAGTAGTAGAAGTAGTAGAAGATGTAGGTGTAGTAGTAGTAGTAGTCGTGCTAGTAGTATCAGTAGTCATAGTAGTCATTGTAGGAGTTGGAATAGTGGTAGTTGTTGTTGTTGTTGTTGTTGTTGTAGCCGCAGTACTAGTTGTAGCAGTAGCAGTAGTAGTATTAGAAGTAGTAGTAGTAATAGTAGATGTAGTAGTTGGAGTAATGGTAATAGTAATAATAGTAGTAGCAGTTGTAGCAGTAGTAGTAGCAGAAGTAGTTATGGTACGTGTAGCAGTAGTAGTTGCTCTAGCAATAGAAGTAGTATTATAAGTAGTTGTAGTAGTAGTAGTAGTAGTATTAGCAGCCGTAGTAGCCGTAGTGGTAGTCAAAGTAGTAGTCGAAGTAGTAGTGGCAACAGTAGCAGTAGTAGTAGAAGTGTTAGCATAAGTAGTAGTAGTAGTAGTAACAGTGGTAGCTCTAGTAGTAGCAGTAGCTGTAGTGGTAGTCATAGTAGTAGTGGTAGTTGTAGTAGTCTGAGTAGTAGTTCTAGTAGTAGTAGTAGTAGGAATAGTAGTAGTAGTACAAGTAGTAGTAGTAGTAGTAGGAGTCGTAGTAGCAATAGTAGTAGCAGTTGTTGTTGTAGTGGCATTAGTAGTAGTAGTAGCGGTAGTAGTAGCACTAGTTGTAGTAGTAGCTGTAGTGGTAGCAGCAATTGGTTTCATAGTTGTAGTAGTAGCAGTAAAATCAGTAGTAGTAGTAGTCGTAACTATTGCAGAAGTAGCAGAAGTCACAATACTAGTCGTTGTAGTAGAAGAATTAGTTATTGTAGTAGCAGTTTTACTTGCAGTAGTGGCAGTAGTCGAAGCAGTAGAAGTTGTAGCAGAAGTTCTAGCAGCAGTAATAGTAGTAGTAGTTGTTGTTGTAGAAGCAATAGTAGTAGTTGTAGTAGCAGAAGTAGTAGTGATAGTAATAATAGTGGTGGTAGTAGTAGCAGCTGTAGTATTAGTAGTAGTTGCAGTAGTAGCGGCAACAGAAGCAGTAGTAGTTGTAGCAGTAGTAGGAGTATTGGTTAGATTTGTAGTAGGAGTAGGAGTAAAACTAATGGTAGCAGTAGTTGACGTAGTAGCAGCAGTAGTAGTAATGGTATTAGTAGTAGTAGTAGTAGTTGTTGTTGTTATTGTTGTTGTTGTTGTGGTAGTAGTAGTGGTGCTGGAAGTAGTAGTACTAGTAGTAGTAGTAATAGTAGCAATAGTAGTAATAGTTCTAGTATTAGTTGTTGTAGTAGTCGAAGTAGTGGTAGTAGTAGTGGTAGTAGTAGTAATAGTAGTAGCAACAATGATAGTAGCAGTAGTAGAATTAGTAGTAGTACTAATAGTACTAGTAGTAGTAGTTGTCACAGTAGCAGTTGTAGTAGTAAGAGTTTTAGTAGCATTAGTAGTAGTATTAGAACTTTACTAGTAGTCGCAGTAATAGTAGTAGTTGTTGTTGTAGTAGCAATAGAAGCAATAGTGGTAGTAGTAGTAGGAGTGGTTGTAGGAGTAGGTGTATGACTAGTAGTAGTTGTTGTTGTTGTTGTTGCAGTAGTAGCAGCAGTAGCAGTAGGAGAAGTAGTTTTGTTGGTAGTAGCTGTTGTAGTAGTAGGAGCAGCAGCATTAGAAGGAGTAGTCATAGTTGTAATAGTAGTTATAAAAGTTGAGTAGTAGTAGTAGCTACAACAATTGCAGGAGTTCAAGTAGTAGTTGTTGTTGCTCTTGTTGCTATGGAAGAAGTATTGGTAGTCGTTGCAGTACTATTAGTAGTACTATAAGCAATAGCAGCAGCTGGAGTACGAGTAGTAGTTGTAGTAGGAGCAGCAAAAGAAGTAGGAGTAATAGTAGGGGTTGTAGTCGGTGTAGTAGTAGTAGGAGCGGTAGTAGTAGTTGCAGTAGTAGTACTAATGATGGTAGTAGTAGAAGTATTAGTAGTAGTAGTAGCAGTAGTGGTAGGTGTAGTAGTTGTAGAAGTAGTTGTAGTTGTAGTAGTAGGAGTTTCAACAGTCACAGGAGCAGTAATGGTAGTAGTGGTAGTAGTAGTAGTAGTAGTAGTAGTAGTAGTAGTCGTAGTCGTATTAGCAGTTGTAGTAATTGTTGTACTAGTAGTCGAAGCAGTGGTAGTAGTAGTAGTAGTGGTGGTGGTGGTGATGGTGGTGGTGGTGGTGGTGGTGGTGGTGGTGGTGGTGGTGGTAGTAGTAGTAGTATTAGTATCAAAAGTAGTAGTAGTAGTCCTAGCAATAGTAGTAGTAGTAGGAGGAGGAGATGTAGGTGCAGTAGTAGTAGTAGTCGTGCTAGCAGTATCAGTAGTCATAGTAGTCATTAAAGGAGTTGGAGTAGTGGTGGGAGTAGTAGTTGTTGTTGTTGTAACTGCAGTACTAGTTGTTGTCGCAGTAGTAGTAGTATGAGAAGAAGTAGTAGTAGTAGAAGTAGTAGTAGTAGTAGTAGTAGTAGTAGTAGCAATAGTAGTTGTTGTAGAAGTGGTAGCAAAAGTAGTAGTAGTAGAACTAGTAGTAGGAGTTGTAGTAGACATAGTCACAGAAGTTGTAGCAGCAGAAGTAGTGATGGGTAGTAGTTGTATTATTAGTTGTAGAAGAAGTAATGGTAGTAGCAGCAGCAGTAGTAGTAGTGGAAGTAGGAGTAGTAGTAGCAACACGAGCACTGGTAGTCGTAATGGTAGTAGTAGTGGAAGTAGTAATAGTAGTAGCGATAGCAGTATTGGCGGTGGTTGTAGTAGTAGTAGTAGTAGAAGCAGAAGTAGTAGTAGTTCTACATGTAGCAGTAAGAGTAGTGGTAATAGTAGTGGCTGTAGTAGTAGTAGGAGGAGGAGTAGTTTGAATAGTTGCAGGAGAAGGAGTTGTAGTAGGAGTAGTAGTAGCAATAGGATTAGCTGTAGCAGTAATAGAATTAATAGTATTAGTAGTAGTAGGAGGAGGAGGAGGAGGAGGAGTAGTAGTACTAGTACTAGTAACAGCAGTAGTATTAATAGCAGCTGTGGTGGTGGTAGTAGTAGTAGTAATAGCTACATAGCCGTAGTAGTCAGAAGTATTTGTAGCAATAGTAGTAGTAGTAGTAGGAGTAGTAGTACGGGTAGGAGTACTAGCAAAACATGTACTAGTAGTTGTGGCAGTAGTATTACTTATAGGAGTAGAAGTATCAGGAATAGTAGAAGTAGTAGTAGTAGTAATAGTAGAAGTAATAGTTGTAGATGAAATTGTAGTAGTAGTAGTACGAGTAGTAGGAGTGGTAGTAGTTGTTGTCGTAGTGGTAGTAGTAGTAGTAGTAGTAGTAGTAGTAGTAGTAGTAGCAGTAGCAGTAGTACTAGTAGTAGTTGTAGCTATAGCAGCTATAGTAGCAGAAGTAGTATAAGGAGTAGTCGTAGTAGCAGTAGGAGTAGTAGTTGTCATAGTAGTAATAGTTGTTGTACTAATAGTAATAGTAGTAGTAGTAGTAGTAGTAGTAGTAGTAGTAGTAGTAGTAGTAGTAGAAGAAGTAGTAATACAAGTAGGAGGAGCCGTAGTAGTTGTAGTACGAGTAGGACTAGTCGCAATAGCTGTAACAGTAGCAGCAGTAGGACTAGTAATAGAAGTAGTAGTAGTTGTTGTGGTATTAGTAGTAGTTGTAGTCCTACTAGTAATCGCAGTAGCAGCAGCAACTGTAGTAGTCAAAATGGTAGTAGTAGTAGTAGCTGTAGTAGCAATAGCAGCAATCGTAGCAAAAGTTGCTGTAATAGTAGTAGTAATCATAGTAGAAGGAGCAGCAATTATAGCAGTCTAAGTAGTGATAGCAGAAGCAGCAATAGCAGTCATAGTAGCACGAGTAGTAGTAGTAGTAGCAGTTATAGTAGTAGTAGCAGTAGTAATAGTAGTAGAAGTAGCAGCAGCAGCAGTAGTAGTTATAGTAGTAGTGGTAGAAGTAGTTGTTGTAATACTAGTAGCAGCAATAGCATTAGTTGGAGAAGCATTAGTATTAGTAGGAGTAGTAATAGTAGTAGGACATGTAGCAGTAGTGGCAATAGTAGTAATAGTAATATTAGTAGTAGCAGCAGCAGTTGTTGTTGTTGTTGAAGAAGTAGTAGTAGTTGTTGTTATTATTGTTATCGGAGAGGTAGTAGCACTAGTAGTAGCAGTATTAGTAGCAGTAGTTGTATTATTATTGTATTAGTACCACTAGTAGTCAAAGTAGTTGTAATAGTAGTAGCAATTGTAGTAGTCGTAATAGTCGACATAGCGGTAATAGAAGTTGCAACAACAATAATTGTAGTAGTTGTAGAAGTAGCAGTATTTGTTGTCACAACAGTAGTAGTAGATGTAGTAGTAGCTGTAGTAGTAATTGCAGTAATAGTAGAAGTAGTTGTAGCAGTCAAAGTAGTGGTAGCAATAGCAGAATTAGCAGCCATAGTAGCAATGGTAGTAGTAGTAGAAGTAGTAGTAGTGGTAGTAGTTGTAGTAGTTGTTGTAGTAGTAGTAATAGTAGTAGAAGAAGTGGGAGTAGTAGTAGTAGTAGTAGTAGTAGTAGTAGTAGAAGAAGAAGTAATAATTACAGAAGAAGTAATAGTTATTGTGTTGTAGTCGCAGAAGTAGTAGTAGTAACACTTGTAGGAATAGTAGTTGTAGTAGTAGTAGCAGTATAAGCTGGAGTCGGAGTAGTAGTAGTTGCAGAAGTAGTAGTTGTAGTAGTAGTACCAGTAGTAGCAGCTGTTGTAGTTGTAGTGGTAGAAGTAGTAGTAGCAGCAGCAGTAGTAGTAGTGATTATAATAGCAGTAGTAGCAGTCGAAGTAGTGGTAGAAGTATTTGTAAGAGTAGTAATAGTTGTAGAAGTAATAGTAGTAGTAGTTGAAGTTATAGTAGTAACACTAGTAGCATCCGTAGCAGTAGTAGCAGCAGTAGTATTAGTTCGAGTAGCAGTTGTAGTCGAAGTAGTAGTAGCAGTAGCAATGGTAGTAGGAGAAGCAATAGTAATGGCGATAGTAGTGATAGCCATAGTAGTAGTAGTAGTAGCTGCTGCATTTATAGTAGTAGTAATAGCAATAGTAGCATTTGTAGTAGTTGTAGAATTATTATTAGTTGTAGTAGTAGTATTAGTAGCTGTAGGAGAAGCTGAAGTTGTAGTTGTTGTTATTGTTGTAGGAGCGGTAATAGTAGTAGTTGTAGTAGTAGCAACAGTATTTGTTGTTGTATTAGTAGCACGAATAGTAGGAGTTGTTGTAATGGTAGTCGTGGTAGAAGTAATCCTAGTAGTATTAGTTGCAATACTAGCAGTAGCTGCAATAGTAATTTTCGTAGTTGTAGGAGTAGTAGTATTTGTTGTAGCAACTGTTGTAGTAGTAGCAGTAGTAGCAGATGTAGTAGTAGTTGTAGTAGTAGTTGTAAGTGTAGTAGCAGTAGCAGCTGTTGTAGTAGTCAAAGTTGCGGTAGCAGTATTAGTAGTAGCATCCGTAGTAGCAGTAGTAGTAGTAGTAGAAGTTGCAGCAGTGATTGTAGTAGCAGTAGTAATAGTATTAGAAGTTGCAGTAGTGATTGTAGTAGCAGTAGTAATAGTAGTAGAGATAGTAGAAGTAGTTGTAGCACTACTAGTAGTAGTACAAGTAGTAATAATAATAGAAGTAATAGTAGTCATAGTAGTAGTAGTACAAGTAGTAGCCGTAGCGGTAAAACTAGTCGTAGTAGTAGTAGTAGCAGTAGCTGTAGCATTAGTTGTAGTAGTAGTAGTATTAGCAGTACCAGCTGCAATAGTAGTGGTAGTCGCAGCAACTGTAGTAGTAGTAGCACTAGTAGCAGCAGTAGTAGCAGCAACTATAGTAGTTGTTGTGGTAGTTGCGACAATTGCTACAGTAGCAGTGGTGTAGTAGTAGTAGTATTGGTAGTAGCAGTAGTAGTAGCAGTTGTAGTATCGATAGCAGTTATTACTACAATAGTAGCAGTAGTAGTCGTGGTAGTAGTAGCTATAGCAGTAGAAGTAGTAGCAGCAATATTAGTAGTAGTAGCAGTGGTAGCAGTAGTAGTAGTAGTAGTGGCAGTAGTAGTTGTTGTAGTAGTACTACTAGTGGTAGTAGCAGTTGTTATAGTAGTACTAGTAGTGAAAGCATTATTCTTAATGTAGTAGTAGTAGCGGTCGTCATAGTAGCAGTTGCAGCCGTGGCAGTAGTAGTAGTTGTTGTTGTTGTTGTGGTAGTAGTAGTAGCAGTAGTACCATTTGTAGTAGTGATTGCAGAAGTAGCAGTAGTAGTCACAGTAACAATAGTGGTAGTAGTAGCAGTAGTTGTAGTACTAGTAGTAGTGTTCGCAATAGTAGTAGTAGTAGTAGGAGTTGGTGTAGAAGTAGCGGTCGAAGTAGTAGTAGAAGTATTAGTAGTAGTAGTAGTAGCAGTAGATGGAGTAGGAGCAGTAGTAGCCGTAGTAGCAATAGGAGTAGTTGTAGTAGGAATAGAGGTTGAGGTAGTAGTAATAGTAATGGCAGTAGCAGCAGCAATAGCAGCAATAGTGGTAAAAGTATTATTATTATTAGTTGTAGTAGTAGTAATAGTAGTAGTCATAGTATTAGTAGTAGTAGTAGTAGTAGTAGTAGTAGTAGTAGTAGTAGTAATAGTAGTAGTAGTAGTCGGACTACAAGTAGTAGCAGTTATACTAGTAATTGTTGTAGTCGTAGTAGTAGTAGTTGTTGTAGTACTAGTATTAGTAGTAGGACTACTAGTAGTTGCAGTTGTACTAGAAGAGTAGTAGTTGTTGTAGTAGGAGTAGGAGTAGGAGTAGGAGTAGTAGTAATTGTAGTAGGAGTAGGAGTAGTAGTTGTAGTACTAGTTGTAGGAGTAGGATGTGGAGTAGAAGTAGCAATAGTAGTAGTGCCACTAGTAGTTTCAGTAGCTGAAGTAGTTGTAGGTGTTGTAGTAGTTGCAGTAGTTGGAGTACGAGTACTAATTGGAGTAGTAGTAGGAGCAGTTGCTGCAGCAGCAGTTGTAGTAGCACTAGAAGTAGTAGTTGTAGTAGTTTTAGTTGTAGTATCACTAGTAGCAGCAGCAGCAATAGTAGTAGTATTAGTAGTAGTAGTTGTAGTAGTTTTAGTAGTACGGGTACTAGTAGTAGCAGTTGTACTAGTAGAGTAGTAATAGTAGTAGTTGTTGTAATAGGAGTAGGAGTAGTAGTTGTTACAGTAAGAGTAATAGTTATTGTAGTAGGAGTAGGAATTCGGACGTAGGAAGTAGGAGTAGGAGTTTGTACATATTAGAAAGAAGTGCAGGAGTCTACTACGTCAGGTGTTGTTGTAGTAGTAGCAGTAGCAGTAGTAGTACTTATAGCTATAGTAGTAGTAGCAGTAGTGGTGGTAGTAGTTGTAGAGGCAGTAGGAGTAGTAGTGGTGGTGGTGGTAGTAGTAGTAGTAGTAGTAGAAGTTGTAGTAGTAGTGGTTGCAGCAATAGTAGAAGTATTAGTAGCAATAGTAGTAGTAGTAGGAGTAGTTGGAGTAGTAGACAAAGTAGTAGTTGTAGTTGCAGTAATAGGAGTAGGAGTAGTTGTAGCAGTAGTAGGAGTATAAATATCAGAAGTAGTAGCTGGAGTAGGAGTAGTAATAGTGGCAGTAGTAGTAGTTGTAGTTGCAAAAGTATTACAAGTAGGAGTAGGATAAGTAATAATATTAGTAGTAGTAGTAATAGTAGTAGTAGTTGTAGTAGTCGGATTAGGAGTAGTAGTAGGAGTAGTAGTAGAAGTAGAACTATGAGTAGTAGTAGCAATAGGTGTTGGAGTAGGAGTAGTAGTAGGAGCAGGAGTTGTAGTAGTAGTAGTAGTAGCTGGAATAGTAGTAGTTGAAATAGTGGTAGTAGTAGTCATAATAGTAGTAGTACTTTGTCGGGGGTAAAGGGAGAGTAGTGGTAGTAGGAGGGGAGTAGTAGGAGCAGGAGGCACAGTAGTAGTACTAGTTGTGTAGTGTCATAGTCGCTCTTGTTTTTTTGTTTTTTTTTTGTGGTAGTAGTAATAGTTTGTTAGAGTAGTACTAACAATAGTAAAGTATTAGGAGTAGTAGTAGCAGTTGTTGTTGTAGTGGTTGTAGAACCAACGCATAGCAGCAGTAGTAGTTAGGAGGGGAGTAGTAGTTGTCGGAGTAGTAGTAGTAAAACAATAGTAGGAGTAGGAGTAGGAGTAGCAGTAGTCGAAGTAGTAGTAGTAGTAATAATCGTAGAAGTAGTAGTAGTAAAAGCAAAAGAAGTAGTAGTAGTAGTAGCAGTAGCAGTAGTCGTAGAAGTAGTTGTAATTGTGTTAGTATTAGCAGCAGAAGTAGTAGAAGTAGAGTAGCAGCAGTATTCATAGTAGTAGTAGTAGTAGTCGTAGCAGTAGTAGGACTAGTAGTACTAAGACTAATAGTAGTAGTAGTGGTTGGAGTAGCAGTAGGAGTAGCAGCGGCAACAGTAGAAGTAGCAGTAGTAGAAGTTGTCGTAGCAGCTACAACAACAGTGGGACTAGGAGTAGCAGTAGTAGGTGCAGGAGGAGTAGTTGTAGTTGCAAGACTAGGAATACGTGTAGTAGCAGTACAATTGCTATAGCTGGTACTACTACTACTACTGCTACTACTACTGCTTCTTTCTAGGACCACTGCTAGTGCATCTACTACTAGTACTGCTACTGTTACTGTTGCTACTTCCGCTACTATTAGTATTGATACTATTACGGTTACTATTGCCACTATTTCCACTACTACTGTTACTAGTGCTACTACTTCCATGGCTACTGCTACTATTGCGGCTACCACTACTACTACAATAATTGCTACTGCTGCTGCTACTGTTGCTAATACAGCTACTTCTTCTACTACTACTACTACTACTAATTTTACTGTTACTGCAATTGCTAATAGTAGTGAAACTATTGCTAATACTACTACTAATACTACAACTTCTCCTACAATAACATCATTAACTACTACTACTCCATCTCCTCCTATTATTATTGTTGTTACTGCAACTACTGCTACAACTACTTCTACTGCTATTACGACTACTACTACTACTACTACCGCTCCTTCTACAATTGCTACAACTACAACCACTACTGCTACTGCTACTAATGCTATCACCATTACTTCTACTACTACTGTTACTACTGCTACTTCTGATACGACTACTACTGCTGGTAATACAAATACTGCTATTACTATTATAGCTACTACCGCTACTACTACTTTTCCTACTACTAACACTTTCCCACTATTACTACTTTTCCTTCAACTACTACTGTTGTTGCTGCTACTACTACTACTACTATGCTATAACTACTACTACTACTAATAATAATAATAATAACACTATTACTACTACTACTACTACTATTAGTACAAAAACTATTATTACACCTACTACCACTGCTGCTGCTACTACTATTCCAAGCACTACTACAACTTCTAACACTACTGCTACTGCTACTACTGCTGCAACTGCTATTACAACTGCAACTTTGACTACTACAACTATTGCTACTACAGCTGCTCTTACTACGACTATTACTACGACTACTACTACTGCTACTACTAGTACTACTACCACTACTACTATAGCTGCTTGTGTTATCGCAACTACTATAACAACTTCTACTACTACTACTCCTCCTACTACTACAACTGCTTCAGCTTCTACTATTAATTCTTCTGCTATGACTGCTGCTACTTTTAATACTACTACTATTGCCACTACTGCTGCTATGATTGTGACTATTGATACTACTACTTCTGTTACTACTTATGCAACTACTACAACCACTACTACTGCTGCTACTATTACTACCGTTACCACTGCGACAACGACTACTACTACAACTAATGCTACTACTTATGTTGCTATTACTACTACAATTACTACTACTACTACTACTACTACTACTACTACTAGCACTAGTACTACCACTGCTGTTGTTGCTTGTTCTGCAGATATTGCTCTTGCTGCTGCTACTACTACATCTTCTACTCCTGCTAATACTACTGCGGTTGCAACTGCTCCTACAACAACTACTCCTCCTTCTACTACTACTAGTACTCCCATTGCTACTACTACTACTACAGCTGCCGCTACAATTAGAACTGCCACTGCTGCTACTTCTAGCGCTACTGCTACTACTACTACTACGACTACTACAACTACTACCATTACTTCTACTACCTATACTACTGCATCTCCCAGTACTACGACTACTACAACAATAACAATAACAAAAACTACTACTACTACAACCACCACTACTTCTACTGCAACAACAACTACTACCACTATTAGTACTACAACTGTCACTACTACTACTACTACTACTGATACAACAATAACAACAACTACTAGTAGTACTACTCCTAATACTCCTACTATTACTACAAGAATTACTACTACTACTACAACTACTACTGTTACTACGACTTCTACTACTACTACTTCCGATGCTACCACTTCTACTACTACTGCTGCTGCTGCTGCTGCTTCTACAATTATTACTATAGAGACTACTACTACAACTACTACTCCTACTACTACTACTCTTGTCAGTATTGCCACTAGTACTATAACTACTACTATGACTATCACTATAACTAGTACTGCTACTATTAGTACTAGCACTACTATTACTACTACTAATACTACTACTACCACTGCTACTACTATTAGTAGCACTACTAATTCTACTGTTGCTATTACTACTACTACTATTACAACTACTACTACTGCTACTACTACCAATGCTACTACTCATTATACTACTACTACTATTGATGTTGTTACTACTATTATTGCTACTACGACTACCACTCCTAATAATACAGCTATTACTACTCCAACTGCTACTACAACTACCACAACTACTACTCGTGCTCCTACTACTACTATGACTACTACAACTACTACTAGCATGACAACTACTACTACTACTACTATTTTTATAACTTCAACCACTACTTCGACTGCTAACCACTACAACAACTACTACTAGTACTACTACTACTACTACTATTTTTAGAACTTCAACCACTACTTCGACTGCTAACCACTACAACAACTACTACTAGTACTACTACTACTACTACTGTTACTACTACTACTTGTAGTACTACTACTACTACTTAACCTAAAACTACTACTTCTGCTATTACTTCTACTACTACTACTACTTCTTCTATTACAGCTACTGCTGCTACTGATACTACTACCACTACTACTACTTCTTCTATTACAGCTACTGCTGCTACTGATACTACTACCACTACTACTACTGTTACTACTGCAACAACTACTCCTCCTTCTACTACTACTATCACTTTAACTACTAGTACTTCTACTCATATTTCTACTGCCGCTACTTTTTCTACAATTGCTACTACTACTAATACTGCTGCTACTGCTACTACTACTGCAACTACTACTACTACCGCTACTGCTACTATTATTGCAACGATTGCTACTACTGCTACTACTACAACTAATACAAGTACTAAAACCTATACTATTAATACTATCGCTGTTACAACTGCTACTGCTACAATGACTACAACTACTACGGCTGGTACAACTGCTACTACTACCATCATTACTACTACTACTACTACTACTACTACTACAACTACTACTATCTGCACTATTGCCACAACTATTGCTACTACTGCTACCACTACTATGGCTATTAACACTACTATTGTTGCTGCTACTACTTCTTCTACTACTACTACTCCTGCTGCTACTGCTGCTGCTGTAGCTACTATAGCTACTACATCTATTATACCAACTACTACTTCTCCTACTACTTCTAGCACTGCTACTACTACTATAACTATATTAGTAATGCTTCTACTACTACTACTACTACTACTACTACTACTACTACTTCTCCTACAACTACCACTACTACTAACACCGGTACTACTGGTACTACCTCCACTACTACTACTCTTAGTACTACTGCTTTTGTTACAACTACAACTGCTACTACCACTATAGCTACAACAACTTTGACTATTACTACGACTACTACTACTACTTCTGCTACTACTGCTACTACTACTACTACTACTATTACTACTATTGTTACTACAGCTGCTACTACTACTATTTCTACTACAACTATGACTACTACTACCACAACTACAACTGCTACAACAACAACTACTACTACTACTTTCCCCATAATAACGACTACTACTAACTCTTGTACTACTACGACTGCTACTACTACTTCTACTACTACTTCTTCTACTGCTACCGCAGCTACTACTACTACAACCACCTCTACTACCACTACAACAACTACTACTACCACTACTACCACTACTACAGCTATTGCTATTGCTACTACTAGTACTACAACTGCTACAATGGCTACTACTGCTGCCACTACTACTAATTCTTCTACAACAACAACAACTACTACTACTATTACTACGACAACTACTACTGCTACTATTGATTTTGCTGCGATAACCACTACCACCACTACCACCACTATTGCTCCGATTACTACTACTACTACTGCTGCTGCAGCTATTGCAATGACTGCTACTACTACTACTACTACTACTACTACTACTACAACTACAACTACAATAACTATTGCTACTACTACTATTACTACTACTCCTATAGTGACTACTACAACGACAACAATACTACTACTTCAGCTACTATTCCCTTTACTACTAGCGCAACCACAACTACAGTTGCAGTGACTTCTTCTACTACTATTGCTGTTGCTCATTCAACTACTTCCCGGACTATTGCTTCTACAACTACTACTGCTACTACTACTATACTACTTCAGCTGTTGTTGCTGCCACCACTAGTGCTACTACAACTACAGTTGCTGCGACTACCACTACTACTGCTACTACTACTGCTAATGCTCTTACAACTACCACTACTGCTGATGCTACTATTACTACTATTACTACTATTACTACTACTATCACTACTACTACTACTACTATTACTACAATTACTATTATTTCTACTACTACAACAACTACTGCTGCTACAACTATCACTACTACTCCTTTTACTATTAGTACTACAACTAGTACTACTACTACTGCTGCTACTACTACTATTACTACTATTACTATTATTACTACTACAACAACTACTACTATTGCTATTACTAATGCAACAAGTGCTCCCACTACTACTATTACTGCTACTAAAGCTATGACTGCTACTGCTATTACTACTAGTTCTACTATTTTTACTACTGCTAAAAGTAGTACTACTACTCCAACTATTACTACTACTACTGCATTTCCTGCGCGTAATGCTACTCAAACTTGTACTATCACTTCTATTGCTACTTCTACTTCTACTAAAAGTAATACCACAACTACTGTATCTACTACTTCTACTACTACAATTGCTACTTCTACTACTACTACTACTGTTGCTACTACAACTTGTTCTACTCCCACTACTACTACTAATGCGGCTACTATAACTACCACTACTACTCCAATTATCACTACTACTTCTGCTACTACCACTACAACTATTACTATTACTATTACTACTACTAGTATTATTACTACTATTACTACTACTAAAGCTATTAATGCTGCTGCTATGACTACTACTACTACTACTTCTGCTACTATTAATATTACTACTACTACTTCTATTAATTTTGCTACTATTGCTACTACTTGGGTTGCTACACGTAATGCTACTCCTATTACTACTACTTCTTGTACTACTTCTACTGCTTCTACTTCTGCTACTACTTCTACTACTACTAGTACTGTAGGTACTGTTTCTACTACTAAAACTACAACTACTACTACTTCTGCTATTGCTACTACTATTGTTGCTACTACAACTTCCACTACTGCTATTTGTAAATTTTTGGTACTACTGCTATAATTGCTACAGCTGTTGCTACTACTATTACTATTGCTGATACGACTTCTACTACTACTACTTCTGGTAGCACTATAACAACAATAACAACAACAACAACTACTACTGTTGCTACTACTACTACTACTACTACTACTACTACTACTATTAATAATAATAATAATAATAATAATAATAATACTGCTACTACTACTTTTACTATTACTATGACTACTGCTACTATTATTTGCACTGCTACTCCTAGTACCACTACTGCAACTCCTACTACTAATATTTCTACTTCTGCTACTACTACTACTACAACCATACTACTACTACTTCTACTATTTATGCTACAAATACTGATTCTACTACTACTGGCACTACTGTTATTGCTTCCACGTCTGCTACTATTAGTACGATAGCTTCTCCTTCTACTGCTACTGTAGCTACTATAACTTCTATTGAAGAATCAACAACTATGAGTACTGCTATGACTACTATTATGATTACTACTACTACTTTTGCTACTACTGAAACTATTACTACTACTATTCTTACTGCTGCTACTACTACAATTACTATTACAGCTACGACTACTACTACTACTACAACTACAATTACTACAACCACTTTTCCCACAATAACAACTACTACTCCATCTCTGACTACTACGACTGCTGCTGCTACTACTACTGCTACAACTAATCCTATTGCTACTACTACTACTACTACTACTACTACTACTACTACTACTACTACTACTACTACCTCGACTACTGCTACTACTGCTACAACTACTTCTACTACTACTATCGCTACTACTGCTACTACAACTACTACTACTACTACTACAACTGCTACAACTATCGCTAATACTACTACTGCTGTTGCTGCTTATGCTACTATTGCTACAGCTACTACTGCTACTATTGCTGCTACTGGTGCTACGACTACTACTACTGCTACTGCTACTACTAATGCAACTACTGCTACTACTGCTGTTAGTACCACTAAGCCATGTACTACTACTAATACAACTATTACTATTGCTGCTACTACTACTACTGACACTTCTACTAATGCAACTACTGCTACAACTGCTGTTACTACCACTAAGCCAAGTACTACTACTAATACAACAATTACTACTGGTACTTCTACTACTTCTTCTTTTCCTACAACTATTACTTTTGCTACTAGTACTCCTACCACTACAACTACTATTAGCACAACCACTGCAACTGCTACAATGACTACAACTACTACTGCTGCTACTTCTACTATTTCAACTAATGCTACCAGTGTTGTGACAGCTACTACTTCTATTATGACTACTACTTTTATTACTACTACTACTATTACTACAACAACGACTACTACTGCTACCATTGATTCTGCCGCGACTGCTACTACTACCACTACTACAATTGCTACTACTACTGCTATTGCTATTACTACTACTTCTGCTGCTCCGGCTATTACTACTACTACTTCTACTACTGCTACTACTGCTATTACCACTACTATGACAATACTACTACTACTATTACAACACTACTACTTTTGCTACTGTTGCAGCTGTTGCCCTTACAACAACTACTACTACAGCAACTATTGATTCTATAGCTACAACAACAACAACTACTACTACTACTATTATTACTACTACTGCTAGTACTACTACTATTACTGTAGCTACGGCTGCTACTACTACTACTACAACAATTGCTACAACAACAACTACTACTGCTACTATTACTGCTAAAACTACATCTACTATACCCAACTACTACTACTACTTCAATAGTACAACTTCCGCTGGAGTTACTGCTACTACTAGTCCTACTACAACTACAGTTGCTGCAACTGAAGCTACTACTACAGCTACTACTGCTGCTACTGCTCCTACAACTACCATTGCTGCTGCTGATGCTACTACTACTATTACTACAACTACTTCTACTACTACTACTACTACTACTACTACTACTTTTGCTGCTGCTACTACTACTACTACTACTACTACTCCGACTACGACTACTACTACTACCATTACGGCTAATACTTCTACTTCTATTACTGCTACCTACTTCTACTGCTACTACCACTACTACTGCTACCACTTCTACTTGTACTGTTACTCCTATTACTACTTCTATAACTACTACTACTACTACAATGACTATTATTACTATTGCTGCCGCTACTGATACCACTAATACTACTACTATTACTCCTACGACTACTACTACTACTTCTACCACTACTCCTACTCCAATTACTGTCCCTACTAACACTACGACTACTACTACTACTACTAATACTGCTACTAATACTACTACTACTACTATAACTACTACTCCTACTCCTACTCCTATAACTACTACTACTACAACTTTTACTTCTACTTCTACTACTGCTACTGCTACCACTACTACTACTACTACTACTACTACTACTACTACTACTATTGCTGCTACTACTGCAACAACTATAGCTACTACTACTACTACTGTTGCTGCTGCTACTTCTACTACTGCTACTTCCGCTTCTACTACTACTAAAACTACTACTTGTACTACTGCTACTACTACTAGTACTACTACTAGTACTACTACTAGTACAACAACTACTACTTCTAATGCTAGTACTACTACGACTGTTAATACTTCTACTACTACTACTACTCTTACAATTTCTACTACTACTACTACTGCTACTACTCCTACAACTACAACGACAACTACTACTAGTACAACTACTCTTGTCGTTGCTGCTGCTAGCACTTCTACTGCTACTACTACCACTACATCTCCTACTATGTATGCTACTACTACTACTACAACAACTATATTGCTATTGCTTCTACGACTACTACTACTACTTTTCCAACTATAACCAGCACTACTACCTACCCTACTACTACCACTCCTGCTACTACTACTACTACTACTTCTACTACTACCACTGCTGCTACTACTGCAACTACTTCTACTACTGCGACTATTACTACTACTTCTTAAACAACAACAACAACAACTACTACTACTGCTAATACTATAACTGCTACTAATATTACTGCTACTGCTACTACTACTACTCCTACAACTATTGCAACTACCACTTCTGTTACTACTTCTACTACTACTACTACTACTACTCCTACTGCTACTCCTGCAGCAGCTACTATGACTGCTACTACCCCAACTACTACTACCACTATTACTACTGCTTTAACTACTACTGCTTCTACTAGTATTGTTGCTGCTACTACTACCGCTGCAACTGCTACACCAGCTACTACAGCTACTACTTCTACTACTGTTGCTACTAATAATGATGTGACTGTTGCAACAACAACTACTACTACAACTACAACTACTACTATTGCTACGACAACTAATTCAACTACAACAACTACTACTAATACTACTACTACTAATGTTCGTACTACTACTACTACAACTACTACCACTTTTAATGCTATTACTACTACTACTACTACTACTCCTAATACACCTACTATGAACACTACTATTACTAATAGTACTACTACCACTAATAGTACTACTACCATTATTATTACTACTACTACTCCTACTACTACTACTACAACTACTACAACAACTACTACTACTAATATTACAATTGCTGCTTCTACTACTACTATTACTAACACTATAACCCCCACTACTGCTCTTGCTACTATTGCAACTGCTAGTATCGCTACTACTACTACTACTACTACTACCACTCCTACTATTACTAGTATTACTACTAGTGCTACAACTATTACTACTTCTATTACTATTACAACTACTACTATTATTGCTACTACACTTCTACTGCTACTCCTACTACTACTCGTACTATTCCTACTGTTGCTCCTATTACTACTAGTCCAACTGCTGCTTGTCCAACTACTACTACTACTACTACTACTACTACTATTACTACTATTACTACAACCACTACTACAACAACAACAACAACTAATACCACGGGTACTACAGCTGCTACTGCCACGACTGCTACTACTACTACTAGTTCTATAACTACTACTATTACTGCTACTACTACAATTACTACAACTACTATTACTGCTACTACTGCTGCTCTACCACTATTACATCTAATACACCTACTACAACTACTACTATCACTACTACAACTACTACTATCGCTACTACTACTACTACTACAACTACTATTACTACTACTGCTGCTGCTATTCCTACTACTACTACTACAACTACAGCAACAACAACAACAACTTCAACTACCATTACTACTACTATAGCTACTACTTCTACGGCTACTCGTACTACTACACCAATTACTACTACTACTACTATAGCTGCTGTTGCTGCTACTGCTACTATTACTTCTTTTGTTGCTAATCCTACTACTACTTCTACCACTACTACTTCTACCACTACTACTACCACTACTACTCTGCCTACTACTACTACCACTACAATTACTACTACTACTCCTCCTCTTCCTACTACTACTATTACTACAGCTACTCTGACTCCTATTACTAAACCAACGACTGCTCCAACTAGAACTACTACAACTATAACTTCTACTTGTACTACTACTACAACTACTACTATTACTACTATAACTCCTGCTACTACTACTACTACAACTATATCTACAACAACTACTACTACTGCTACTATTACTACTACTACTACTTTGACTACAACAGTTAATAATACAACTACCACAACAAAACTACTTTTGCTGCTATTGCCACTACTACTAGTGCTACTGCAATTTCATTTGCTGCGACTGCTGCTATTGCTACTGTTACTTCTACTGCTGCTGCTCTTAGAACTACTACTACTGCTGCAGCTCTTGCAACCACTACTTGTTGCTGCTGCTCTTGCAACTACTGTTGCTACTGCTCTTCCAACCACTACAACGACCACCACTACTACTACTACTACGAGTATTACTACTACTACTAGTACTACAACAACAGCTAATACTACAACTATTACTAATAAAACTAATACTACTACTACGACTACTACAAGTACTAGCATTACTACAACAACTACCAATATTACTACTACTACTATTATTGCTACAACAACTACTACTATTACTACTACTACTAATAATAATAAAACTACAACAACAACAACAACTGCTATTACTACTACTATTACAACTACTACTACAGCAACTACTACTACTACTACTCCGACGACTAGTACTACTACTACTACCACTTCTACTACTACTACTACTACAATAACTATTACTACAACTCTTACTTCTACTCCTACAACTACTATTATTACTACTACTGCTGCTACTACAACTACTAGACTGGTACTACTCTGAACACAACAACTACTACTACTACTACAATTACAGCTACTACTTCTGCCACTTCTATTGCTATTTCTCCTTCTCCTCCTGTTACAATTACAATTACTACTACTATTGTCGCTGCTACTACCATTACTGCTATTTCAATTACTATTGCTACTACGACTACTTCTACTACTACTATTATCGCTACTGCTACTAATCCTACTACTACTCATACTTCTACCATGATTACAATTACTACTGCAGCGACTGCTACAAATAATACCACTACTTTTACTACTAGTACTAACTATTAAAACTATTATAACTACAACTATTGCTACTACTAATTTTGCTACTACTCATACTTCGATTACTACCACAACAACTACTGCTACAACTTCTACTACTACTACTACTACTACAACTATTACAACTACTGCTGCAAGTACTACTATTAGTACTACTGCTAATACGACTACTACTACTATAACTATTTCTTCAACTACTACTATTATTATTACTACTACTATTACTACTTCTATTACTTCTACTGCTACTACTATTACTACCACGACAACTACTACTACTACTTCTATTACTATTACTACTATTACTACTACTACTACTAAACCTGCTACTACTACCACGACAACTACTACTACTAGTCCTACTACTACTACTAGTCCTACTACTACTATGACTACTACTACTACTACTGCTGCAATTACTGGTACTACATCAGCAACTACTACTACTACTACTACAAATGCTGCTAGTGTGACCACAACTATTAATATTACTAATACCACTACTACTTCTACTACTACTACTACAACTACTACTGATACGACTGCTACCAACGCTGCTACTGCTACAACTACTACTACCACTGCTGCTTCTGCTACTCCTGCAACTACTCCTACTACTACTTCTACTACTACTACAACTCTAACTACTCTTGTTACTACTACTTCTACTCGTACTACTAGTTCTACTGCTCCTAATACTACTCCTGCTACTACTACTACTACTGCTACTACTGCTGCTACTACTACTACTACTGCTGCTACTACTACTACTACTACTACTACTACTACTATAACTACTAGTTCTACTACTATTATTACTACTTCTACAATTACAACTACCACTACGCCTAATACACCTACTACAAATACTAATATTGCTAATAATGATACTACAATGATTACTACTACTTCTATTATTATTACTATGGCCACTATTACTGCTACTACAACAACAACAATAACAACAACTACTACTAGCATGACAACTACCACTCCGACAGCTACTATTACTAATACTGCAACAACCACTATGACTCTTACTACAATTGCTATTGCTATAATAGCTACTCCTCCTCCTACTACTACTAACACTCCTCCTCCTCCAACTACTAATACTTCTACTACTACTACCACTTCTATTACTGCTACTATTACTACAATTATTGCTACTACTGCTACTACTACTACTACTCCTACTAGTACTCGTACTATTCCTACGACAACTCCTACTATTACTACTACTGCTGCAGCTATTAGAACTATTACCATAACTACTACTAATACAATAATAACTACTTCTACTAGTACCACTAGTAGTACTGCTACTGCAGCTTCTTCTGCCATAACTGCTACTACTACTACTACTAGTAGTACTACTACTGCTATCACTGCAACTGTTACAACTACTATAACCACAATTACTGCTTCCACTACGTCTAATACCACTATTACTCCTAATACACCAACTACAACTACTACCATTACTTCTAATATTGTTACTACTACTACTACCACTACTAATGCTGCTACTACTACTTCTACAACCATCACTTCTACTACTACTACTACTTCTATAGCTACTCGTACTACTACTCCTATTACTACTACTACTCCTAATTCTAATACTACTACTATAGCTGCAACTACTACTGCTACTACTACTACTTCTACTGCTAATCCTACTACTACTCCTACTACTACCACTACAAATACTCCTACTACTTCTACAACTATTACTACTACGACTCCTGCTATTGCTACTACTTCTATAACTATTACAACTACAGCTACAACAACATCTGCTACTGCTACAACAACAACAACAACAACTACTACTACTACAGTGAATACTATTACTTCTACAACACAACTACTTCTGTTATTGTTGCCGTTGCTACTAGTGCTACTACAGCTACATTTGCTATGACTAGTGCTACTACTACTGCTACTACTATTACTGCTACTCCTACAACTACTACTACTGTTGCTACTTCTAGGACTCCCACTACAACTACTACTATGAGTATTACTACTACTACTACAGCGACGACAATAATAACATTATCTGCTATAACTGCTGCTACTAGTACAACAGTACTACTACTACTACCTCAAAAACAGATACTACTCCTAATACTCCTACTACAACGATTGCTACTACTACTACTAGTACAATAATAAGAACTATTACTGGTAATACTAATACTACTATTGCTGCTGCTACTACTAGTACTACTACAACCACCAACCCCACTATTACTACTACTGCTACAACTACTACTACTTCTACAACTACTACTACAACTATTACAACTATAGCTGCAAGTACTATTATTACTACTACAATTACTTTTACTCCTACAACTACTATTATTACTAATAATACTGCTACTACAACTACTACGACTTCTACTAAATCTTGAACTACAACTCCTACTACAACTACTGCTGCTATGACTATTACTGCTACTACTTCTGCTACTTCTACTTCTATTTCTCCTACTACTACTACTACCACCACCACCACAATTACTACTACTGCTGCTTTTGCTGCTGCTATTGTCAATACTACTATTACAGCTATTTTTATTACTACTGCTACTACCACTACATCTACACCTACTCCTACTTCTACTACTACCACTAAGATTAATTTTAGTTTTGCAACTACTGCTGTTGTTAATACTACTATTACTACAGCTGTTGCTATTACTATTACTACAACTACAACTATTGCTACTTCTTCTACTACTACTCCTACATCTATTACAACTTCTTACTACTACTATTACTACTCCAGCTATTAGTACTGCTACAATTACTCCTACAATAACAACTATTGTTACTGCTAATACGACTAGTAGTACTGTTACTACTTCTTAAACAATAACTAATACTGCTACTACTAGTAATACTACTATTACTTCAGTTCCTACTGCTGCTGCTTCTATAGCTACTACTACTACTACTGCTGCTACTACTTCTACTACTACTGCTGTCACTAACACTACTCCTTCTAGTACTACTACTATGACTAGTACTCCTACTACTACTGCTACTACTACTACACTACTACTCAACTACAACTACTTGACTTATTACTACTCCTACAACTACTACTATTAGTAATACTAATACTACTATTACTGCTACTACCACTACAACCAATCCTATTGCAACTACTACTACTCGTACTACTACCATTACTTTGACTAATACCACTATTACTCCTATAACCGCTACTAAAACTACAACTGGTACTACTCCTCCTATTAGTATGACTATTACTACTACTACTATAATTAATGCAAATTCTCCTAGTACAACTACTAATAGCACTAGAACTACTACCCTTACAACTACACTAATACTTCTCCTACTAGTACCACTAATGCTACAGTTACTACTACTACTACTACAACAACGACAACAATAACAACAACAACAACTACTACTACTACTATTGCAACTACTTCTACTCCTACTACTACTACTATTGCTACTACTACTACTACTACAACTAGAACATCTACTACAACTTCTAATACTATTGCTGCTAATACTACTAATACTACTACTACTAGTACTAGTACTAGTACTACTACTACTACTACTACTACTATAACTACTACTACTACAACATCTACTACTACTACTACTATAATGACTACTACAACCACTACGGCAGCTACTAGTACTACTTCTGCAACTACTACTGCTACTACTACTACTATTACTACTACTACTACACATACACCTACTACTACTGCTGCTACAACAACAACAACAACAACAACAATAACAACAACAACAACTACTACTACTGCTACTACTACTACTATGACTACTAATTCTAATACGACTACTACTTCTAATATGACTACTACTATTATGACAACTACTACTACTACTACCACTACACCTACTACTACTACTACAACTTCTACTAATACTGCTACAACTGCTTCTAATCCTACAACAACAACTTTTACTCCTACTTCTACTACTACTATGACTACTATGACTACTATAACTACTACTACAACTACTACAATGACTACTACTACTACTATTACTGGTATGGTTACTATTTCAACTACCACTGCTATTACTACTTCCACTATGACTACTACTACTACAATGTCTACTACCCCCACTACAACTATGACTGCTACTGCTACTACCTTACTACTTTTGCTACTACAACTACTACAATTACTACTACTAATACTAAAACTACTACTACTACTATGACTATTTCTAGTACTCCTACATCTACTACTACTACTCCAAATAATACAATTACTACTACTACTTCTACAATGACTTCTTCTACCACTTCTACAAGTACTACTACCACTACTACTACTACTACCACTACTATTTCTACTACTACTACTTTAACAGCTGCAACAACTACTACTTTTGTTGTTGCTCCTACTACTACTCCTACTACTACTATGACTACTCCAACTATGAGTACTACTACTATTACTAATACTAAAATTACTATTGATATTACTAATGCTTCTCCAAGTCCTATTACACTCCTATAACTACTCCTATTACTGTACTATAACTAATACTACTAGTATTTTAACTATTACAACAACTACTATTTCTATAACTATTACTACTACTATTCCTACTCCTACTACTTCTTCTACTATGACTACTAGCACTTCTACTACTATTACTGTTATTAGTACGATAACAACAACAACTACTACTACTTCTACTGCTACTACTACTATTGCTACTAGTGTTACTGCAATAATAACTACTAGTAACACTACTACTACAACTGATAATACGACTACTACTACTACCACAACTACTAATCCAACTACAACAACTACTGCTACTAGTAGTAGTAGTAGTAGTAGTACTACTACTAATAATAATAATAACAATAATACAACTACTACTTCTACTTCTACTACTACTACAACTACAACCACAACTACTACTATGACTACTACAACTACTTCTACAACTATTAAAATAACAAATACTACTACTACTGCTGCTACTTCCACAACAACAACTGCTATGACTACTAAAACAACTAATACTACTTACTAATACTACCACAACTACAACTCCTACATCAACTACTCCTACTCCTACTACTACTAATATCGCTACAAATACTACTACTACTCCTATGACTTCTACAACTACTTCTATAACTACTACTACTACTCCTATAACTATGACTATTACTACTACTACCACAATTAATACAAATTCAGCTACTACTACTATTATTGTTGATGCTGCAACTACTACTACTACTAGTAGTAGTAGTAGTAGTAGTAGTAGTAGTAGTAGTAGTAGTAGTAGTAGTAGTAGTAGTAGTAATGGTAGTATGAGTAGTAATGGTAGTAGTAGTACTTGCAGTAGTATAAGTAGGAGTAGGAGTAGGAGTAGGCATCATAGTAGTAGTAGTAGGAGCAGGAGTAGTTGTAGTTGTGGCGGGAGCCAGATTAGGAGTAGTAGTAGTATTAGTTGTACTAGCATGAGTAGTAGTAGTAAGAGTAGGAGTTGGAGCAATAGTAATTGGAGCAGTGGTAGTAGTAGTTATTGTAGGAGTAGTTGTAGCAGAAGGAGTTTGAGTAGGAGTAGTAGCAATTGTTCTAGTAATAGAAGTAGTAGTAGTAGCAGCAGCTGCAATAGTAGTAGTAGTAGTAGTTGTTGTTGTTGTTGTTGTTGTTGTTGTAGTAGTAGTAGTAGTAGTAGCAGCAGGAGCAATAAGAGTAGTAGTGGTAATAATAGTAACAATAGTAATAGTAGTAGAAGTAGCAGTAGTAGTGGTGGCAATAGTACAAGTAGTAGCAGTAGTAGTAGGTGTAGTAGTGGTTGTAGCAGTTGCAGTTGTCGAAGCAGTGGAAATAGTAGGAATTGGAGTAGGATTGGCAATCTGAGTTGGAGTAGTAGTAGTAGTTCCATTAGGAGTAATAGGAGTAATAAAAGTAGGAGTAGGAGCAGTAGTAGCAAGAGGAGGAGGAGGATGAGGAGGAGGGGGAATAGTAGTAGTACAAGTCATGGGAGTAGGGGTACAAGTGGAAATAGGAGTAGTGGTATTAGCATGAGTAGTAGTATTTGGATTTGTAGGAGTAGTAGGCGCAATAGCAGCAGTAGCAACAGTGGTAGTAGCAATAGTAACAGTAGTGGTAGTAGTTGTCATGGGAGTACCAGTAGTAGTAGTTGTTGTTATTGTTGTAGTAGTAATAGTAGTAGGAGTAGATGTAGTAGTAGTAGTAGTAGTAGCAGCAGCAGAAGTCATAGTAGCAGTAATAAAAGTAGTAGTATCTGGACTAGTAGTTGGTGTAGGAGATGGAGTTGGACTAGTAGTAGTAGAAGTAGTACTAGTACTAGTAGTATTAGTCACACTAGTAGTAGTAGTATAGAAGTAGTGGTACTAGTAGCAGTAGGGGTAGTAGCGGTAGTAGTTGTTGTAGTAGTTGTAGTCATAGTAATAGTAGTAGTCATAGTAATTGAAGTTGTAGTAGCAGAAGTATTAGTAATAGTAGTAGTAGTAATAGTAGTAGTAGTAGTAGTAGAAGTAGTTGTAGTAGAGGTAGAAGCGGTAGCAGTATTAGCAATAGTAGTAGTGGCAGAAGTTGTAGTAGCAGCAGCAGTAGTAGTAGTAGCAGAAGTAGTAGTAGTTGTTGAGGTAGTAGTAGTTGTAGTAATAGTAATAGTAGTTGTAGTAATAGTAATAATAGCAGTAGTAGTAATTCTAGTAGCAAAAGTAATAGTAGGTTTAATTTTAGGAGTAGGAGCTAGTATATGAGTAGTAGAAGTAGCAGTAGCAGTAGTAGGAGTGGGTGCAGTCGTAGTAGTAGAAGTAGTATTAGTAGTAGTCTTACTAACAATAGTAGTAGTAGTATTAGTAATAGTACTAGGAGTTGCAGCTGTAGCAGCAGCAGCAGTAGTAGCAGTAGTAGCAGTAGTGGCAGTAGTAGCAGTAGCAGTGGCAGCAATAGAGGTAAAAGTAGCAGTAGCAATGGCAGTAGTAGTTGTGGTAGTAGCACTAATAGCAGGAGTAGTAGTAGTTATTGTAGTAGAAGTAGTTGTAATAGTAGTAGTAGTAGTACAAAGAGTAGTAGTAGTAGTAGTAGTAGTTGCAACAGGAGAACGTGTAGGATTAGGAGTAGTAGTAGGAGCAATAGTAGTAGTAGGCCTAGTAGTAGTAGTACCGAGAGGAGTAGTAGTAGTAGTAGTAATAGCTATAGTAGTAGTAGCAGTTGTTATAGTTGTAGTAGAGGTAGTAGCAGTACTAGTAGTATAAATAATAGTAATCCCAATAATAGGAGTAGTAGCTACAGCAGTTGTAGTAGTAGTAGCAATAGTAATAGAAGCAAAAGTAGTAATAGTAGTAGTAGTTGTCATCGTTGTTGTAGTAGTAGTAGTCGTAGTTGCAGTAGTAGTAGCAGTAGTAGTAACGGAAGAAGTAGTTGTTACAGTACTAGTTACAGTAGTAGTACTAATAGTAGTAGTGTTAGTAGTGGTAGTAGAAGTAGTAGTAGTAGTAGTAGTAGCAGTAGTAGTAGTAGTAGTAGTAGTAGTAACAGTAGTAGTTGTAGTAGTTGAATTAAAAGTAGTAGTTGTAGAAGAAGTACTAGTAGTAGTTATAGTAGTAGTAATAGTAGTGGTAGTAATAGAAGTAGTAGTAGAGGCAGTAGTAGTAGGTGTTGCCGCTGCAGTAGCAATAACATTAGTTGTTGTTGTAGTAGTAGTAGTAGTAGAAGTAGTAGTAGTACTAGTTGTAGTAGTAGTAGTAGCAGCAGTAGTATTAATACTAGTAGCTGTAGTAGCAATAGTAGAAGTAGTTGTGGTACTAGCAATACAAGTAGTAGTAGTAGTAGTAGTACTAGTAGTGCTAGAGTGAGTAGTTGTAATAGGAGTGGGTGTAGGAGTAAGGGTAGTAGTAGGAGCAGTGGTAGCAGTAATATTAGTAGTTATAGTAGGAGTAGTAGGAGTAGAAATAGAAGTTGTCGTTGTAGTGGTTGTAGCAGTAGTTGTAGTAGTCGTAGTAATAGTTGTAGTAGCAGTGGTAATAGTAGTAGTATTAGAAGTAGTTGTAGTAGTAGGTAGTAGTTGCAGTAGTAGTTGCAGTAGTAGTGGTAGTGGTAGCAGTGGTGGTGGTAGTAGTAGTAGTAATAGTAATAGTGCTAGTAGTATTAGTAGCCGTAGTAGTGGTAGTAGTTGTAGTAGCGATAGAAGTAATAGAAGCAGTAGTGGTTGTTGTAGTAGTAGTTGTATCAAACATTGTAGATGTAGTAGTATCAGTAGTAGTAGCACTCGTAGTAGTATCAAAAGCAGTAGTATTAACCGTCATAGTAATAGCGGTAGTAGCAGTATTAGCAGTAGTAATAGTAGTAGTAGTTGCATTAGCAGTAGTAAGAGTGGCAGCAGCAGCAACAGCAGCGGTAGTAGTAGTATTAGTAGTAGCAGTAGCTATAGTACGGGAAGTAGCAAATGCGAAAGTAGTAGTAGTTGCAATTGCAGCAGTAGTAGTATCATTAGCAATAGTAGTAGTTGTAGTAGTTGTAGCAGTAGTAGTAGTGGTGGTAGAAGTAGTAGTAGCTATAGTAGTAGTCGTAGTAGTAGAAGTAGTGGTAGTAGCAGTAGTAATAGTAGTAGAAGTAGTAGCAGTAGTATTAGTAATGGGTGGTAGTAGTAGCAGTAGTAGTAGCAGTAGTAGTAGCAATAGTAGTAGTAATAGTAGAAGTAGTAGTAGTAGTTGTTGTTGTTGTTATTATTGTAATATTAGTAGTAGTAGTAGTAGTAGCAGTAGTAGCAGATGTAGTAATCGTTGGAGTAGCGGTAGTAGTAGTAGTAGGAGTAGTAGTAGTGGCAGCGGCCTTGTTTGTAGTAGCAGTAGTAGCAGCATTTGTAGTTGCAGAAGTGGTAGTAGTAGTAGTAGTAGCAAGTAGTAGTAGTTCTGAAAATGGTAGTAAAAGTAGTAATAGTACTAGTAGTAGTAGTAGTAGTACTAATAGTAATAGTAGTAGTAGTTGTTGTAGTAGTAGATGTTGTACTAGTAGTAGTAGCAATTGTCGGACTGCTAGTACCGGGAGGAGGAGTAGTAGTAGTAGCAGTAGTTGTGGTAATAGTAGTATTAGTAGTAGTAGTACAAGCAAAAGGAGTTGTAGTAGAAGTAGTAGTAGTAGTATTAGTAGCAGTAGTATTAGTGGGAGGAGTAGCAGTAGTAGTAGTTGGAGTAGAAGTACTAGTAATAGTAGTGGTAGTAGAAGTAGCAGTAGCATTGGTAGCAGTGCCAGTAGTAGTGGAAGCAGTAGTAGTTGCTATAGTAGTGGTAGTTGTAGTAGGAGTAGTAGGGGTAGTATGGTAGCAGTAATAGCAATAGTAGTAGGTGTAGCCACAGTAGTACTAATAGTAGTGCTTGGAGTAGTACTAGGAGTATCAATAGTAGCAGTGGTAGTAGTAGCTGTTGTAGTTGTTGGAGTTGTAGTAGTTGTACAAATAGTAGTAGTTGTAGTAGTGGTAGTAGCAGTAGTATTAATAGTAGTCATAGTTGTAGTTTTTGGAGTAGTAGCAGTGCTAGTAGTCAAAGTTGTAGCAGTAGTGTAGTTGTAGTAGACATAGTAATAGTAGTTATAGTGGTATTAGCAATAGTAGTGGTAGTCGTAGTAGTAGTAGTTCTAATGGTAGTGGTAGTAGTAGTAGCAATAGCAGCAGTAATACTGGTAGCATAAGTAGTTGTGAGAGTAGTTTTTGCAGTACGAGTAGAAGTAGTAGCAGTAGTCGTATTAGTAGTGGTTGTAGTTGTAGTAGGACTAGTAGTAGTAGTAGTAGTAGCAGTAGTAGTTGTAGTAGTTGTAATAGTTGTAGGAGTGGTAGTAGTTGTAGTAATAGTGTAGTAGTAGTAGTTGCAGTAGTAGTAGTAGTAGAGGTAGTGTTTGTAGTGGTAGTAGACTTTGTACTAGCAGTAGTACTTGCTGTATTAATATCAATAGAAGTAGCAATAACGATAGTATTGGCAGTAGTAGTAGTAGCATTAGCAATAGTTGCATTAGTAGTAGTTGTTGTAGTAATAGTAGTAGTGGTATTAGTTGTAGCAGTAGCTGTAGTTGTGGTTGTAGCAGTAGTAGTAGCAATTGTGGTAGTAGTAGTGATAGTACAAATAGTATTAGTTGCAGTAGTGGTAGTTCTAGCAATAGCAATAGTAGTAGTAATAATAGTAGTAGTTATTGTTACTGTAGTAGCTGCAGCTATTGTAGTGGTAGCAGTAGAAGTAGTAGTTGTAGCTGCAGTGGTAGTATAAGTATCATTAGTGGCAGTAGCATTATTAGCGATACTAGCAGTATTAGTGGCAAAGGTGGCCATAGTAGTTGTAGCAAGTAGCAACAGTAGTAGTAATAGTAGTAGTAATAGTAGTAGTAATTGTAATGGTAGTAGTTGTTGTAATAGTAGTAGTCGTGGTGGTAGTAGTAGTGATAGAAATAGTCGTAGTTGTAGCAGTTGTAGTATTTGGAGTAGTGGCAGTAGTATACGTAGGAGTTGTAGTATTAGTAGTAGTAGCACTAATATCTGTACGAGCTACAGTAGTAGTAGTAGAAGAAGTTGCATTAGGAGTAGTTGTAGTAGTGGTAGGAGTAGTTCTAGTTTTAGTAGTAGTAGTTGTAGTATTAATAGTAGTCATAGTTGTAGTTTTTGAAGTAGTAGCAGTACTAGTAGTAGAAGTTGTATTAGTAGTATAGTAGTAGTAGCAATAGCAATAGTATTAGTAGAGATAGTAGCAATAGTAGTAGTAGCAGAAGTAGTATTTTTTGGACTAGGAGTAGAAGTAGTAGTAGTCGTCCTATTAGTAGTAGATGTAGTTGTAGTAGGACTACTAGTAGTAGTAGTAGCAACAGCAACAGTAGTAGTAGTAGTAATAGTTGGAGTAGTGGTAGTAGTTGTAGTTGTAGTAGAACTAGTTGTAGTAATAGTGTAGTGGTAGTTGCAGTAGTAGTAGTAGAGGTAGTAGTTGTAGAGGTAGTAGTTGTAGTGGTAGTAGACGTTGCAGTTATAGTTGTAGTAGTAGTCGTTGTTGTTGTTGTCATAGTAGTAGTAGTAGCAGGAGTAGTAGTTGTTGTAGTAGTAGTAGTTGCAGTTGGAGTAGTAGTAGTATTAGTACTCATTGTGGTAATAATAGTTGTACTACTAGTAGTAGTAGAAGTAGTAGTAGTAGCATTAGTTGTAGTAGTAGTATTAGTAGTATTAGTAGTCGTAATAATAATAATAGCAACGGAAGTAGTTGTAGTAGTAGGATTAATTGTTGTAGAGGTAGTAGTAATAGTAGTAGTAATTGTACTACTAGCAATAATAGTAGTAGTAGTAGTAGTAGTAGTAGCAGTAGTAGTTGTAATAGTAGTAGTTGTAGTAGTAAAGTAGTATTAGTAGCAATAGTAATATTAGTAGTAATAGTAGTAGTAGTAGTCGTAGGTGTAGAAGTGGTTGTAGGAGTTGGAGTAGGAGTAGTAGTAGCAGTAGGAGTACTATTAGTAGTATTACTAGCAGTAGTACGATTCGGAGATAAAGTAGGAGTAGAAGTAGCATTTGCTGGAATAGTAGTAGTAGTAGTAGTGGCAGGCGGAGGAGTAGGAGTAGTATTAGTTGTTGTTGTTGTGGAAGTAGAAGTAGCATTAGTAGTAGTTGTATTAGTTATGGTAGTATTAGTAGTATTAGTAGTAGTAGTAAGAATTGGCGTGGGAGTAATAGTAATTGGAGTAGTGGTAGTAGTTGTAGTAGTAGGAGTAGTAGTAGCAGTCGAAGTTGGAGTGGGAGTAGTAGAAGTTGCACTAGCAATAGCAGTAGTAGTAGTACTAGTAGTACTAGTAGTAGAAGTAGTAGCAATAGTAGTAGTAGTGGTAATGGTAGTAACAGTAGTGATAGGAGTAACTGTAGCAGTAGTGGTAGTAGTAGTGGTAGAAGTAGTTGCAGTAGTAGTGGGAGTAGTAGTTGTTGTAGTAGTTGTACTTGTCGAAGAAGTGGTAGGAGTTGGAGTTGGAGTAGGAGTGGTAGTACGAGTTATAGTAGCAGTAGTACTAGTATGAGTAGTAGTAGTAGCAATAGTCATAGGAGTAGGAGTACGAGTGGTAATACGAGTAGTAGTAGTAGAAATAGTAGTTCTCAAAGTGGCTATAACAGCAGTAGTCGGAGCAGTACGAGTAGTTGGCGCTATAGCAGTAGCAGCACGAATAGAAGCAGTACTAACTATACTGGTAGTAATTGTAGTAGGAACACAAGTAGTAGCAGCAGTAGCAGTAGTAGTAGTAGTATTAGCAGTAGTAGCAATAGCAGTAGTTGTAGTAGTTATAGAAGTAGCAGGAGTAGTAATAATAACAGCAGTCGTAGTAGTAGTAGAATAAGTACTAGGATTTGGAATAGAAGTAGAAGTAGGAGTAGGAGGTGGAGTTTGAGTAGTAGTAGCAAAAGTAGTAGTAGTACTAGTAGTATTAGTCATAGTTGTAGTAGTAGTAGTAGTAGTAGTAGGTGGAGGACGAGGAGGAGGAGGAGGAGTGGTAGTAGTAGTAGCTGTAGTAGTTGTAGCTATAGTAATAGTATTAGTCATAGAGTTGTAGTTATAGTAGCAGCAGTAATAGTAAGAGTACTAGTAGTAGCAGAGGTAGTTGTGGTAGCAATAGTTACTGTAGTAGTAGAAGCAGGAGTAGTAGTAGTAGCAGCAGCAATAGTTGTAGTAGTAGTAGTAGCAGTAGCAGTATCAGAAGTCGTAGTAGTAGTAGTAATAGTAATAGTAGTAGTAATAGTAATAGTAGTAGTAGTATTAGCAGTGATAGTAGTAGTCATAATTCTAGTAGCTAATGTAATAGTAGGTGTAGTTTGAGGAGTAGGAATTTGTGTATGAGTAGTAGTAGTAGCAGTAACACTAGTAGTGGTGGTAGTAGTGGTAGTAGTAGTAGGAAGAGGAGGGCGAGGAGGAGTAGTTGCAGCAATACTAATAGTAGTAGTAGTAGTAGTCATAGTAATAGTAGTAGTAGTAATCGTAGTAGTAGTAGTACTAGGATTTGTAGCTGTAGTAGCAACAGTAGAAATCGTACTTGGAGTTGCAGCCATAGCAGCAGTAGTAGTTGTTGTTATTGTAGTACTAGCAGTAGTAGCATTACTTGCGGTGGTAGCATTAGTAGCAGTAGTAGAAGTAGTAATTGTTGTTGTTGTTGTACTAGCAGTAGTAGCATTACTAACTGTGGCAGCATTAGTAGTAGTAGTAGTCGCAGTACTAGTAGTAGTAGTAGTTGTTGTTGTTGTTGCTGTTGTAGTTGTAGTACTAGGAGTTGCAGTTGTAGCAGCAACATTGGTAGTAGTTGTTATAGTGGTAGCGGTAGCAGTTGTAGTGGTAGTAGTTGCAGAAGCAGCAGCAGCAGTAGCAGTTATAATATAGTTATAATAGTTATTGTTGTTATTGTTGTTGTAGTAGTAGTAACAGGAGATATAGGAGTAGGGGTAGTAGTGGGAGCAGTAGTAGCAGTACTAGTTGTAGGAGTAGTGGTAGTAGAAATAGGAGGAGTTGTAGGAGTGGCAATTGAAGTAGTTGTAGCAGTAGAAGTAGTAGAAGTAGTGGCAGTAGCATAAGTGGTAGTAGTAGTAGCAGTAGTAGTAGCAGTAGTCATCGCAATAGTAGAAGTAGTAGCCATAGTAGTAGTAGTGGTAGTAATAGTAATAGAAGCAGTAGCAGCAATAGTTGTAGTAATAGTAGTAGTTGTTGTAAAAGGAGTAGTTGTAGTGGTAGTAGTAGTATTTGTAATAATAGGTGTGGTAGTAGTAGTACTATTAGTAGCAACAGTAGTAGATGTAGGAGTAGGGGTAGTAGTGGGAGCAGTAGTAGCAGTAATAGTTATAGTAGGAGTAGTTCGTAGTTAGTAGTAGAGGCGTAGTAAGATAGTGGCTAATAGGAAGTAGTTGTAGCAGTAGGGTAGTAGCCATAGTGCCCCAGTAGCATAAAGTGGTAGTAGCAGTAGTCATCGCAATAGTAGAAGTAGTAGCCGTAGTAGTAGTAGTGGTAGTAATAGTAGTAGAAGCAGTAGCAGCAATAGTTGTAGTAGTAGTTGTAGTAGTAGTAGAAGTATATGCAGTAATAGCTATGGTAGTAATAGTAATATTAGTAGCAACAGTAGTAATTGTAGTAAGAGTAGAAGTAGTAGCAATACTAGTAGTAAAAGTAGTAGTAGTAGTAGTAGTAGTAGTAGTAGTAGTAGTAGTAGAAGTAGTAGTAGTACTACAAGTAGTAGTAGTAGTAGTAGAAGAAGTAGTAGTAGTACTACAAGTAGTAGTAGTAGTAGTAGTTGAAGTACCGGTAGTAGTAGTCGTAGTAGCAGTTATAGCAATAGAAGTAGGAGTAGTAGTTGTAGTAGTTGGAGTTGATGCCGCAGCAGCAACAACAGCAGTGGTTGTTGTAGTAGTAGTACTAGTAGAAGTAGTATCAGTACTAATGGTAGCAGACGTAGTAGTAGCAGCAGCAGCAGCAGTAGTATTAGTAGTGGTGGTGGTACTATTACTAGTAGTAGAAGTAGTAGTAGTAGTAGTACCTGAAGTGGTTGTAGTAGTCATCGTAATAGTAGCTGTACAAGTAGTAGTACTAGTAGCAGTAGTACTCGTAGTAGTTGTTATAATAGGTGCCAGTGTAGGAGTAGGGGAAGTAGTAGGAGCAATGTAGTAGTGGTAGAAGTTGTAGGAGTAGAAATAGTAGAACTTGTAGTAGTACCTAGAGTAGTAGTTGTAGCAGTGGTAGTAGTAGCAGCAGTAGTAGTAGCAATAGTAGTAGTAATAATAGTGGTAAAAGAAGTAATAGTACTAGTAGTTGTAGTTGTAGTAATAGTAGTTATAGTAGCAGAAGTATTTGTAGCAATAGTAGTAGTAGCAGTAGTATTAGTAGTAATAAGTGTAGTAGTAGTAGTTGGTGTAGCAACAATAGTAGTACAAGCAATAGTAGTGGTTGCAGTAACAGTAGTAGTAGTAGTAGTAGTAGTAATAGTAGTAGTAGTTATTGTAGTAGTTGTAGAAGTAGAAGAAGTAGAAGCTATAGTAGTTGTGGTAGTTGTAGAAGTTGTAGGAGGGGGAGTCGTAGTTGTAGTAGTATTAGTAGTAGTAGTAGTAGTAGCAGGAGTTGCAGACACAACATTCGCAGCAGCAGTAGTTGTTGTTCTAGTTGTAGTAGTAGCAGTGGTGGTAGTAGTTGTCGTAGCTGTAGTAGTGGTAGTAGTAGGAGTAGCTTTAGTAGCAGAAGTAGTAGTAGTCGTAGTAGTAAAAATAGTTGTAAAAATAGTTCTGGTAGTCGTAGTACAAATAGTTGTAGTAGTAGTAGTTGTTGTTGTTGTTGTAGCAGTTGTAGTAATAGGAGTAGGTGTAGGAGTAGGGGTAGTTGTTGGAGCAGTAGTAGTAGTAATAGTTGAAGTAGGTGTAGTAGTAGTAGTAGGTGGACAAGGAGTAGTCGGAGTAGTAATCGAAGTAGTTGCAATAGTAGTAGTAATAGAAGTAGAAGTAGGAGTAGTGGCAGCGGCAGAAGTGGTAGTGGCAGCAGCAGTAGTAGTGGCAGTAGCAATCGCAATAGAAGGAGTAGTAGTTGTAGTAGTAGTAGTAATTGTAGTAGAAGCATTAGTAGAAATAGTAGCAGTAATAGTAGTAGTTGTAGTAGTAGTAAAAGTTGTAGCAGCAGTAGTAGTAGTAGTATTTGTAGTAAGAGGTCTAGTAATAGTTGTACTAGCAGTAGCAAGAATAGTAGTTGTAGTATTAGCAGTAGTAGAATTGGCAGTAATAGTAGTAGTAGTAGTAGTAGGTTGTAGTAGTAGTAATTATTTTTGTAGTAGTTGAAGCAGCAGTAGTAGCAGTACTAGTAGTAGTAGTAGTCGTAGTTATTGTTGTTGTAGTAGAAGTACTAGTCATGGTAGTAGTAGTTGCAGGAGAAGTAGTAGTGTTAATAGTAGTAATAGTAGTAAAAATGGTAGTAGTAGTAGCACTAGTAGTAGCAGCAGCAGCAGCAATAGTAGTAGTAGTAGTAGGAGTAGGAGTAGTAGTAGTAGCAACAGTAGCAGTAGTAGCAACAGCAATTGTTGTAGCAGTAGTGGTAGCAGTAGTAGTAATAGTAGTAGTTGTAGTAGTTATTGTTGCTGTTGTTGTTGCAGTAGTAGTAGCGGTCATGGCAGTAGTAGTTGCGGGAGGAGTAGTAGCGTTAGGAGAAGTAATAGTAGTACTAGTAGTAGTAGGTGTTGTAAGTGTTGTAGTCGTAGTCGTGGCAGTATTAGAGGCAGTAGTCACAGCAGCAACAGCAGCAGTTGTAGTAGTAAGAGTAGAAGCAGTAGTAGTAGTGCTAGTAGTAGTAGTAGGAGTAGCAGTAGTTGTAGTAGTAGCAGTAGTAGCAGTTGTTGTACTAGCTGCAGCAGTAACTATTGTGATAGTAGTAGTAGTAGTAGTTCATGTTGTTGTCATTGTAGTAGTAGTAGTAGTCATGGTAGTAGTAGTTGCAGGAGTAGTAGTAATAGCAGTAGTAGTAGTAGTAGTAGTAGTAGCACTAGTAGTAGTAGTAGTAGTAGGAGGAGTAATAGTTGCAGTAGTAGCAGTTGTAGTAGTAGTAATAGTAGTAGTAGTTGTAGTATACAAGTAGTAATTGTAGTAGCTATTGGAGTAGTAGTACTTGCAGTAGTAGCTGTTGTAGTAGCAGCAATAGTAGTAGTAGTAGTAGTAGTAGTAGTAGTAGTAGTAGAAGTAGTAATAATAGTAGTAGTAGTTGTAAAAGTAGGAATAGTAGGTGCAGCAGCAACTACAGCAACAGTAGCAACAATAGTAATAGTAGTGGTAGTAGTTACAGTAGGAGTACTACAACTAGTAGTAGAAGTAGAAGTAGAAGTAGTAGCAGTAGCAGTAGCAGTAATAATAGTAGTAGTAGTAGTAGTCATAGTAATAATAGTTGTTGTAGTAGTAGTAATAATAGCCCTAATAGTAGTAGCAGTGGTTGTAATAGCTGTAGTGGTAGTAATAGTAGTGGTAGTAGCAGTAGTAGTAGAAATCGCAATAGTAGGAGTAGTAGCTATAGTTGTTTTAGTAGTAGTAGTAATAGTAGTTGAAGCAGTAGTAGCAATAGTAGTTGTAATAGTAGTTGAGGCAGTAGTAGTAGTAGTAGTAGTTGTTGTTGTTGTTCTAATAGGTGTAGTAGTAGTAATACTAGTAGTCACACTAGTAGTTGTAGTACTAGCAGCAGTAGTAGAAGAAATAATTTTACTAGTTGTAGTAGTAGTAGTAGTAGAAGTTACAGTAGAAGTGGTTGCTATAGTATTTGTGTAGTAGTACTATTAGTAGTAGTAGTAGTAGTAGTAGTAATAATAATACATGTATTAGTAGTAGTAGTAGTAGTAGAAGAAGTAGGAGTAGTTGGAGGAGTAGTAGGAGTTGCATCCGGTGCCGCAGCACCAAGAGTTGTTGTTGCAGTAGTAGTTATAGTAGCGGTAGTAGCAATATTAGTAGTAGTAGCAATAGTAGTAGTACAAGCAGAAGTAGTGGTTGTAGCAGTAGTACTACTAAATGTTGTTGTACTAGTAGTTGTGGTAGTAACTGTGCAAGTAGTAGTAGTAGTAGTAGTAGTACTAGTCGTACTTGTTGTAAAAGGAGTGGGTGTTGGAGTAGGGGCAGTAGTATAAGCAATGTTAGTAGTAGTAGTAGTAGTAAGAGTAGTAGTTGTATTAGTAGGAGGAGTAGTAGGAGTTGAAATAGAATTACTTGTTGTAGTAGTAGCAAGAGTAGAACTAGTAGTAGTGGCAGGAGTAGTAGTAGTATTCATAGCAGTATTAGTAGTAGCAGGAGTGGCTATAGCAGTAGTGGTAGTAGTAATAGCAGTAGAAGTTGTTGTAGGAATAGTTGTAATATCAGTAGTAGTAGTAGTAGTAGTAGTATTGGTAGTAATAGGTGTAGTAGTAGTCGTAGTTGTAGTAGCAACAGGAGTAGTAGAAGCAGTAATATCAGTAGTAGTAGTAGCAGTAGTAGTTGTAGGAGTAGTAGTAGTAGTAGTACTAGTACGAGTAATAGTAGTTGTAGTCGTATTAGTAGTAGTAGTAGTAGTACTAGTAGTAGTAGTAGTAGTATTAGTGGTGGTAGCGAGTGCTATAGTAGTAGTTGCAGTAGTAGTAGTAGTAGTTGCAGCAGCAGTAGTAGTAGTAGTAGTAGTAGTAGTAGTAGTAGTAGTACTAGTAGTAGAAGTCGTAGCAATAACACTAGTCGTAGCAGTAGCATTAGTAGGTGTACTAGTAGTAGCAGTAGGAGTACTCGTCTTAGCACTAACAGTAGTAGTAGTAAAAGTAGTAACATTAGTAGTAGTAGTAGACATAGTAGCAGAAGTTGTAGCAATAGTCGCATTAGGAGGAGTAGTAGTAGCGGTAGGAGTAGTTGTAGAACTTGTAGAAGTAGTAGTCGTATTATTAATAGTAGAATAGTGTAAGTTGTTGGAGTTGTAGTAGTGCTAGTAGTAGAAGTTGTAGCTGTATTGTAGTAGTAGTAGGAGCAGCAGTAGTGGTAGAGGTTGTGGTACTGGCAGTAGTAGTTGTAGTAGCTATAGTGGTGCTAGTAGTAGTAGTAGCAGTAGTAATAGTCGTCATACTAGTAGTAGTAGAAGGAGTCGTAGTAGTAGCAGAAAAAGTAGTGGTAGTTATAGGAGTAGTACTAGTAGTAGTAGCGATAGGTGTAGTAGTAGTAGTAGTGATGATATTAGTAGTAGCAGTCAAAAAACTAGTATTAGTACTAGTCGAAGTACTATTAGTAGTAGTTGCAGGAGTATTAGTAGTAGTAGGAGTAGGAGTAGGCGTAGGAGTAGTAGTAGTTGTAGTAGAAGTAGGAGTAGCAGTAGGAGTAGTAGTAGCAGTAGAAGGAGGAGGAGGAGTAGTAGTAGTAGTAGGAGTAGGAGTAGGAGTAGTAGTAGGAGTACTAGTAACAGTAGTACGAGTAAGATGAGGTGTAGTTAACGTAGTAGCAGTTGCAGTAGTAGTCCTAGTAGTAGTAGTATAAGGAGGAGGCGGAGATATAGTAGTAGTAGTGGTAGTCGGGGTAGGAGTTGTGTTAAGAGTAGTAATAGTTGGTGTAGTGGTAGCAGTAGTTGCATCTTGATCAGCAGTAGCAGAAGTAGCAATAGTTGCGGTAGTTTTACTTGTAGTAAGAGTATTTGGAGTCGTTGTATGTTGAATGGTAGTAGTAGTAGTAGTAGTAGTAGTAGTAGTAGCAGAAGTTGTAGTAGTAGTAGTAGTAGTAGCGGTAGTTGCCGTAGTAGTAGTAGTACTTGTAGTACTTGGAGTAGCAGTTGGAGTAGCCACAGCAGTAGTAGTAGCTATAGTAGTAGCAGCAGCAATAGTAGTAGTAGTTGTTGTTGTAGCAGAAGTAAGAGAAGTCGTAGTAGTAGTTGTAGTGCGAGTAGTAGCAGTAGCAGTAGTAGAACTAGTAGTATTGGTAGTGGTGGTAGTAGTAGTAGTAGTAGTAGTAGTAGTAGTGGCAGTAGTAGCAACATTATTAATAGTGTCAAAGCAGTGGAAGTAGTATTAGTAGCAATAGTAGATGCAGTATTAGTAGTAGCAATAGTAGTAGTAATAGCAACGAAGTAGCAGTACAAGCAGAAGTAGCAGTAGTAGTAAAAATAGTAGCCGTTGTAGTAGCAATAGAAGCTATACTATCAGTAGTAGTGGTAGTAGCAATTGTAGTGGCAGCAACAGCAACAGTAGTAATAGTCAAAGCAGTAGTAGGAGTTGCAGTAGCAGAAGTAATAGTAGTTGTTGTTGTAGTAGTAAGAGTAGTCATAGTAGTAGTTGTTGTTAGTAGCAGTAACAATAGTAGTGGTAGTCATAGTAATTGTAGTAATAGTAGTTGTTGAAGTAGTAGTAGAAGTAGGAGTAGGAGTAGTAGTAGTAGTAGTTGTATAGGTGGTAATAAAAGTAGTAGTAGGAGGAGTAGAGTAAAAGTAGTAGTAGTAGTAGGAGTAGTACTAGGAGTAGTACTAGGAGTATGACTTGTAGTAGGACTAGTAGTAGTAGTAGTAGCAGTAGTAGGAGTAGGAGTAGTAGTAGTAGTAGTAGTAGGAGTAGTAGTAGTAGTAGCAGCAGTAACAGTAGTAGTAGGAGTAGTAGTAACAGTAGAAGGAGGAGGAGGAATAGTAGTAGTAGTAGTAGTAGTAGTAGTAGTAGTAGTAGAAGTAGTCGTAGCAGTAGTAGTAACAGTTGTAGGAGTAGGTGCAGTTGTGGTTGTAGTAGGAGTAAGACGAGGTGTAGTTGTCATAGTAGCAGTTGCAATAGTATACTAGTAGTAGGAGGAGGCGGAGGAGGAGGAGATGTAGTAGTAGTAGTGGGAGTAGGAGTAGGAGTTTTTGTAGGAGTAGTAATAGTTGGCGTAGTGGTAGCTATAGTTGCAGCAAGATTAGTAGTAGCAACAGTAGTAGTAGTAATAGTTGTAGTTATTATAGTAGTTGTTGTTATTGTTGTTTTAGTTGTAGTCGTACCAGTAGGTGTAGTGGTAGTCAGACTAGGAGTAGGAGTAGGAAGAGAAGTAGGAGTTGGAGTAGAAGTAGTATTAGTAGTAGTAGTAGCAGCAGTAGAAGGAGTAGTAGTTGTAGTAATTGTACTAGTAGTAGTATTACTAGTAGCAGCAGTAGTGACAGTAATAGTAGTAGCAGTTGTACAACTAGCAAAATTAGTAGTAGTTGTCTTAGTAGTTGGAGTATTATTATTTGTAGTTGTTGTTGTTGTTGTTGTTGTTGTTGTTGTTGTTGTTGTTGTTGTTGTCGTAGTTGTAATAATTGTAGTTCTAGTAGTAATATTACTCGTAGTATTAGTATTAGTAGTAGCGGGAGTAGTAGTAGTATTAGTAGTCGTAGTAATATTAGTAGCAGCAATAGTAGTCGTACCAGTCGTAGTAGGAATAGTTGTAGTAGTAGCAGGGGAAGTAGTAGTTGGAGTAGCACTAGTAATGGGAGAAGTAGTAGTAGTAGAGTAAAAGTAGTAGCAGTTGTGGTTGTAGCAGCAGTAGTCGTAGCAGCTGTAGCAGTAGTAATACTAGTTATTGTAATAGCAGTAGTAATAGTAGTTTTTGTAGAAATAGCAGTAGTAGTAGTTGGAGTAGTTGTAGGTGTAGTAGTTGTAGTTGTAGCAATAATTGTAGTAGTAGGAATAGCAATAGCTCTAGTAGTTGTAGTGGTAGTAATAACAATAGTATTAATAGTAGTAGTAGTTTTAGTACTAGTAGTAGTACTACTACTATTACTACTACTATTACTACTATTACTACCGCTACCGCTACAACAACTACCACTACCATTACAACTACTGCCGCTACATCTACTGCTATCAATACTGCTATTGCTGCTACTACAGCTCTTATTGTTTCTACGGCTACTATTGCTACAACTGCTACTACTACTATTACTCCTAATATTACTACTACTGCTGCTCCTACTACGACTACTACTATTACGGCTAATACTATTTCTAGTACAACTTGTACTACTGCTACTACTATTACACTTGCTACTACTACTACTACTTCAAGTACTACTGCTAACAATTCTACTACTACTACAACAACAACTACTACTACTCTTGCTTCTGCCACCACTACTACTACTACACCTACAACAACAATGACTATTGCCACTACTACTACTCCTCCTACGACTAGTTCTACTGCTACAACAACTACTATAACAACTACCGCAACAACAACAACAACTACAACTACTACAACTACTACTACTGCTAATGCTACTACTGCTACTGTTTCTACTACTACCACTACTACTATTGCAACTACTACTACTCCGACTACTACTACTACTCCAACTCTGACTCCTATTGGTACTTCTTCACGTACTACTACTGCTACTACTACTACAATTAATACTGCGACTACTTCTTCTACAAATACTATTACAAGTACTCCTACTACTACTACTATACTACTACCGCTACTACTACTCTTATTGTTACTACTAATACTATGACTACTGTCACAACTAATGATACAACCACTACTACTTCTACTGCTACTGATACTACCACTACTGTTGTTGCTGCTATTACGGCTACTATTACTATTACTACTGTTGCTACTACTACTACCACTGCTACTAATACGACTACTTCTTCAACTACTACTATTATTAATAATGCTCCCACTACTACAGCTGTTGCTACTACTTCTACTTCTACTACCACTAAAACTACTGCTGCTACCATTATTACTGCTACAACTACTACTTCTACTACTTCTACCACTGCTACTCCTAATACTACTACTACAACTACTCCTGCAGCTACTACTACTACTGCTGCTACTACTACTGCTGCTGCTGCTACTACTTTTACTATTACTACTTAAACTACTACTACTACTACTCCAGCTACTACTACCACTGCTACTATTACTACTTCAACTACTACTACTACTCCTACTCGAACTTTTACTCCAACTACTACTCTTACTACTACGTCTAGTACTACAACTACTACTACAACAACTACAGCTCCTACTACTACTGCTTCTTCTTCTACTACTACGACTACTACTGCTTCTACAACAACTACTGCTACTACTACTCCGACTACTACTACTACTCCTACTAGTCATACTTTTGATACAATTACTGCTACTACTACTGCTACTACAACTACTCTTGATGCTGCTGCTACTACTACTCCTACTGCTACTACTTCTGCTACTGGTTTGCTACTACTAAAACAACTGCCTCTACTTCTACTAGTACAACTACAACAACTACTCCTACTACTACTACCACTGCTACTATTAGTACTACTATTACTACTATGACTTCTACTCCCAACTACTCCTAGTGCTACTCCTACTACTACTTCCATTATTACAACTATTAGCACAACAACTACTGCTGCTACTACTTCTTCTACAACAACAACTACTACTATTATTGAAACTACTATGACTGCTATTGCAACTACTACTGTTGCTACTATTACTACTATTCCTACTCCTACTACTACTGCTACTACTACATCTACTACTACCACTACTCCTACTACTACTACTACTTCGGCTACTACTCCTCCTTCTACTACTTTGACTACGACTACTACTATTGCTACTATTATTACTACCACTACCACTACAACAACAACAACAACTACTACAACCACCACTACTAATACATCTACTACTACACTGTTACTTCTTCTACTACTATTGCTGCTACTAATACTTGGACAACTTCAAGTACTACTACTACTATGACTACTACTACTACAATAACAATAATAATGACAACCATAACTACTACTACTAGTACTACTGCCACTACTGCTGCAACTCCTACTACAACTACTACTACTCCTATGACTACTACTACTAGTGCTGCTACTACTACAACCACTTGAACAACTACTACTACTACAACTACTACTATGGCTACTACTACCACTTCTGTTGCTATTACTACTACTACTACTACTACCACTACTAATTTTACAACTACTACTACTGGTAGCACCACAACTGCTACTACAACTTCTACTGCTACTGCTACTGCTACTACAACTACATCTACTACTACTACTATTACAACAAATACTACTATAACTATTACTACTCAATTTACTACTACTACTGCTACTATTGCTGCTGCTGCTACTACTACTATTTCTGTTACTAGTACAACTGCAATTACTACTACTCCTACTTCTACTCTTAGTATTGTGGCTACTTCTCCTACTACTACAACAACTCCTACTTCCGATCATACTTCTGCTACTACTACGATAGCTACTACTTTATGCTACTACTACTACCACTCCTATTCCAACTATTGCTCCTAACTCATGCTGCTAGAACTACTACAACTACTCCAACTACTACTACTACTACAACAACAATAACAACAACCATAACTACTACTACTAGTACTACTGCCACTACTGCTGCAACACCTACTACAGTGAGTGCGGAAACACAATAAAAGCAGGATATGTAGTAAATGCAGAGCTTTAAAGCAGAATAATTGCTAGAACAAGCTCACTTACAGGTAATATGACAAAATCAAAGAGCAACAGAGGGGCGATTTCAACCAAACTTTCTTCGATGATTTATTTAGTGCTTCAGCCCTCATTTATAGGGGCGAGATGCTACAAGTAGAAGCGATAAGCAAGACATCGCTTCTGCTACAGACTTCTGATACAGACCAAGGACAGACAGGCCTGCCCTTGATTCCCGTAATGCACTCATATGGTACAAACCAACTACTGCATATAGTACAAAAGCAAAAACACGCCTGCCCGTCATTTCCTAACCCACCATGCTTTTGTTGCTGGTGTGGGCGATGGGCTAGAACTTAAAAGGACGAGACCGATGGGTCGATGAAATAGTTAGGTTGAGGGCCCGGCCTAGTGGTTCATCATGTTGCCTTACTGTGGGATACCATTGGGCCCAAAATTTGCTTGTGGCCCGTAGTCTATAGCACTCATTTGCCTTCAGGGCGTGCCGCTCTCTTAGTTGTATTAGTGCTGCGACGACCTCTCTAGAGGCCTGCTCCTCCAATTGTTGTAGGTCTCCCTTGATGGACTCTCGTACTTCTGTAGGTGCTGCTAGGTCACTAAGCAGGTGGAGTAGTTGCTTGTACTGCAGAACAGGTCCAGCAGGCCCATTAGTTGTTGTAGTGCTCTGGGCCTTGGTAGTGATTGCACCTCGTGCAGGGCCAGGGAGATCAGGTGGAGTTGCTCCTGCTCCTTGTCGCCCGGCCATCCTAAGAATATAGTAGAACACACTAGACAGGATAAGGAATCAGCTAGTTGGTTATTACTCCCGTCAATATGCTCGAACTGAATGGTTACCCCTGTTCCTGTAATATAGTCAGCAAATGCAAGGCATCTAACCCTTGATGTCTTGTTATTAGCAGATTTGTTGAAGAAACTGATTATCGCCCGACAATCAATCCTAATGATCAGCTCTGCTTTGTCCAAATAGTAAATCTTTATGGATTCAAGAGAGTTCATTACTGCGTGTATCTCCGCATCGATAGCTGACTTGGGTGGGTTGTATTTCCTGCTTGTGTATGCACATACTCTTTCTGTGGACCTGGGATCAAACTTTTGCATCTTCCACTTGCATACGCCTCCCCAGCCATCCATACAGCCGTCTGCTTCCAATACTAGGTAGCTTCCTTCAGGCGGTACTTCAAAATCTGGTAGTGTTTGTACTAGGCCTTTTATTTGCTTGACCAACTCCCAGTCTCTTGAATTCCACCTCTTCTCTCCTGTAGGGCTAGTCTTGGAGTACAGGGGTCCCAGCAACTTGCCCAGGTTTGGAATGTAATTGCGGGCATAATTCAGAATGCCAAGCCAAGACTTGAGCACTTTGGTTGTCTTCAGTTCATGATCCTGGACAGCTGCTATTTTCATAATGATATGTGGTTTGAGTTTTATCTTCTGGCTGCCGATGATTGCACCTAGGAACTTGACTTCCTTGACTACGATCTTCATTTTTGTTGGACTGAGGACTAGGACATTATTCTCACATATTGCCAGCATAGTTCGTAAGTGCTCCGCATGTTGATCTTCTGTTTCAAAGAAGACTAAAATGTCGTCAATATAAATAGCTCTAAAGTCCTCTATACCTGTGAAGCATTGATCCATCTTCCTCTGGAAAATAGCCAGCACGTTCTTCAGCCCAAATGGCATCACCAGCCATTCGTATAGGCCTTCTGGGACCCAGAAGGTGGTCCATTCCACTGAGTCAGGGTGCATCGCGACTTGATGGAATCCGCTTTTTAGGTCAAACTTGGAGTAGATCTTACTCTGACTTACTCTCTTCAATATGGTATTGATGCCTAGAAGGCTGTATTGATCCTTATTAGTCAGATCATTCAGTCTTTTGTAATTGAAGACGAGGCGTTCCTTCCCCTTAATCTCCTGCTCCGTAACTGGATCGATGCTTGGACCTGAATTAACGATGATGGCCGTTGTCCTGTGTCTGCTTTGGCTTGGCCTGATCACCTTGATGTCGAGCAAAGCTTGTACGTGCCTTCTGAAGGCATCGTGTAGTTGGGGAGTCACATGCCTCAGAGGTTTATCAGTAATTGTAAACTCCGGGTTCTTCAGATCCAGGTGACAAACCACCTGGTTTTTTGTCTAGTGCCGCAGGGGATCCTCTCCGATATAGCCTGCGTCCTTGAGACGCTGCATTAGTGGTTCAAACTTCATTAGGAAGGTTCTTCTGCTTTCCTCCCTATTGTAGTAGACGGCTTCTTGGATACTGATGTACTCGTCCTCCTCGAGGTCGAGTTCTTCCAACGCTGCGGTAACAGCTACAGCTAGGGTGGTGTTGATAATGGTAAGGTTTTTATAAAAAGTAACAATACTTCCCTCAATACTTACTCCTCCCTGCATAGCTCGGATGAAATTACATCCGACAATCATCTGAATTCCGTCGTCGAGTTCCATCCGGAAGCTGTATGTGTAGGGAATACGGAAGACGTTCTCCCCAATGTACATGCGTCCCTGCCTGAGTTTCCGGTTGGCCGTCTGCTTTGAATTGATGCCGCTGAAGTGGACAACGAAGCTATTGCACTCGGTGGCCTCTGGGGGAATTGAGGATTCGTCTACATAGCAGGTAGTGGCTCCTGTATCCAGGATTGCTCTAACCTGAAATTTTTTAAGTCCAGGGATCTCAAGCTCTACTTGCATGTTATATAACATATTCTTGACGATCCTCTGGTTTGAATGCTGCTGTCCTTCCTCCCTGCTTGTTGTAGAGATTTTATGGATGCTTTCTTGGATTAAGACATTTGCGCCTTTCGAAGTGGCCACTTCCTTTCCTTTTGCTTGAAGCCGGTGCCTGTCTGCGTCTTCTAGCCTTTCCTGGTCCTGTCGAAGTTCCTTCTCCAACTCTAACTCCTGGACCCTTTTCTTATAGAACTCAACTTCGACCTTCAAGCGTTCTATTTCACCATTCCACCAGGATATATAGTATTGCTGCTCTTGGTGTAACTGATGTGAGGAGAGTTGCGCTGGTGCTGCTGGTACGACTGGGACCTTCTTCTTAAAATAAAAGGGGCCACAGAGATTGCATACCGAAACTTTGTAGCTAGGGTAGTGGATTCGTGCTCTCTGCATCATCCTCCTCTTACAGCACGAACAGCTTTCATATTGTGTTGGTATGAAACCGTTGTGCTCCCATTGATGCAGGCAGTTCATCTGCTCCTCTGGTAGCTTTATGAGTGGTCTGTAGCTACCTTCGAGCTCTCCTAGCATGAATATGGTTTCCCTTGTGGTGAGATGCATTGCCTTGAGTGCCTGCTCTACCCCTTCATCTTCATTCTCTGACACGCTAAAAATGGCGTCGCTTTCAGCTTCTCCTTCATGGACTGACAGGACATCGTAGTCCTCTGGTATTGATATCTGTTCAAGAATAGCCATTCCTCTTACATTCTTCTTCTCATTAGGGCACTCTCTGGCGAAGTGCCCTTCCTCAGCATGTGTTTTCGCTTTTCAACCCTCACATGTGTTTCATGGGGTTTACCCCGATAAGTTCTATACTTTCTTAACCCATACCTCTTCTCCTTCTGATAGTTTCCTGGTATCGGGATTTGGCTGCAGAATGAGAGATCCTTTAATGACCTCCAGAATGCGGCTTCCTTACATTCCACTTCCAGATACTTATGTGCAAAGAGGATGCGCGGTAGTACTCTTACTTGTACGCCTGAATACTTCTGATCAAATGCCTCCTTTATGCGCCTCCCCAAGTCCGCAGGCATCTTCAGCCAAAACTTCTCAGACAGTTCTGCTCCAGTGTATAACCTTCCTGATTTGGCTGAAAGTCTTAAGTAATCATTCATATAATTGACAATATTCCTGACATTGTCACAAGATAGTCGTTCGAGGTCCCGGTATGCCTCATCCTGAATGGCCGTAGATCCGGTAGTAGGGTCTTCTAGTGTAAACACATGCCGCATTTGGGACAGTATATTTTGCGTCCCCTCTCGGCCTTCCCCCGTTGTTATTAGGCCCAGGTACTCGGCGCTGTATTGCATGCGCCATTGGACCCATGTAAGCTTCTCCACCTCTCCCAGCAAGTTTTCAATATAATCTAGCTTATCTCTCACGTCTGTGAAGGCCATGCTTGCCACGTGGTTCCTGGTTATTGATTCCCACCTGGAGAAAGTGTCATCGAACATTCCCAACTGCTCAGGGATGACGAAGAGAGATCCTCCGTTTTGCTGGGCTGAGGGCAGTGTCCACATCTCATTATTTACGGCCCTTTTAAATGTGGTTCTCTCGGGAACCCTAAATATTGGCCCCTGCCTGTGTGAGGATTCTGCTGGTGGATAGCTAGGAGGCCCCATTGATATATTAGCAGGAGGCTGATATGGAGACGTGACGGCACTTGATGAGAAAATCGCTTCTCATCCACCTCCGATAGTTTTTTGAGTGCTGGGTACTCCAGATTAAGCTCCTCAATCCCAGCGGCGATTATGTTGCCGCTTCCTTCAACTTCATCATCTGGGTATTCATCCCAGACTGGTGCAAGTTCACCTTCTTCACTCGTGGGTAAGCCCCACACTGGTTCTGTCCTCCTTGTCGGTTAGTCAGTCGCTCCCCCTCCCTGGAATTCTTCTTGTAGGAAGTAGGAAAAGAAGGTTCCTTCCGCGTCATCAGGTTCTTCCTGAGGGTTAGCCATGGACCGAGGTGCAGAGGCCCCTGGGCGTGCATCCTCTGCATAGCCTTCCTCAGGAGTGACCTGCTCGCGGTTAGATCCTATGATGAAGGCCGCAACTATGTGCCCAGCGATTTCATCCTCATCGCTTGGTAGCCCTTCTCTCTTTTCGCAGACTGATACCCTTGGTGTAACACTTGCATAATTTTGGAAGCTCAGTGCGATGCTTCCATCAAGCAGCTCCCGACTAAGCACTTCCGTTGGCTGCAGAGGGGTAGGCGCCCTTGTTGGCCTCACAGTCCAGTTGTGGCCTTGGATATTCTCGGCAGAGTATCGCTTCTCTGGAAGTGCCTTGACTCCGTGGCTTACCAGGTACTCAGCTACCCCTTTGACCTCATAGGCGAAACCTACGTTTGGCGTGTTGGAGAGCCTGCCGATGAGGCCCCTGGTGACTAGCAGGTTAGCCTCGCTGTTTTGCCACTGCCTATAGCCCTTCGTTAGGATAGATACCTGAATGTTTCTATAAAAGTCACCTATGGTTAACATGATGTTGGGGATAACATAAACAAGCTGGCTTCCCCTAGTTAAGTCCACCTCCATAATGGCTATTATAGATTTATCTCCGACCCAACGGTTATCCCTGAAGAGAACAAGGGATAGAGTACCTTCCTCCTGCCTGTGGAGGGTTTGTATTCTTACTTGCAGTACACCCAAATGGATGTAGTTGAAACCACTTTGCTGGAGTTGATGAAAACTTTCCTCTTGGATGAACCTTCGGTTCTGTTGATCATAGTCAGTGCATAATATCGCACCTCGGATCTATGCATGTAGACCCGGTGGTGGTCATCATCACTCCGTGAATGGTACAAAACTTCAGCTGGAATAATAGAGGCCCGCTACCTCATAGACATTTTGAGGTCAGCCTGTGGGTCGATGTGATGTTCTAGGACATGCTGGGGCGGCGATCTCCTGGTTAGGCGCCTCCCAAGTCTCCTGGCTCCCTGTTGTACATTGTGGAGCCTCCGCTGTCCTCAGCTATATTCTCTGATCCTGTCTTCAAACAAGGGGAGAGGGTTTGAGGAGGATGGCTGCCCAGCCATGGTACGCTAATGCTGGTACGAGTTTGCTGTTCTCCTCCTTGAGTATTTGAAATGGGTCTCGAAACACTCTCAGAGTGCCTTGAGTCTCCTTGGGCTTCTCCTGTAACTGTTTAAGACAAAGCAAGTTTTTCTGGATTTCTTCTACTGTTTTGTGTAACTGCCTTATAGGTTGTCCTTCTTGGGTGAAATATTCAGGCTCCTTTAGTAGTTTCGTTACCAAGTCACGAAGCTCTTCACTGGATGGTGATCGGTTTTCTAGGAACATAGATGTTAGGTTCATGACTGCTTCCTTTAAGCTGGAAACTTCTTGCTCTAGGTGCTCACACCTCTCAATGATTTGCTTAAAATGTTTAAGATGGACTCTGGATGAAAGGTAGGTGCGGTCAAAAATGACGGCTAAGTTGTGTGCTAACTGGTTTAGTGTTACTGAGTGTGATAAAACTAGGTCAAGATACTCCAGATTAGCGGTTCTAGACTTGCTATACCAATCCTGCACGGATTTCTCCCAAACATCAGACATCCAAGTACTCCCGAAGATCGTTGGCAAAACCAGTCTCAGTAATGCTAGCGATGAAGGAATCACACGAATATTTTCCTTGGTCTTACAATCACTGCCAAGATGAGATCCGTTCTTTTTTCCCTCGACTTTAGCACTTGGTGATAACTAGGTTCATGCCGCAAACCTATCAAGCATACCTAACTTCTAATGCCTGAGGAAACCAAGCATAATGCTTTGCAAGTTTCCCCCCAAAAATCCATTGTATCTTAACCTAACGAGATTTTACGCTCGAGTCATATTACTAAACCTTGCTCTGATACCAGGTGAGTGCGGAAACACAATAAAAGCAGGATATGTAGTAAATGCAGAGCTTTAAAGCAGAATAATTGCTAGAACAAGCTCACTTACAGGTAATATGACAAAATCAAAGAGCAACAGAGGGGCGATTTCAACCAAACTTTCTTCCATGATTTATTCAGTGCTTCAGCCCTTATTTATAGGGGCGAGATGCTACAAGCAGAAGCGATAAGCAAGACATCGCTTCTGCTACAGACTTCTGATACAGACCAAGGACAGACAGGCCTGCCCTTGATTCCCGTAATCCACTCATATGGTACAAACCAACTACTGCATATAGTACAAAAGCAAAAACACGCCTGCCCGTCATTTCCTAACCAAACAACTACTGCTACTCCTTTGATTGCTACTACTAGTGCTGCTACTACTACAACCACTTGCACAACTACTACTATTACAATCACTACTATGGCTACTACTACTACTTCTGCTGCTATTAGTACTACTACTACTATCACTACTAATTTTACAACTGCTACTACTGGTAGCACCATAACCACTACTACAACTTCTACTGCTACTGCCACTACTACTATTCCAAAAAATACTACAATAACTATTACTACTCAATTTACTACTACAACCACTACTACTACTGCTGCTTCTTCTTCTACTGCTACTATTGTTGCTACTACTACTACTACTATTTCTGTTACTAGTACAACTGCAACTACTACTAGTCCTACTTCTACTGTTAGTACTGTGGCTACTTCTCCTACTACTACTACAACTGCTACTTCCAATCATACTTCTGCTACTACTACGACAACAACTACTGTTGCAACTACTGCTGCAACTACTACTACCACTCCTATTCCAACTATCGTTACTAACTCATACTACTACTACTACTACAACTACTCCAACTACTACTACTCTTACTCCTACTCCTACTACTATTACAACAACACCAACAACAACTACTACTACTCCCACTCTAGCTCCTGCGAATAGAACTACAACTCCCTCTTCTGTTACTTCTAATACTACTATTCATGTTACTATTCCAACTACAACTACTGCTAGTACTCCTATTACTAAAATTACTACTTCTATTACTACTACTACTCCTACCCCAAATCCTACTGCTACTTCTACACCTACTACTATTAATACTCCGACCACTAATACTAGAATTACTACTGCTACTGCCACGACTACTGCAACTCCTATTGCTGCTACTACCGCTAATATTACTACTCCAATTACTACTACTACAACTCCTCCTATTACTAGTACTACTCCTCCATTTATTACTACTACTACTACTACTACTACTACTATAGTGCTACTACTACTGCAAGTGCTGCTACTACTACTAGAGCTACTACTACTGCTACTCCGACTGCTACTCCTACTACTACTTCTACTACTACTACTACTACTAGTACTACTACTACAACTTCTACTACTGCTACTAGTACTACTACTACTACTGTTGGTAACACGATTACTACCACTATTACTATTACTATTGCCACTGCTACTACTACTACTACTACTACTACTACTAATAATCCTACTACTACTACTCCAACCACCACTACTACTACTACTATTTGCAACTATTATTATGACTACTACACTTATTTCTGCTACTACAACTATAACAACAACTACTATTACCGCTCCTAATGCTGCAACTACTACTGCTACTATTGCTGCTACTATTTCTACTATTACTACTACTACTGTTGCTGCTACTACTTCTATCGGTACTCCTACTACTACTAATACTACTAATACAGCTACTACAGCTACTATTGCTACTATTAGTACAACTCTTACACCTACTCCCACCACCACCACCACCACTAGTACTACTACTACTACTACTACTACTACTACTACTACTACTACTACTATTACCATTACTACTATTACAACAACAACTACGACTACTACAAGTGCTACTGCTGCTGCTGCTACCACTACTACTACTACTAATACTATAGCTACTACTCCAACTACAACTATTACAACTATCGCTACTATTACTAATATTACAACTACAACTACAACCATTACTACTATTACAACAACAACTACGACTACTACTAGTGCTACTGCTGCTGCTGCTACTACTACTACTACTACTACTACTACTACTACTATAACTACTACACCCATTACAACTATTATAACTACCGCTACTACTACTGCTGCTACTATTACTAATATTACAACTACAACTACTACTACTCCAACTACAACTATTACTACTACTGCTACTACAACTACAACTACTCCTACTACTGCTTCCACTGTTACAGATACTATTGCTATTACCTCTATTGCAACTCCTACTAGTACTCCAACTACTACTCCAACTACTCCTAGAACTACTACTACTAATCCTACTGCTCGTGCTCCTACTCCTACACCTACACCTACAACCAGTACAACCACTACCAGTACTACTACTACTCCTATGGCTACTTCTACTGCTACAACTACTACTACAACAACAACCGCAACAACAACAACAACAACAACAATTACTACTGCTAATGCTACTACGCCTACTATTGTCACTACTACTAATACTACTACTATTGCAACTACTACTACCACTACCCCGACTCCAACTATTGGTACTTCTTCACCTACTACTACTACTTTACTACTAGGACGAATAATACTACGACTACTACTACTACTAATACTATTACTGATACTCCTACAACTACTACTATACTACGACATCTATTGCTACTACTCTTATTGTTATTACTACTGCTACGACTATTGACACAGCTACTGATACAACCACTACTACTACTACTGCTACTACTACTACAGCTACTATTACTACTATTACTACTTTTACAACTGCTACTGCTGCTACTACGACTGCTATTGCTACTGCTGCTACTACGACTGCTATTGCTACTGCTACTACTGTTGTTGATACTATCACTACTACTACTACTACCACTGATACTAATACGACTACTACTTCTACTACTACAATTATTAGTAGTACTACTGCTGCTGATACTACTACTTCTACAACTACTACACCGACTATCACTCTTACTCCTACTCCAACCCCTACAGCTACACCTACCGCTACTACTACCACCACCACTACTACTACAACAACTACTACTACTACTACTACTCCTACTACAACTACTAGTGCTACTACTAAAACTACTACTACTACAACTACTAGTACTAGTACTAGTACTACTACTACTACTACTTGTACTTCTACTAAAACTAGGACTACTACTACTACAACCACTACTCCTCATGGTACAAAAACAACAACTACTACTACTACTGCTGCTACTATTACTACAACAAATACTACTAACACAATAATAACTACTACTACTATAACTGCAACTACGACTTCTACTTCTACTACTACAACTAGTACTACTACTACTACTACTACTACTTCAACAACTACCACTACCACCACTACTACTAGTACTACTACGACAACAATGTCTTCTACTTCTACTACTGCTACTCCTACTACTACTACCACTACTACTGCTACAGCTTCAATTACAACTGCCACTAGTACTACTACTACTACAACTACTTCTTCTATGACTATTTCCACTCCTATTACTACTACTACTATTGCTGCTACTTCAACTATTACTGCTATAACTACTACTAGTATTACTATTCCTATTACTACTAATACTAGTACAACTACTCCTCTTACTACGGGGGCTACTGCTACTATTACTACTACTCCTACACCTATTCCCATCACCACCACTACTATTGCTACTACTACTGCTACTACTACTACTACTACTGCTACTACAATTAGCACCACAATTACTACTACTGCAACTACTACTTCCACTACTTTGCCTACTATTACTACTACTATTACAGCTACTACTACAGCTGCTACTATTACTGCTACAGCTACCACTACAAATAGTACAACTACTATTGCTGCTACTATTAGTACTACTATTATTACTGCTACTACTTTCTACTACTACAACTACTATTATGGCTACTATTGCTACTACTACTTCTACAAATAGTACTACTACAACTATAAATACTACAACTACTTTTACTACTACTACTACTACTACTACCATTATTGCTACTACTGCTACCTGTTCCACTACTATTGCCACTATTACTACTGCTATTGCTACTGCTACTACTGCTAGGACCACCACCACTACTAATACTACTACGGCTGCTATGACCATTGCTATTACTACTACTACTTCTACTACTGCTACTACTGCTATAACTACTAGTACTACTATTACTACTACTCTACTTCTCCTTCTTCTCCACCTCCTACTACTACTGATGTTGCTACTATTACTACTACTACTCCTGCTGCTACTATCGCTACTAATCCTACTACTACAACTACTGCGACAACAGTCGCTACTACTGCTGCTGCTACTATTATAGCTACAGCAGCAACTACTACTACTATTGTTGTTGCTATTGCTACTACTACTCCTAGTACTAACACTGCTATGGCTGCTACTAGTGCTACTACTACTACTATAACTATTGCTGCTGCTGCTGCTGCTATTACCACTGCAACTAAACCAACAACTACAATACTGCTATTACTGCTTCTGCTTCCACTATCATTACTACTACTACTACGACTGTAATGATTGCTACTACTACTTCTACCACTGCTATAACTACTACTATTACTTCAACCACTACAACCACTATAATTGATACTACAGCAACTACGACAACTACTTCTACTACTAAAGCAACAACAAAAACTACTACCACTACTACTAGTATTATAACTACTACTACTACTCCTAGTACTATTACTACTACTATTACTCCCATTACTACTACTACTGATGCTTCTCCAACTAATACTACTGCTACTATGAGTATTACAAAAGCTACTTCTACTACTACTACTACTATGACTTCTACTGCTACATCTACTACTATTAATATTTCTACTACTACTACTAGTGTTGTTATTACTGCTGTGACTACTACCACTACTACTACTGCGACTACAACCACTACCACTACTTAGACTACCACAACTATGGCTATTGCTACTACACCTACTACTACTGCTACTGCAACTGTTGCTCAACTACTACCATTACTACTACTACTACTACACTACTATTATTACTATTGCTACTGATACTACTACTACTATTCCAACTACAACTACACTTAGTCCTACTCCTGCTCCTACTGTGGCGCCTACTACTACTAAGACTAGTACTACTAATATTACTGCGGATGCCATTGTCATTGCTCCTACTGCTTTTCGTATTACTACTACTACTACTAGTATGTCTTCTTCTTCTGCAATAGAAACAACTACTACTAATACTACTAGTAATCCTGCAGCTGCTGCTGCAGCTGCTCCTACTACTACTACTACCACTACTACAACTACTACCACTTCTTCTACAACAACTACTTCTACTATTACTACTACTACTATGAATACTACTACTACTGCTACTGCTGCTGCTGCTGCTACTACTACTAGTACTACTACTACAACTTCTACTACTACTCCTATTACTGCTACTATAACTACTACTCCTACTACTAATACTGTTGCAACAATGACTCCTACTCCAACTCCTACTGGTACTACAACTCCTAGAATGACTACTACCCCTACTCCAACTACTACTACTCCTACTCCAGCACCTCCTACAACTAGAGCTATTACTTCTACCTCTACTCCTACTCCTACTACTCTTACTACTACTACTACAACAACTACTCCTACTACTCCTCCTAGAACTGCTACTACTACCGCTACTTCTGCTACTACTTCCCCAACTTATACTACTACTACTACTACTACTACTCCTCCTCCTACAACAACTACTACTGTTCCTACTTCTACACCTATAACAACTATTATTCCTACTACTACTTTTGCTGCTATTGTTACACCTACTACTACTAATCCTAATACTCGTATTACCCGAACTACTACTACTACTATTATTACAACTACTACTCCTAACCCTCCTAGTACTACTGCTACTACTGTTATGACTACTATTACTACTCCTATTAATAGTACTAGTACTACTACTAGTACTACTGCTGCTGCTACTACTAGTACTACTACTACTACTAGTACTACTATCGCTGCTACTACTACTACTACTGCTGCTGCTGCTACTACTACTACTACCATTACTACTACTACTACTACTACTACTACTACAACTACTACTGCTGCTGCTGCTGCTACTACTACTACTACAACAACAACAACAACAACAACAACAACTACTACTACTACTACTACTATTACTACTACTACTATTGCTACTACTACTACTGCTGCTGCTGCTATTGCTGTTGCTACAACTCCTGCTGCTACCACTACCACTACTGCTACTACTATAGCTGCTACTACAACTCTTACTACTACTTGTCTACTACTACTACTACTAATGATAGTACTACTCCTACTTCAACTCCAACTGTGACAACTAGTCCTACTACTACTACTACTACCACTGCAACAACTACTTCTCCGAATACTATTACAATTCCAACTACTACTGCTACTATGACTACCACTATGACTACTATCATGATTAGTACTACTACAACTACTACTACAACAACAACAACTACTACTAATAGTTTGCTACTACTACTCCTACTTCTACTGCCAACACGACTACTACTACTACTACAAACACTACTATTACAATTGAAGCTGCTATTGCTGCGAGCACTACTACTACTACTACTTCTATTGCTCCTAGTACTAATACTACTATTACTACTTCTACTACAACAACTACTACTTCTAATACTACTATTACCCCCACTACTACTACTACTACCACTATTACTACTACTACTACTCCTACTGCTACTACTACTCCAAGTACGACTACTACCCCTAACAATCCAACTACTACTACTACTCCAAGTATAACTACTACCCCTAACAATCCAACTACTACTACTACTACCACTGCTGCAGCTGCTATCACAACTAATACTTTAGCTACTATAACAATTATTACTAATGCTCCTGTTACTACTACTACTACTATGACTACTACTACAACTTCTACTACAACAACTACTACTACCACTAATATGACTACCACTACTGCTACTACCACACCTTCAACTACTACTAGTACTTCAACTATAACAACAACTACTACTATTCCTACTACTACTACTACTACTACTCCTAATACTACTACTACATCAAGTATTATTCCAACTCCTACTTCCACTATAACAACTGCAACTACTCATACCACTACTACACCTACTACTACTACTACCACGAATACTACTATTCCAACCCCTAGTCAAACTCCTACTACTAATACAAAAACTACTACTGCTGCAACCATAACTCCAACCACTACAACACCTACTACAACTTCTACTACAACTCCTACTACCACTACTACAACAACTAGTACTACTGCTACTGCTGCTACTACTTCTACTACTACTAATACTACAACTACTACTGCTGCTGCTGTTGCTCCTACTACTACTTATGCCACTACAACTACTACCACTAATACTAATATTACTACTACTGCTACTTCCGCTACTACAACTACTAGTACTACACCAACAACAACAACAACTACTACAACTACTACTACTACTCCTCCTCCTACTGCTACTACTACTACTTTGACTACTACTCCGACTACCACGGCTACTCCTATAACTACTACGACTACTACTACTACTACAACTACTACACCTACTATTGTTACTACTAGTACAACTTCAGCTATTGCTTACTACTACCACTTACAACTATACTATGACATTACCACTACAAACTACTCCTATTGCTACAGCTACTGCTACTAGTGCCCCGATCTAATATTACTACCACCACTACAAACTTCCTACTCCGATGATACAGTTGCTACTACTTCCGCAAACTACCACTACTTACTGCTACTGTTCTACTACTGGGTTCTACTATACCTCTACCAACTACTACTTTTACAACTACCACTACTACCTATTATTAGCACTTCCACTACAAACATACTACTCATACTACACCACTACTCTCACTGCGACTTACTACTTCTACTACTACTGCTGCTAGTTAACATAAAAAACAACAACTAAACAGTACTCCAACTACTAACACAATTGTTACCCCAAATCCTTCTACTACTGCTACTCCAGCTCCTATTCCAAATATTACTCCTCTTAGTACTACTACTACCAATGCCACAGCAACAACTACTACTACTGCTATACCACTACTCCTACTACTACCACTACAAATCCTACTACTACTACAGCTACTCGTAACACTCCAACAACCTCTACTACTACTACTACTACTACTACTACTACTCCTCCTCCTCCTCCTCCTCCTCCTCCTCCTCCTCCTCCTCCAACTACTACTACTACTACCACTCCTACTATTATTGCTCCTACTACTACAACTACTTCCATTACTACAACAACTACTACTACTCCTACTGCACTCTTACTATGACTACTACTACTACAACAACTACTACCACTCCTACTACTGCTACTACTACTATTATTATTGCTATCGCTTTCGCTACCATTATTATTTCTCATAATACTACTACTACCACTACTACTATTGCTAATACTACTACTGCTACTACTATTATGGCTATTGCTAGTAGTACTACACCTACTACTACAATAACTACTACTTTTATTGAACTGCTATTACTACTCTTGCAACTACTACTGCTACTACTCTAGCAACCACTACCACCACACTACTACGGCTACTTTTGCTGGTACTACTACTATTATTTCTACAGCTGCTGCAACTACTGCTACTACTACTGCTACTGCTACTACCGCTACTACTACATCTACTACTACTGCTGCTGCTACTAGTAATACTACTACTAATACCGCTACTACTACAATAACAACCACTACTACTACTACTACTTATGCTGCTACTTCTGCGACTGCTACTACAATAACTATTACTTCTGCTCCTCCAACTACTACTTCTGCTGCTACTACTCCTATAGCTACTACTCCTCCCACTACCCCTACTACTGCTTCTGCTGCTACTAGTGCCATTGCTACTATTACTACTACTACTGCTACTACTACTATGAACTCTGCAGCTACTATGACTACTACTACTACTACAACTACTACTATTACTACTTTTGCTACAACTACTACTACAGCTCCTACTAATGTGACTACTGCGAATGCTAGTGCTACTAATACCACCATAGCTACTACTACTGCTAGTACTTCTACTGCTACTACTACCGGTACTACTACCATTGCAAGTACCATAGCGACTACTACTACTACTAGTACCATAACTACTACTACTACTACGTCAATTACTAGTACTACTGCTATCACTACTACTTTTCGCACTACTTTACTAATGTGACTATTTCTGTTACTAAAAATACTGCAACTCCCACTAATACTACTAGTCCTACTACTACTGTTGCTACTACCATAATTACTACTTACTCCATTACTACTACTTCCACTACATGTACTACTATTACTTCTTCTACTACTACTACTTTTCCTACTAGATCTACGACTACTACTACTACTACTTCTGCTACTACTTCTACTATGGCTACCACTGCTACGACTGCTGCTATTATTACTACTACTACTACTCCGACTACTACTACTACTATTGCACGTATTACCACTGGAGCTCCAGCTACTACTACCACCACTATGGCTACTACTACTACTACTTTTACTAATACTACTACTGTTGCTCCTTCTGCTACTACTACTACTACTACTTTTACTGCTATAGCTGCTACTACTATTTCTCCAACTACTACTTTTGCTACTACTACTACCACCACGGCTATAGCAACTACTACTGTTGCCACTACTGTTACTAACACTACTACTATTACAACTACTAATGCTGCAGTTGCAGCTGCTGCTACTACTGCTGTTGTTGTTACTGCTGTTACTACTATTACCACTACTGCTGCTACTACTATTGCTACTACTTCTGCTATTATTGCTACAAATACAGCTTCCACTACTATTACTATTACAGCTACAACTATAATTGCTACTATAGTCTTACTACTACTGTACCTTCTCCGTCTACTGCTACTATACCTACTTCTTCTCCTATTCCTACAACTGCTACTACTACTACGGTTATAACTAGTACTACTACTACTTCTCCTACAACTACTACTACTGCTACTACAACTATTAGTACTACTACTAATGTTACTACTACTAATACCACTATTGCTACTGCTACTACTACTACTGGTACTACTACTACTGCTACTAAAACTACTGGTACTACTACTACTACTACAACTATTGGTACTACATCTACCAGTGCTATTTCTACTACTACTCCTATTACTACAGCTACTATGCCTATTACTATCAATACTCCTACTACTTCCACTACTACTACTATTACTACTACTACTACTACTACTACTCCGAATTCAACTCAAACTCCTACTCCAACTGCCACTCCTAATACTACTTGTTACTACTACCATTACTACTACATCTACTACTAATACTACCATTGCCATACAATAATGGGTACTGCTGCTGCTACTACGAATACTACTACTAATACGGCTACTACTATTGCTACTACTATAACTTCTCCTAATACTATTACTATACCTACTAATACTGCTACTACTACAAGTCCTACTCTAACTAATAATATTTTTACTGCTACTACTTCTACTAGTATGAGTTCTACTACTACTACCACTAATACTACTAGTACTACTAACACTGCTACAGCTACTACGACCTCTACTAGTATTACTAACACCACTACTAAAATAACTACAGCTACTACTGCTATGACTACTACTACTACAACTGCTGCAACTGCTACCACTACATTGATTGCTACTACTGCTACTACTAGTAGTTCTACTTGTACTACTACTACTACTGCAACTAGTACTACTACTACTACAACAAATACTACTACAGCTACCCGTACAACTCCTACAACAACAAATACTACTATAGCTACTAGTACTACTGCTACAAAAATAAATACTACTTCTACTACTACTGCTACTGCTATTGCTACAAATGCTACAACTTTTGCTACTGCTGCCACTACTATTACTACAACTACGACTACAAATTCTGCTACTGCTATAACCGTTACTAGTATCACTTCTGCTACTACTTCTATTATTACTACTACGTCTATTATAACTATTACTACTACTATTGCTACTACTGCTGCTGCTACTACTATTAAGACAACTACCACTAGTACCACCACTTCCACTAGAACTACTGCTACTCGTACTACTACTACTGCTACTACAACTACTACAGCTACTACTACTACTGCTATTACTACTGTAACTACCACCACTACTACTAATACCACTGCTGCTACATTTGTTGTTGCAGCAACTACTGCTACTGCTACTACTAATACAACTACTGCTATGACCACTACTGCTACAACTATTGCTATTGCAACAACAATAACTACTACTGTTGCTAATACTACTAATACTACTACTGCTACTGTTACAGCCGCTGTAACATTTACTATTGCTACTACTGATGGTACTGCTACTACTACTACTACAACAACAACAACAATAACTACTACTACTACAATAGCTACAACAACAACTACTATTACTGCTACTGCTACTATTATTATTACCATCACTACGATTAATACTTTTTCTACAACTAGTACTACTACTACTGCAACTACAACTACTACAGCTACAACTATAACTACTACGACTACTGCTACTCTTGCTATAAATGCTACTACTGCTATTATAACAATTACTGATACTACTACAACTACTGTTGCTGCTACTACTATTATTTCTACCACTACTACTACTACTGATGCAGCTGATGCTACTCCTTATGCTGCTAATATAGCTAATGCTACGAATACAACTACTACTACTTCTGTTAACGCTACAACTACTTCTACTACTACTACAGCTGCTACTACTACTACTTCGGCTGCTACTGCTACTGCTACTATTACTACTACGATTACAACTACTACTACCACTATTTCTGTTGCTACCACGATTTTTGACTAATACTACAGATACTACTACTACTACTATAACTTCTGCTGCTACTATTGCTGCTGGTGTTACTATGGCTACTTCTAGAGCTGCTGGAGCAACTACTACTTCTTATGCTACTACTTCTATAGCTACTACTACTAGTACTACTACTATAAAAACTACAACTGTGACTACTACTACTACTACTACTACAACAACAACAACAACAACAACAACTACTGCTACTACTATGACTACCACTTTTCCTACTACTATTGCTACTGCGACTACCTCTATTTCTACAACTACAGTGATTGCCACTAATGCTACTTATAGAACTACTACTACTGTTACTACTACTATTACTACTAATACCACCACCACCACCACCACCACCACTACTACTATAATTAATTATACTACTACTACTACTGCTTCTGCTACTACTTCTATGACTGCTACTACTACTACTTCTGCTACTATTGCTACTATCACTGCGGCTATTATTATTATAACTACTATTGCCACTACTACTACTACTACTACAAGTACTACCAATGATACTCCACGCACAGCTACTATCACTGCTGCAACTACTGCTACTACTACTAGCAGTACACTACTGCTACTAGCTCTTCTGCTACTGCCACAACCACTGCTATTGCTGCTTTTGTTGCTACCATTACTACTATGACAACAACAACAACTACTGTTGCTACCACTGTTACCAGTACTCCTACTACTACTACTACTACTACTACTACTACAACTACTATTACAACTGCTACTACTACCGTTGTTGCTGCTGCTGCTATTATTACTAGCAATACTACTACTACCACTACTACTATAGCTGCTGCTATTGCTGCTACTGCTATAGATACTACTAGTGCCATATTGCCCCTGCTACTTCTACTATTACGACTATTAGAGCTACTCATACCACTTCTACTACTCCTACAATTACTACTACTACAACTACTAAAACTAAAACTACTAGCAATACTACTCCTAAAACAACTACTACTACTGTTGTAGCTGCCGCTACTACTGCTGCGACTACTATAGCTACTACTATTACTACTACTAGTACTACAACTACAACTACTACTCCTATTACTTTTTCAACGGCTACTGCTACTGCTCCTATTACTACTACGACTACTACTACTACTATTACTACTATGACTACTACTACTACTACTATTACTACTACTACTACTACCACCACCACTACTACTATTACTACTACTACTCCTACTCCTACTACTCCTACCACTACTACTGCTACCACTACTCTAACAACTACAACTCCTACCCGTACAAATAATACTCCTCCTCCTCCTACTACTACCACTAGTCCAACTCCATCTCCTTCGGTTGGTACTACTCCTGCTACTACTACTACTACTACTACAACTATCGCTACTACTACTAGTACTACTATTACTACTACTACTACTACTACCACCACCACCACCACCACCATTACTACTACTACTACCACTACTACTACTGCTGCTGCAGCTTCTGCTGCTGCAGCTAATACTGCTATGGCTACAACAATAACTACTGCTACTACTGCTACAACTACAACACCTACAGGTACTGATATTCCTGCTACAACTGCTACTACTAATACTACAACTACTACAACTAATACTACAACTACTACACTCACTATTCCTGCCACAACTACTACTAATGCCGCAACTATTACTATTACAACTACTACTACAACTACTGCTACGCCTACTACTAATCATACTAATGCAATTCCTGCTACTACTACAACTGCTACTACTACTACTACATCCACTACTGCTAGTACTACCACTATAATTTCTACTAATACTACTACTACTACTGCCACACCTATAATTGGTGCTACTACGATGCCTAGTAGTTTTACCACAACTACAATAACTCCCACTATAACTACAACTCAACCTTCGACTCCTACTACTACTCCTACTAATACAACTGTTACTACTACCGCAACTACTACTATTATTGCTGCTGCTTCTCCTATGGGTGCTGCTACTGCTACCTCTATCTACTTCTGCTACTACTACTACTACACTGGTACTACAACTTGTACTACTACTTCTACTAGTACTTATACAACAACAACTACTACTAGTACTCCAATTATTACCACAACTATTACCCCAAATCCTTCTAATACTGTTACTCAAACTCCTATTCCTAATATTACTCCAACTACTACTATAACAACCACAACTACCACTACTACTACCACAACAACAACAACAACTGCTACTACTACTATACTACTACTTCTAATACTGCAACTATCTCTAGTACTACTACTACTACAACTACTACTCCTACTACTACAACTACTCCTATGCCTACTACTATTGCTCCAACTACGACTACTACTTCCACAACTACTACTACTACTCCTCCTACTACTAATACTGCTCCTACAGTCCAATTATGACTACAACTACCACTCCTACTACTACTCCTGCTACAGCTTCAATGACTACTACAGCTTCCGCTACCACTATTACATCTCATAATACTACAACTACCACTACTACTATTGCTAATTCTACTATAGCAACTACTATTATGGCAATTCCTACGACTACTACACCAACTACTACAACTGCTACTGCTATTAAAACTGCTACTACAACTGCTACTAGTACTACTCCTACTACTACTACAATGACTACTACTACTTCTACTATTAATACAGCTGCTACAACTACTACTACTCTAACAACTACCACTAATACTACTACTACTACTATTTCAACTACTGCAACCACTACCACTGCTAAAGCAACAACAACTACTATTGTTGCTACCGCAACTACTACTACTAATACCTCTACTACTACCACTACTATAACAACTACAACTACTTCTACTATTCATACAACTGTTGCAACTACTACTGCTATAACTACTACTACTATTACTACTACTGCTACTACAACTACTACTAATGCAACAGCTACTACTGCTACTACTGTTGCAACCGTAACTACTACTACTAATACCTTTAGAACAACTACATCTACAACTACAAAGACTATTGCAACTGTTACTAAAACTACTACTATATCTACAACTAACACTACTTGTACCACATTACTACAGCTGCGTTTGCAGCTACTAGTACTAGTAGTACTACACTTGCTGCAACTACTACTACTACTAATGCTACTGCTAATACCGCTGCTACTACAACAACTACTACTACTGTTGCTACTAATAATACTATTAGCAATACCGCTTCTACCGTGACTACTACAACTATTACTACTACTACTACTACATATGCTGCTACTTCTGCTACTACTTCTTCTACGGCTGCTACAACTTCTGCTACTCCTACTACTACTTCTGCTGCTGCTACTCCTATTACAATTGTTGCTGCTACTACTACTTCTACTACTACTACTACTACTATAATTCAGCTGTTACTACTGCTACTGCTAATATTACTACTACTACTACTACTACTACTATGATGACTTGTGCAACTACTGAGACTACTACTACTACTACTACTACTACTATGATGACTTGTGCAACTAATGAGACTACTACTACTACTACTACTACTACTACTATTACTACTTCTGTTGCTACTACTGCGAATGCTAGTGCTACTAATACTACTCCAGCTACTACTACTACTACTACTTCTACTGCTACTACTATCGGTACTACTACTATTGCAAGAACCACTACGACTACTACTACTACTGCTACTACTACTACCACAACAACAACAACTACTACTACTTCTACTACTTCTACTACTCTTGCCACGACTGCTACTTGTCACACTATAGTTACTACTGTGGCTACATCTGTTACTAAAACTACTGCTACTCCTACTAATAATACTAGTTCTACTACTACTGCTACTACTACTAGTGTTACTACTAACTCCACTACTACTACTTCCAATACTTGTACTACTATTAATTTTGCTACTACTACTACTTCTCCTACTTCATCTACAATAACAACAACAACTACTACGTCAGCTACAACGGCTTCTACAGCTACGACTTCTAGGACCGCTACCGTTATTATTATTACTACTACTACTACTACTACGACTACGACTACTACTACACGTATTATCGTTGCTGCTCCAACTACTACTACTACCATTGTTGCTACTACTGCTACTACTACTGCAAGTACTACTACTATTGCTGCTTCTGAATACTACTATTGCTACTACTGCTGCTGCTGCCACTGCTACTACTGCTGCTGCTGCCACTGCTACTACTGCTGCTTCTACTACTGCTGCTATTACTACTATTGCTACTACAACGACTACTACTACAACAACTACTGATGCTACGGCTACTGCTACTACTACTACTACTACTTCTTCTACTTCTACTACTGTTACTGCTACTATTACTACTGATACTAATAATGCTACTACTACCACTACTACTACGGCTGCTATTGCCACTACTACCATTACTATTACCGCTACTGCTAATACTACTGCTACTGCTGCTACTATTGCTGCTACCGCTACTACTACTACTATACATTCCTCTTCTCCTACTACTTAACCTACTTCTTCTCCTATTGCTACAACTTCTAGTACTACTATTGTTATAGTTGGAACTACTACTACTTCTCCAACAACTACTACTACTACTTCTCCTGCTACTACTACTACTAAAATAACTACTGGTACTACTACTAATGATACTGCTACTACTACCACTACTACTAGAACAATTAATGCTACTACTTCTACTGGTGCTATTTCTGCTACAACTCCTATTAGTATTGCTGCTACTTCTACTACTACTCCAACTCCAACTCCTGCTCCAACTACCACTCCAAATACTACTTCTACTACTACTACAATTGCTACTACTACTAATATGGCCAATAATAATGGTTCTACTACTACTACTATTACAGCTACTAATACCGATTCTACTACTACCACTACTACTACTACTACAACTTGTACCACTACTTCTCCTACAACTTCAACTACTACTACTACTACGACCAGTACTACTGTTGCTGCTACTACTACTACTATTGCCGCTACTACTACTACTACTATTACAACAACAACTGCTGTTGCTACTTCTACTACAACTACTATTCCTACCTCCTCTCCTACTACTATATGTACTTCTTCTCTTGCTGCTACAATAGCTACTACTACTGCTACAACAAGTACTACTACTACTTCGCCTACTACTACTGTTATTGTTGTTGCTACCGCTACTACAATTGCTATACCTACCTCTGCTCCTACTACTAAATGTACTTCTTCTCATGCTGCTACAACAGCTACTACTACTACAATAGGTACTACAACTACTTCTCCTCCTCCTACTACTACCACAACTACTGGTACTACTGCAGCTATTGCTACTACTACGACTACTACTACTACTACTACTATTACTACTACTACCACTACTAATACCACTATTACTTCAACAACTACTGCTACTCCTCCTACTAGTGCTATTTCTACTACTACTCCTATTCTTGCAGCTAGTACAATTAGTACTACCATTACTACTACTACTACCAATATTGCTACTATTACTACTTTTAGTAGTACGCACCATTAGTACTACTTATACTATATACTATGTACTACTACTACTACTACTACTTACTCCTTCTCTTGCTGCTACTACTACTCGTTGATACTACTACTAGTACTACTACGACTCTTGCTATTACAACTACTTACTACACTACAACTACTTCTGCAGTACTATTCTACTACTACAACTTCTGTAATATTACTACTACAACAACTATTACTTTTTTTTTTTACCAGTACAACTTACAACACTCAATTACTACTTTCCACTACTATTTCTGTACCTACTCTGACCTGCTACTACTACTTACTACTCCTTCTGCTCGCTACTATGACTACCACTACTACTACTGCAGTCGTTACTCCTACTACTACTCCTTAGTCACCCACTTACTACTTATGTTAATACTACTGCCGCTAGTACTTACTATTACAACTCTCTGCCTCTACCTCACTGCTTACAACTACTGCTTCTGTAACTACATTGCTACTATAGCTACTACTATTAGCACTACTACTACTCTTTCTACTACTAAAACTATGACTACTACCACTTCTACTACTACTCTGACTACTACTACAATTACTCCTTCTACTACAATTCCTACTACTGTTACTACTATAACTACTACTTCTACAAGAACTACTATTGCTACTACTAGGACTGCTGCTGCTACGACTATTACTGCTTCTACTACTACTACAACTATTACTACCACTATCACTACTATTACTGCTCATACGACTACACTACTACTACAGCTAAAACTACTAGTACTACTTCTACTCCTACAACTACTACCGTTGCTGCTACGGCAGTTGCTGCTACAGCAACTACTACAGCTGTTACTATTACAATAACTACTACTACAATAACTGCTACTCCTTCTTTTTCTACTAATACTACTAGTTCTATGACTATTGCTACTACGACTACTACTACTACTCCTACTCTTCTACTACCTATTTTTTTTTGTTTTTTTTGTGCTGCTTCTTACTGTTGCTACTGCTACTCTACCACTACTACTACTACTCCTTACACTTACTACTACTACTACTTCTACTATGACTATTTACGCAAAACAGCTACTACTATCTATTTTACCGACAACTGCTACTATCTACCACTATTACTCTAGCTATTGCTTCTAATGCTACTACTTCTAAACTGCTACTCTATCTACTCCTATTTCACTACTACTTTTCTATCCTAGTACTACGTACTACGTATAACTACTCATACTACTCTGCTACTACTACTACTACTACTGCTACTATTTCTACAACTAGTACTCCTACTACTACTACTGCTACTAATACCACTATGACTACAACTACCACTACTATTCCTGCTACTACTACTACTGCTACTGCTACTGCTACTATTGCTACTACTACTGCCACAACTATTAGCTCTACTACTACTACTACTACACCTACTCCTACTACAACTACTACTTTCGTTACTACTACAACTACAACTTTTACTACAACTACCACCACTACTACCGTTGGTACTACTACTACAACTACGCCTACAACTACTACAGCTACTGCTGCTACTACTACGTCCACTACTACTCCTACTACTATTACAACTACTATTGCAACTACTACTCCTTCTGCTGCTACTACTAGAAATAAAACTACTACTACTACTACTAATACCACCACTACTACTACTGCTACTACTACTACTCCTTTTCCTACTACTACTACATTTGCCACTAGTACTGCACTATAATAACTACTTTTATTTCTACTGTTGCTCCTGCTCCAAGGACTATAAGTTTTGCTATTACTACTGCTACTGCTACCACCATTGTCATAGTTACTATTACTAATACTACCACTATGATTATTACTACTACTTTTACTACTACAACAACAACTATTACTGCTACTATTAATTCTACTGCTATAACTACAACTACTACTATTGCTACTGCTACTACAACTACTACAACTATTTCTACTATTACTGCTTTTATTACTACTACTGCTACGACTACTACTACTACTACTACTTCTACCACTACCACAACTATAGCTAAAACAAATACTGCTACTGCTAGTATTATTGCTACTACTACTCACACTACAACAAGAACAACAACTACTACTACTATAACATTGCTACTTTTGCCATTCTTGCTGATACTACTAGTACTACTACCCCTACATCTGCTGTGACTACGGCTACTACTATTGCTACTACTCTTACAACCACTACTACCACTGTTGCTTCCACAACAACAATAACTACTACTACTATTACTACTACTACTACTATTACTTCTACTACTACTATTACTACTATTACTTCTACTACTACTGCTACCGCTACTAGTACTACTACAATAGCCATTGCTACTACTATTATTCATGCTAGTATTCCTACAAGTACTACTTGTACTACTTCTACTACTATTGCTACTGTTGTTACTGCTACTACAACTATTGCTGCTGTTGCTACTACTACTACTACTACTACTACTACTACTCCTGCTACTACTACTTCCAACACTGCTACTACTTCCACTGTTATTTCTCATACAACTACTATTAGTACTACTGCTACCAGTACAACAACAAATCCTACTATGATTATTACAGCAGCTACTACTGCTACTTCTACAACTATCAATCCTGCTACTACTACTACTACGACTACTACTACTTCTACTACTACTATTACTATTGTAACTACTACTACTACTACTACTACTACTACTACTATTACTACAATTGCTACTACATCTCCTCCTGCTACTATAACAACTATTACTGCTACAACTCCTACTACTACTACTCTTACTTCTCTTACTTCTACTACTGCTACTATTTCTACTCCTCCTACTCCTACTCCTTCCACTATTACTGCTACTACTACTGCTGCTACTGTTACAACAACTGCTACTACTGCTACTACTTTTATTACAACTAATCTTACTACTACTATAACTACTACGACTGCTACTACTATAACTACTACTACTCCTATTACTACTAGTACTACTAGTATTACTTCTACTACTACTACTACTATTACTACAACTACTATTATCACTACTACTATAACAACTACTACAACAGCTATTGCTACTACTATTACTACTAATGCAACTAGTGCTCCAACTACTACTATTTTTACTGAAGCAATTACAGCTGCTGCTATTACTACTATCACTAATACTACCACTGCTACTAGCACTATTGCTACTCCCCCTACTAGTACTACTTCTATTATTATTGCTGCTCCTTCTACTACTTTGGTTGCTACATGTACCTCTACTCCTACTTCTACTACTACTTCTACTTCTACTACTACTACTACTACTACTACTACTACTACTACTACTACTACAACTACTACTACTGCTATTATTAGTAATCCAACTGCTACTACTTTCACTACTATTGCTACTACTTCCACTATTACTACAACTACTACACTGCTACTACTTTCCTACAACTACTACTACTACTTCTACTACTACTACTGCTACGGCTGGGACTCCTACTACTGCTACTGTTACTAATCCTATTAGTAGTAGCATTTGTAGCAATACTTATAATAGCAAAATTAGTAGTAGGAGTTATAGCAGCAGTAGCAGTAGTAGCAGCAACAGTAGTAGTAGAAGATGTAGTAGTAGTAGTATTAATAGCTACAGGAGTAGTAGTAGTAGTAGCTGTAGTAGTAGTAGTAGTAGTAGCAGTAGTAATAGTGGTAGCCGTAGTAGTAGTAGTAGTTGCCACAATGGTAGTTTAATAGTAATAATTATAGTAGCCATAGCAATAGCAGAAGTAGTCATAGTAGTAGTGGTAATAGTAGTAGTAGTAGCAGTAGTAGTCATAATAGTTATAGTAATAGTAGCAGTTATTATTATTGTAGTTGTAATAGTAGTAGTAGCAATGAAAGTAGTAGTAGTAGTAGTAGTAGCAGTAACAACACTAGGAGTAGTAGTAATGATAGTAGTAGTAATAGTAGTAGCAGTGGTAGTATTAGTAGTAGTAGTAGTAGTAGTAGTAGTATTAGTAGTGGTAGTAGTAGTAGCCATTGTAGTAGTAGCTACATCAGTAGTAGTAGTTGTAGTCATAGTAGTAGTAGTAGTAGTACTAGTAGTAGTATTAGTAGTGGTAGTAGTAGTAGCCATTGTAGTAGTAGCTACATCAGTAGCAGTAGTTGTAGTCATAGTAGTAGTAGAATAAGAAGTAGTAGTAATATTAGCAGTAAAAGTAGTAGGGAACGTAGTAGTAATAGTAGTAGTAGCAGTAGCAGTTGTAGTAGTAGTAGCGATAGTAGCAGTTGTAGGAGAAGTAATAGGAGTAGTAGAGGGAGTAGCAGCAACAACAATCGTAGTAGTACTTATGGTAGCAGTAGTAGTGGTAGAAGTAGTAGCCGTAGTAGTTGTAGTTGTAGAAGTAGTAGTAGCAGTAGTAGTAGTGATAGCAGCAACTGTAGTAGTAGTAGTAGTAGTAGTAGTAGTAGTAGTAGTAGTAGTAGTAGTAGTAGTAGTAGTAGTAGTAGCAGTAGTAGTAGTAGTAGTGGCGGTAGTAGTAGTTACAGTAGTGCCAGTAATAGTTGTAGTAGTAGTAGCAGCAACACTAGTAGTGGTAGCAGTAGTAACATTAGTATTGGTAGTTGGAGTAGTAGCATCAGTAGTCATAGTAGTAGCAGCAATAGTAGCAGCAGCAACAACAACAGTGCTAGTAGTAGTAGTATTAGTAGTTGTTGTTGTTGTTATTGTAGTAGTTGTAATTGTAGTAGTAGTCGTAACTGTAGTAGTAGGAGTAGAAGTTGTAGTTGTAGTAGTAGTAGTAATGCTAGTTAATTTTGTTGTTATAATAGTAGTATTAGTGGTCGAAGTCGTAGTAGTAGTAGTCGCTATAGTCATAGTAATAGTAATATTAATAGTAGTAATAGTAGTAATCATGCTAGCAGTTTTAGTAATCGAAGTAGACGTAGTAGTGGTCGCGATAGTCCTAGTAGTAGTAGTCGTAGTCATAGTAGTCGTAGTAGTACTAGTAGTAGTAGTAGTAAAAGTAGTAGTAGTAGGAGTAGTAGTACTAGTCGCGATAGGAGGAAGAGGAGGAGGAGGAGTAGTAGTGATAGTAGAGGTAGTAGTAGTAGTAGTAGTAGTAGTAGTAGTAGTAGTAGTAGTAGCAGCAGCAGCAGCAGCAGTAGTATTAGTAGTAGCAGCAGCAGTTTTAGTAGTAGTAGTAGTAGTAGTAGTAATAGTAGTTATAGTAGTAGTAGCATTAGTAGTAGTAGTACTAGTTGTAGCAGCAATAGTAGTAGTAGCAGCAGTAGTAGTTGTAATAGTAGTAGTAGTAATAGTAGTTATAGTAGTAGTAGCAATAGTAGTAGTAGTACTAGTAGTCGTAGTAACAATAGTAGTAGCAGCAGTAGTTGTTGTTGTAATAGTAGTACTAGTAGTAGTAGTAGTCGTAGTAGTAGTATTAGTAGTAGTAGTAGTAGT
>RXID01010998.1:0-15314 GCA_005019695.1 Trichopus zeylanicus subsp. travancoricus
CGGACGCCGAGGCCGTTCCGCCCCCGCGTGCCGGGGACGGAGGCCGAGGCCGGCCAGCCGGCACGCGGGCGAGGACGGCCAAGGCCAAGGCTGTCCGTCCCCGTCACGCGGGCGCGCCGGCCTCTGCCTCCGTCCCCGGCACGCGGGGGCGTAACGGCCTCGGCCTCGGCCTCCGCGTGCGGGCGCGCCGGCCTTGGCCTCCGTCCCCGGCACGCGGGGGCGGAACGGCCTCGGCCGTGGCCGTCCTCGCCCGCGCCCGCGTGCGGGCGCGCCGGCTTCGGCCTCCGTCCCCGGCACGCGGGCGCGGAACGGCCTCGGCCGTGGCCGTCCGCGCCCGCGTTTCGGCGCGCCGGCGTCCCGGCCTCCGCCTCCGCTCCCGCTGCCGGCCGCCGCCACCATTCCCGCGGCCGGCCTGCCGGCCTCCTCCTCGGCTCCCGGCCGCGCGACGGGGTGTTATTTGCAAAAATCCGAATTTCGGGGACTTTTCTGTATATCGAAATAATTTTCGGGGGTTTATTTGCAAAAATTCGAATTTGGAGGACGTTTTTGTAAATCTGAATTCTTTCGGGGTGTTATTTGTAAAATTCTGAAATTCGGGGGGTTAACTATAAAAAATAAGTTTTTAGGGGTGTATGTGTAAAAATAACGGGGTAAAATCGGAATTTTTTGGTAAAATTTTGATTAAATAACAATCAGGGGGCTGTGGGTAAATATGGGCGAATTTGAGGGGGATGGGGGTAATTACGGAAATTACGGGGGGTTAACCGTAATTAAGGCTAATTACGGGGGGTCACCCGTAATTATCCCAATTTTTAATTTACCTACGTATACATCTTAAAAAAAAAATCAAAGTTGCTTTTCAAACTTACTTAAAAAATGAAAATACATATTTAACCTCGTAACGTAAAAAATTTGAAAGAAGTAAAGTATCTTTAAAACTTATTTAAATCTTAAAGCACAACTTCGATTAAGAAACCCTGGTTTTCACATATATATCTCTTAAAAAAAATAAATTTTCATATTTAACATTAAAGGGCTTAATTTTCACGTATAAACCTCTTTGCAAGAAGAAAAATTCCTAGAAAAATATTTTTAGCCTACAGACCACTTAAAAGCTGAAGTTGAAGACTCCATTTCAAAATCTTAATTACCACATATATACCCATTTAGAGAAAGAAACGTATATTTAAAAGAGAATTGTTCTGATCTTTATGTACTTTCAGGGATTTTTTGTACGTTCAGGAAATTTTAAGTGTTTCTTCAGATTTCGATGATTTTATCGAGTTTCAGAGGTTTTTTTTGTGATATTTTGTACTTTTACCGATTTGCTACATTTTTTTGCAAATTTAATGATTTGTATTTTTTTTTTTAGTTTTTGAAGTTTCAATGGAGGCTTTTTTCTATATACTTTTATATTTTTAGTTAATTTTACGATTTTCTATACTTTCCAAAATTTTCTATGATTTTTTGCCTCCTTTAGAAGTTTTACTTTACCAGCATATATCTCTTAAAAAATTTCAAAATTGCTTGGAAAACTCACTTAAAAAATGAAAAGACATCTTTAACCTCGCAACGTAAAAAATTCGAAAGAAGTAAAGTATTTTCAAACCTTATTTAACCTCGTAGCCTAAAAAAATTAAATTACAGATTAGATTAAAAAATCCTGATTTTCACATATTATGGCTCCTTAAAAAATAAAATTTAATATTTAAACTTAAAGGGCTTATTTTGGCCTATAAACCTTTTTGAAAGAAGAAAATTGCCTAGAAAAAACTTTTTAGCACATATACCTCTTAAAAACCCACATTGAAGACTCAATTTCAAAATCTTAATTACGACATATATACCCCTTTAGAGAAGGAAATGCATATTTAAAAGAGAATTTGTATGATCTTTTCGTAATTTCAGGGATTTTTTATACTTTCATTAAATCTTGAGGGTATTTTGAGATTTCATTTATTTTTAGTTAATTTTATGGTTTTCTATCCTTTCCAAAATTTTCTATGATTTTTTGCCTATTTTGAAAGTTTTAATTTACCGGCGCATACCTCTTAAAAAAAATTCAAAATTGCTTGGAAAACTTACTTAAAAAATGAAAAGACATCTTTAACCTCGCAACGTAAAAACGTCGAAAGAAGTAAAGTCTTTTCGAAACTTATTTAACCTTGTAACCTAAAAAAATAAATCGCAAATTCAATTAAAAAACCCTAATTTTCACATATATGGCTCTCAAAAAATAATATTTAATATTTAACCTTAAAGGGCTTAATTTTCGCATACAAACCTCTTTGAAAGAAGAAAATTACCTAGACAAAACTTTTTAGCATATGTACCTCTTAAAAACTAAAATTGAGGACTCAATTTTAAAATCCTAATTATCACATATATATACCCCTTTAGATAAGGAAATGCATATTTAAAAGAGAATTTTTATGATATTTCCGTAGTTTTAGGGATTTTTACACTTCAATGAAATGTTGAGGGTTTTTTTGACATTTTAATGATTTTATGGAGTTTCACAGTTTTTTTTTGATATTTTGTACTTTCACCAATTTTCTACAATTTTTGCAAATTTAATGAATTTTGTATTTTTCTTTTACTTTCAAGGATTTCTCTAAGTTTTTGAACTTTCAATTGAGGTTTTTTCATATTTTCTTTTATATTTTCAAGAAATTTATTGGTTTTCTAAGCTCTCAAAAATTTTTATGATTTTCTTCCACCTTTAAAATTTTTAATTTACCTACGTATACGTCTCAAAAAAAAAAAATCAAAGTTGCTTTTCAAACTTACTTAAAAAATGAAAATACATATTTAACCTCGTAACGTAAAAAATTTGAAAGAAGTAAAGTATCTTTAAAACTTATTTAAATCTTAAATCACAAATTCGATTAGAAACCCTGGTTTTCACATATATATCTCTTAAAAAAATAAATATTTCATATTTAACATTAAAGGGCTTAATTTTCACGTATAAAACTCTTTGCAAGAAGAAAAATTCCTAGAAAAATGTTTTTAGCCTACAGAGCACTTAAAATCTGAAGTTGAAGACTCAATTTCAAAATCTTAATTACCACATATATACCCATTTAGAGAAAGAAACGTATATTTAAAAGAGAATTGTTCTGATCTTCATGTACTTTCAGGGATTTTTTGTACATTCAGGAAATTTTAAGTGTTTCTTGAGATTTCGATGATTTTATAGAGTTTCAGGGGTTTTTTCTGTGATATTTTGTACTTTTACCGATTTGCTACATTTTTTTGCAAATTTAATGATTTGTATTTTTTTTTTTTTAGTTTTTGAAGTTTCAAGGGAGGCTTTTTTCTATATTCTTTTATATTTTTAGTTAATTTTACGATTTTCTATACTTTCCAAAATTTTCTATGATTTTTTGCCTCCTTTAGAAGTTTTAATTTACCAGCATATATCTCTTAAAAAATTTAATAATTGCTTGGAAAACTCACTTAAAAAATGAAAAGACATCTTTAACCTCGCAACGTAAAAAATTCGAAAGAAGTAAAGTATTTTCAAACTTATTTAACCTCGTAGCCTAAAAAAATTAAATTACAGATTAGATTAAAAAATCCTGATTTTCACATATAGGCTCTTAAAAAATAAAATTTACTATTTAAACTTAAAGGGCTTAATTTTCGCATATAAACCTTTTTGAAAGAAGAAAATTGCCTAGAAAAACTTTTTAGCACATATACCTCTTAAAAACCCAAATTGAAGACTCAATTTCAAAATCTTAATTACGACATATATACCCCTTTAGAGAAGGGAATGCATATTTAAAAGAGAATTTGTATGATCTTTTCGTAATTTCAGGGATTTTTTATACTTTCATTAAATCTTGAGGGTTTTTTGAGATTTCATTTATTTTTAGTTAATTTTATGGTTTTCTATACTTTCCAAAATTTTCTATGATTTTTTGCCTATTTTTAAAGTTTAAATTTACCGGCGCATACCTCTTAAAAAAAATTCAAAATTGCTTGGAAAACTTACTTAAAAAATGACAAGAAATCTTTAACCTCGCAACGTAAAAGCGTCGAAAGAAGTAAAGTATTTTCCAAACTTATTTAACCTTGTAACCTAAAAAAATAAATTGCAAATTCAATTAAAAAACCCTAATTTTCACATATATGGCTCTTAAAAAATAGAATTTAATATTTAACCTTAAAGGGCTTAATTTTCGCATATAAACCTCTTTGAAAGAAGAAAATTACCTAGAAAAAACTTTTTAGCATATGTACCTCTTAAAAACTATAATTGAAGACTACAAAATTTTTAAATCCTAATTATCACATCTATATACCCCTTTAGATAACATGACATATTTAAAAAGAGAATTTGATATGATCTTATCCCGTAAAAGGTTTAGGGATTTTTACACTTCTATGAAATGTTGAGGGTTTTTTGACATTTTAATGATTTTATGGAGTTTCAGAGTTTTTTTTGATATTTTGTAATTTCACCAATTTTCTACAATTTTTGCAAATTTAATGAATTTTGTATTTTTCTTTTACTTTCAAGGATTTCTCTAAGTTTTTGAACTTTCAATTGAGGTTTTTTCATAATTTCTTTTATATTTTCAAGAAATTTATTGGTTTTCTATGCTCTCAAAATTTTTTATGATTTTCTTCCACCTTTAAAATTTTTAATTTACCTACGTATACGTCTCAAAAAAAAAAAATCAAAGTTGCTTTTCAAACTTACTTAAAAAATGAAAATACATATTTAACCTCGTAACGTAAAAAATTTGAAAGAAGTAAAGTATCTTTAAAACTTACTTAAATCTTAAATCACAAATTCGATTAAGAAACCCTGGTTTTCACATATATATCTCTTAAAAAGGAAATTTTCATATTTAACATTAAAGGGCTTAATTTTCACGGATAAACCTCTTTTCAAGAAGAAAAATTCCTAGAAAAATGTTTTTAGCCTACAGACCACTTAAAAGCTGAAGTTGAAGACTCAATTTCAAAATCTTAATTACCACATATATACCCATTTAGAGAAAGAAACATATATTTAAAAGAGAATTGTTCTGATCTTTATGTACTTTCAGGGATTTTTTGTACATTCACGAAATTTTAAGTGTTTCTTGAGATTTCGATGATTTTATAGAGTTTCAGAGGTTTTTTCTGTGATATTTTGTACTTTTACCGATTTGCGACATTTTTTTGCAAATTTAATCATTTGTATTTTTTTTTTTTTAGTTTTTGAAGTTTCGATGGAGGCTTTTTTCTATATACTTTTATATTTTTAGATTAATTTTTACGATTTTTCTAGACTTGCCAAATTTCTAGATGTTTTGCCATCCGTTAGAAAGTTTTTAATTTACCCGCATATATCTCTTAAAAAATTTCATAATTGCTTGGAAACCTCACTGAAGAAATGAAAAGACATCTTTAACCTCGCAACGTAAAAAATTCGAAAGAAGTAAAGTATTTTCAAAACTTATTTAACCTCGTAGCCTAAAAAAATTAAATTACAGATTAGATTAAAAATCCTGATTTTCACATATATGGCTCTTAAAAAATAAAATTTTCTATTGTAAACTTAAAGGGCTTAATTTTCCGCATATAAACCTTTTTAAAGAAGAAAATTGCCAAGAAAAAACTTTTTAGCACATATACCTCTTAAAAACCCAAATTGAAGACTCAATTTCAAAATCTTAATTACGACCTATATACCCCTTTAGAGAAGGAAATGCATATTTAAAAGAGAATTTGTATGATCTTTTCGTCATTTCATGGATTTTTTATACTTTCATTAAATTTTGAGGGTTTTTTGAGATTTCATTTATTTTTAGTTAATTTTATGGTTTTCTCTACTTTCCAAAATTTTCTATGATTTTTTGGCCCATATTATGAAAGTTTAATTTACCTACCAACCGCGCATACCTCCGTCCCCTCCATTAAAAAATTCAAAATTGCTTGGAAAACTTACTTAAAAAATGACAAGAAATCTTTAACCTCGCAACGTAAAAGCGTCGAAAGAAGTAAAGTATTTTCGAAACTTATTTAACCTTGTAACCTAAAAAAATAAATCGCAAATTCAATTAAAACACCCTAATTTTCACATATATGGCTCTTAAAAAATAATATTTAATATTTAACCTTAAAGGGCTTAATTTTCGCATATAAACCTCTTTGAAAGAAGAAAATTACCTAGACAAAACTTTTTAGCATATGTACCTCTTAAAAACTATAATTGAAGACTCAATTTTAAAATCCTAATTATCACATATATATACACCTTTAGATAAGAAAATGCATATTTAAAAGAGAATTTTTATGATATTTCCGTAGTTTTAGGGATTTTTACACTTCTATGAAATGTTGAGGGTTTTTTGACATTTTAATGATTTTATGGAGTTTCAGAGTTTTTTTTGATATGTTGTACTTTCACCAATTTTCTACAATTTTTGCAAATTTAATGAATTTTGTATTTTTCTTTTACTTTCAAGGATTTCTCTAAGTTTTTGAACTTTCAATTGAGGTTTTTTCATATTTTCTTTTATATTTTCAAGAAATTTATTGGTTTTCTATGCTCTAAAAATTTTTTATGATTTTCTTCCACCTTTAAAATTTTTAATTTACCTACGTATACATCTCAAAAAAAAAAATCAAAGTTGCTTTTCAAACTTACTTAAAAAATGAAAATACATATTTAACCTCGTAACGTAAAAAATTTGAAAGAAGTAAAGTATCTTTAAAACTTATTTAAATCTTAAATCACAAATTCGATTAAGAAACCCTGATTTTCACATATATATCTCTGAAAAAAAATAAAAGTTCATATTTAACATTAAAGGGCTTAATTTTCACGTATAAACCTCTTTGCAAGAAAAATTCCTAGAAAAATATTTTTAGCCTACAGACCACTTAAAAGCTGAAGTTGCGGACTAAATTTCAAAATCTTAATTACCACATCTATACCCATTTAGAGAAAGAAACGTATATTTAAAAGAGAATTGTTCTGATCTTTATGTACTTTTGGGGATTTTTTGTACCTTCAGGAAATTTTAAGTGTTTCTTCAGATTTCGATGATTTTATCGAGTTTCAGAGGTTTTTTCTGTGATATTTTGTACTTTTACCAATTTGCTACATTTTTTTGCAAATTTAATGATTTGTATTATTTTTTTTTTAGTTTTTGAAGTTTCAAGGGAGGCTTTTTTCTATATTCTTTTATATTTTTAGTTAATTTTACGGTTTTCTATACTTTCCAAAATTTTCTATGATTTTTTGCCTCCTTTAGAAGTTTTAATTTACCAGCATATATCTCTTAAAAAATTTCATAATTGCTTGGAAAACTCAATTAAAAAATGAAAAGACATCTTTAACCTCGCAACGTCAAAAATTCGAAAGAAGCAAAGTATTTTCAAAACTTATTTAACCTCGTAGCCTAAAAAAATTAAATTACAGATTAGATTAAAAAATCCTGATTTTCACATATATGGCTCTTAAAAAATAAAATTTACTATTTAAACTTAAAGGACTTAATTTTCGCATATAAACCTTTTTCAAAGAAGAAAATTGCCTAGAAAAACCTTTTTAGCACATATACCTCTTAAAAACCCAAATTGAAGACTCAATTTCAAAATCTTAATTATGACATATATACCCCTTTAGAGAAGGAAATGCATATTTAAAAGAGAATTTGTATGATCTTTTCGTAATTTCAGGGATTTTTTATACTTTCATTAAATTTTGAGGGTTTTTTCAGATTTCATTTATTTTAGTAAATTTATTGGTTTTCTTATACTTTCCATAAATTTTCTATGATTTTTTGCCTATTTTAAAGTTTATTTACGGCGCATACCTCTAGAAAAAAAAATTCAAAATTGCTTGGAAAAACTACTTCAAAAATGACTAAGAAATCTTTAACCTCGAAACGTAAAAGCGTCGAAAGAAGTAAAGTATTTTCGAAACTTATTTAACCTTGTAACCTAAAAAAATAAATCGCAAATTCAATTACAAAACCCTAATTTTCACATATATGGCTCTTAAAAAATAAAATTTAATATTTAACCTTAAAGGGCTTAATTTTCGCATATAAACCTCTTTGAAAGAAGAAAATTACCTAGAAAAAACTTTTTAGCATACGTACCTCTTAAAAACTAAAATTGAAGACTCAATTTTAAAATCCTAATTATCACATATATACCCCTTTAGATAAGAAAATGCATATTTAAAAGAGAATTTTTATGATATTTCCGTAGTTGTAGGGATTTTTACACTTCTATGAAATGTTGAGGGGTTTTTGACATTTTAATGATTTTATGGAGTTTCAGAGTTTTTTTGATATTTTGTTACTTTCCCCAATTTTCTACAATTTTTGCAAATTTACTGAATTTTGTATTTTTCTTTTACTTCCAAGGATTTTTCTACGTTTTTGAACTTTCAAGGGAGGTTTTTTCATATTTTCTTTTATATTTTCAAGAAATTTATTGGTTTTCTATGCTTTCAAAATTTTTTATGATTTTCTTCCACCGTTAAAATTTTTAATTTACCTACGTATACGTCTTAAAAAAAAAATCAAAGTTGCTTTTCAAACTTACTTAAAAAATGAAAATACATATTTAACATCGTAACGTAAAAAATTTGAAAGAAGTAAAGATCGGTGTAAACTTAGTTAAATCTTAAAATCACAATTCGATAAGAAAACCCTGGTTTCACATATAATCTCGTAAAAAAATAACTTTTCCCTATTTTTAACATTACAGCTTATTTTCACGTCTAACCTCTTTGCACGAAGAAAAACTCTAGAAAAAATGTTTTTAGCTAACAGACCACTTAAAAGCTGAAGTTGAAGACTCAATTTCAAAATCTTAATTACAACATATATACCCATTTAGAGAAAGAAATGTATATTTAAAAGAGAATTGTTCTGATCTTTATGTACTTTCAGGGATTTTTTTTACATTCAGGAAATTTTAAGTGTTTCTTGAGATTTCAATGATTTTATACAGTTTCAGAGGTTTTTTTTGTGATATTTTGTACTTTTACCGATTTGCTACATTTTTTTGCAAATTTAATGATTTGTATTTTTTTTTTTTTAGTTCTTGAAGTTTCAAGGGAGGCTTTTTTCTATATACTTTTATATTTTTAGTTAATTTTACGATTTTCTATACTTTCCAAAATTTTCTATGATTTTTTGCCTCCTTTAGAAGTTTTAATTTACCAGCATATATCTCTTTAAAAATTTCATAATTGCTTGGAAAACTCACTTAAAAAATGAAAAGACATCTTTAACCTCGCAACGTAAAAATTCGAAAGAAGTAAAGTATTTTCAAAACTTATTTAACCTCGTAGCCTAAAAAAATTAAATTACAGATTAGATTAAAAAATCCTGATTTTCACATATATGGCTCTTAAAAAATAAAATTTACTATTTAAACTTAAAGGGCTTAATTTTCGCATATGAACCTTTTTGAAAGAAGAAAATTGCCTAGAAAAAACTTTTTAGCACATATACCTCTTCAAAACCCAAATTGAAGACTCAATTTCAAAATCTTAATTACGACATATATACCCTTTAGAGAAGGAAATGCATATTTAAAAGAGAATTTGTATGATCTTTTCGTAATTTCAGGGATTTTTTATACTTTCATTAAATTTTGAGGGTTTTTTCAGATTTCATTTATTTTTAGTTAATTTTATGGTTTTCTATACTTTCCAAAATTTTCTCTGATTTTTTGCCTATTTTGAAAGTTTTAATTTACCGGCGTATACCTCTTAAAAAAAATTCCAAATTGCTTGGAAAACTTACTTAAAAAATGAAAAGACATCTTTAACCTCGCAACGTAAAAACGTCGAAAGAAGTAAAGTATTTTCAAAACTTATTTAACCTTGTAACCTAAAAAAATAAATCGCAAATTTAATTAAAAAACCCTAATTTTCACATATATGGCTCTTAAAAAATAAAATTTAATATTTAACTTTAAAGGGCTTAATTTTCGCATATAAACCTCTTTGAAAGAAGAAAATTACCTAGAAAAAACTTTTTAGCATATGTACCTCTTAAAAACTAAAATTGAAGACTCAATTTTAAAATCCTAATTATCACATATATACCGCTTTAGATAAGGAAATGCATATTTAAAAGAGAATTTTTATGATATTTCCGTAGTTGTAGGGATTTTTACACTTCTATGAAATGTTGAGGGTTTTTTGACATTTTAATGATTTTATGGAGTTTCAGAGTTTTTTTTGATATTTTGTACTTTCACCAATTTTCTACAATTTTTGCAAATTTAATGAATTTTGTATTTTTCTTTTACTTTCAAGGATTTCTCTAAGTTTTTGAACTTTCAAGGGAGGTTTTTTCATATTTTCTTTTATATTTTCAAGAAATTTATTGGTTTTCTATGCTTTCAAAATTTTTTATGATTTTCTTCCACCTTTAAAATTTTTAATTTACCTACGTATACGTCTTAAAAAAAAAATCAAAGTTGCTTTTCAAACTTACTTAAAAAATGAAAATACATATTTAACCTCGTAACGTAAAAAATTTGAAAGAAGTAAAGTATCTTTAAAACTTATTTAAATCTTAAATCACAAATTCGATTAAGAAACCCTGGTTTTCACATATATATCTCTTAAAAAGTAAATTTTCATATTTAACATTAAAGGGCTTAATTTTCACGTATAAACCTCTTTGCAAGAAGAAAAATTCCTAGAAAAATGTTTTTAGCCTACAGACCACTTAAAAGCTGAAGTTGAAGACTCAATTTCAAAATCTTAATTACCACATCTATACCCATTTAGAGAAAGAAACGTATATTTCAAAGAGAATTGTTCTGATCTTTATGTACTTTCAGGGATTTTTTGTACATTCAGGAAATTTTAAGTGTTTCTTGAGATTTCGATGATTTTAAAGAGTTTCAGAGGTTTTTTCTGTGATATTTTGTACTTTTACCGATTTGCTACATTTTCTTTGCAAATTTAATGATTTGTATTTTTTTTTTTTAGTTTTTGAAGTTTCAATGGAGGCTTTTTTCTATATACTTTTATATTTTTAGTTAATTTTACGATTTTCTATACTTTCCAAAATTTTCTATGATTTTTTGCCTCCTTTAGAAGTTTTAATTTACCAGCATATATCTCTTAAAAAACTTCATAATTGCTTGGAAAACTCACTTAAAAAATGAAAAGACATCTTTAACCTCGCAACGTAAAAAATTCGAAAGAAGTAAAGTATTTTCCAAACTTATTTAACCTCGTAGCCTAAAAAAATTAAATTACAGATTAGATTAACAAATCCTGATTTTCACATATATGGCTCTTAAAAAATAAAATTTACTATTTAAACTTAAAGGGCTTAATTTTCGCATATAAACCTTTTTGAAAGAAGAAAATTGCCTAGAAAAAACTTTTTAGCACATATACCTCTTAAAAACCCACATTGAAGACTCAATTTCAAAATCTTAATTACGACATATATACCCCTTTAGAGAAGGAAATGCATATTTAAAAGAGAATTTGTATGATCTTTTCGTAATTTCAGGGATTTTTTATACTTTCATTAAATCTTGAGGGTTTTCTGAGATTTCATTTATTTTTAGTTAATTTTATGGTTTTCTTTACTTTCCAAAATTTTCTATGATTTTTTGCCTATTTTGAAAGTTTTAATTTACCGGCGCATACCTCTTAAAAAAAAATTCAAAATTGCTTGGAAAACTTACTTAAAAAATGACAAGACATCTTTAACCTCACAACGTAAAAGCGTCGAAAGAAGTAAAGTATTTTCGAAACTTATTTAACCTTGTAACCTAAAAAAATAAATCGCAAATTCAATTAAAAAACCCTAATTTTCACATATATGGCTCTTAAAAAATAAAATTTACTATTTAACCTTAAAGGGATTAATTTTCGCATATAAACCTCTTTGAAAGAAGACAATTACCTAGAAAAAACTTTTTAGCATATGTACATCTTAAAAACTAAAATTGAAGACTCAATTTTAAAATCCTAATTATCACATATATACCCCTTTAGATAAGGAAATGCATATTTAAAAGGGAATTTTTATGATATTTCCGTAGTTTTAGGGATTTTACACTTCTATGAAATGTTGAGGGTTTTTTGACATTTTAATGATTTTATGGAGTTTCAGAGTTTTTTTTGATATTTTGTACTTTCACCAATTTTCTACAATTTTTGAAAATTTAATGAATTTTGTATTTTTCTTTTACTTTCAAGGATTTCTCTAAGTTTTTGAACTTTCAAGGGAGTTTTTTTCATATTTTCTTTTATATTTTCAAGAAATTTATTGGTTTTCTATGCCTTCAAAATTTTTTATGATTTTCTTCCACCTTTAAAATTTTTAATTTACCTACGTATACGTCTTAAAAAAAAAAATCAAAGTTGCTTTTCAAACTTACTTAAAAAATGAAAAAACATATTTAACCTCGTAACGTAAAAACTTTGAAAGAAGTAAAGTATCTTTAAAACTTATTTAAATCTTAAATCACAAATTCGATTAAGAAACCCTGTTTTTCACATATATATCTCTTAAAAAAATAAATTTTCATATTTAACATTAAAGGGCTTAATTTTCACGTATAAACCTCTTTGCAAGAAGAAAAATTCCTAGAAAAATTTTTTTAGCCTACAGACCACTTAAAAGCTGAAGTTGAAGACTCAATTTCAAAATCTTAATTACCACATATATACCCATTTAGAGAAAGAAACGTATATTTAAAAGAGAATTGTTCTGATCTTTATGTACTTTCAGGGATTTTTTGTACATTCACGACATTTTAAGTGTTTCTTGAGATTTCGATGATTTTATCGAGTGTGCTTTTACCGATTTGCTACATTTTTTGCAAATTTAATGATTTGTATTTTATTTTTTTTTGTTTTTGAAGTTTCAAGGGAGGCTTTTTTCTATATTCTTTTATATTTTAGTTAATTTTACGATTTTCTATACTTTCCAAAATTTTCTATCATTTTTTGCCTCCTTTGGAAGTTTTAATTTACCAGCATATATCTCTTAAAAAATTTCATAATTGCTTGGAAAACTAACTTAAAAAATGAAAAGACATCTTTAACCTCGCAACGTAAAAAATTCGAAAGAAGTAAAGTATTTCCAAAACATATTTAACCTCGTAGCCTAAAAAAATTTAATTTCAGATTAGATTAAAAAATCCTGATTTTCACATATATGGCTCTTAAAAAATAAAATTTACTATTTAAACTTAAAGGGCCTAATTTTCGCATATAAACCTTTTTGAAAGAAGAAAATTGCCTAGAAAAAACTTTTTAGCACATATACCTCTTAAAAACCCAAATTGAAGACTCAATTTCAAAATCTTACATTACGACATATTTACCCTTTTAAGAAGAAATGCATCTTTAAAGAGAATTTGTATGATCTTTTCGTAATTCAGGGAATTTTTTATGCTTTCCTTAAAATTTGGGGTTTTTTTTTGACGATTCCATTATTTTTAGTTGTATTTTATGGTTTTCTAATACTTTCGAAATTTTCTCTGATTTTTTGCCTATTTTGAAAGTTTTAATTTACCGGGCGTATTACCTCTTAGAAAACATTCAAAATTGCTTGGAAAACTTTCTTAAAAAATGAAAAAGACATCTTTAACCTCGCAACGTAAAAACGTCGAAAGAAGTAAAGTATTTTCAAAACTTATTTAACCTTGTAACCTAAAAAAATAAATCGGAAATTCAATTAAAAAACCCTAATTTTCACATATATGGCTCTCAAAAAATAATATTTAGTATTTAACCTTAAAGGGCTTAATTTTCGCATACAAACCTCTTTGAAAGAAGAAAATTACCTAGACAAAACTTTTTAGCATATGTACCTCTTAAAAACTAAAATTGAAGACTCAATTTTAAAATCCTAATTATCACATATATACCCCTTTAGATAAGGAAATGCATATTTAAAAGAAAATTTTTACGATATTTCCGTAGTTTTAGGGATTTTTACACTTCTATGAAATGTTGAGGGTTTTTTGAGATTTTAATGATTTTATGGAGTTTCAGAGTTTTGTTTGATATTTTGTACTTTCACCAATTTTCTACAATTTTTGCAAATTTAATGAATTTTGTATTTTTCTTTTACTTTCAAGGGTTTTTCTAAGTTTTCGAACTTTCAAGGGTGGTTTTTTCATATTTTCTTTTATATTTTCAAGAAATTTATTGGTTTTCTATGCTTTCAAAATTTTTTTATGATTTTCTTCCACCTTTAAAACTTTTAATTTACCTACGTATACGTCTTTAAAAAAAAAAATCAAAGTTGCTTTTCAAACTTACTTAAAAAATGAAAATACCTATTTAACCTCGTAACGTAAAAAATTTGAAAGAAGTAAAGTATCTTTAAAACTTATTTAAATCTTAAATCACAAATTCGATTAAGAAACCCTGGTTTTCACATATATATCTCTTAAAAAATAAATTTTCATATTTAACATTAAAGGGCTTAATTTTCACGTATAAACCTCTTTGCAAGAAGAATAATTCCTAGAAAAATGTTTTTAGCCTACAGACCACTTAAAAGCTGAAGTTGAAGACTCAATTTCAAAATCTTAATTACAACATATATACCCATTTAGAGAAGGAAATGTATATTTAAAAGAGAATTGTTCTGATCTTTATGTACTTTCAGGGATTTTTTGTACATTCATGAAATTTTAACTTTTACGGTTTCTGAGATTTTCGATGATTTTATCGAGTGTGCTTTTACCGATTTGCTACATTTTTTGCAAATTTAATGATTTGTATTTTATTTTTTAGTTTTTGAAGTTTCAAGGGAGGCTTTTTCTATATTCTTTTATATTTTTAGTTAATTTTACGGTTTTCAATACTTTCCAAAATTTTCTATGATTTTCTACCTCCTTTAGAAGTTTTTATTTACCAGCATATACCTCTTAAAAAATTCAAAATTTCTTGGAAAACTCACTTAAAAAATGAAAAGACATCTTTAACCTCGCAACGTAAAAAATTCGAAAGAAGTAAAGTATTTTCAAAACTTATTTAACCTCGTAGCCTAAAAAAATTAAGTTACAGATTAGATTAAAAAATCCTGATTTTCACATATACGGCTCTCAAAAAATAAAATTTACTATTTAAACTTAAAGGGCCTAATTTTCGCATATAAACCTTTTTGAAAGAAGAAAATTGCCTAGAAAAAACTTTTTAGCACATATACCTCTTAAAAACCCAAATTGAAGACTCAATTTCAAAATCGTAATTACGACATATATACCCCTTTAGAGAAGGAAATGCATATTTAAAAGAGATTTGTATGAGCTTTTGTACTTTCAGGGATTGTTATGCTTTCATT
>RXID01010999.1:0-15000 GCA_005019695.1 Trichopus zeylanicus subsp. travancoricus
TATTGCTTTTACTACTACTACTGCTACTGCTGCTATTATTACGACAACTTCTACTATTCTGACTACTGCTACTTCTATTACTACTAGTACTACTATTACAATTACTACTACTACTATTACTACTACTACTACGACTATTACTACTACTACTACTACTACTACTACCACTACTACTGCCACTTTTCTTCTACTTCCTCTACTACCACTACTACTACTAACACTACAATCATGACTACTGCAAGTACAATAACATCAACAACAACAACTACTATTACTACTAGTATTATGCTACTACTGCTCCTACAACTACAACTGCTACTACTGCTGCTACTACAGTAGCTGCTACCACTAGTATTATGCTACTACTTCTACTACTATTATGGTACTCTTACTACTACTGCTGCTACTACTATTACTACTACAATAACAACAACAACAACTACTACTACTACTACTATCGTAACCACTACTTCTACAGCTATTGCTACTACTAACACTACTCCTACCACTATTGCTACTACTACTGTTACTACTGCCACTGTACTACAATTGCTACTACTACTACCACTACTACTAGTACTAGTACTACTACTACTACTACAAATATTGCTATAACTACTACTACAATGACTACTACTACTCTGACTAATACTGCCACAACCATTAGAACATCTACTCTTACTGCTAAAATTACTACTTCTACTTCTGCTACAACAACTAATACTCCTACCTTCACTTCTATTACTACTACTGCTATGACTTTTACTACCGCTACTGCTACTCCGACTTCTATAACTATTGCGACTCTTACTACTCCCACAACAACTACTTCTGCTACTGCTACTCCTACTATGATTCCTTCTACTACACATATACCTACACCTAATCCCACTACTCCCACTACAACAACAATAATAACAACAACAACAACAACAACAATGACTACTATTACTACTACTGCTGCTGCAGCTACTGCTACTGCTGCTGCTACCACTACTAGTACAACCTCCACTACTACTACTATTATTGCTAATACTACCAATGCTACTACTACTATTGCAATTGCTCCTACTATTATTGCGACTATTACTTCAGCTACTACTGGTACTACTCCTACTGCGACTACTATTACTGCTACTACTACTACTACTACTTTTTCTGCTACTACCACTGCTGCTGCTACAACTATTACTTCTGCTGCTGCTGCTGCTCCTAACACCGCTACTACCACTACCACTATTACAACCACTACGACTGCTACTACAACAATAACTGCTGCTGCTACTACTACTACTACTACAACTACAACTACTACTGCTACTGTTACAATAAATACTACTACTACTAGTACTACTATTGTTCCTGCTAGTCTTAATGTTGTTGCTACTACTACTACTTCTCCTACAAATACTCCTACAACTACTACTACAACGACCACTTCTACTAGAACTACTACTAGTAAAACTACTACTACTTCTGCTACTACTACCACAGCTAGTATTATTGCCACTACTACTACTACTACAACAAGAAGTACTTGTACTACTATTACAACTACTATTCCTACTACTACTACTACTAAAACTGCTATTGCTACTACTCTTACTACAGCTACTACTACTCCGCTTCAACTGCTGCTGCAACTACTACTACAGCAACTAATACAGCTATTACTGCCACTACTAGTACTACTGCTACTACACTTGTTACTACTACTGCTGCTGTTGTTGTTGTTCTTACTGCTGCTACTACTAATACTACTACGACAACTGCTACTACTACTACAACCTCCTACAATGGCTACTTCTACTACTACTCTTACAACTACTACTACTATTACTACTATAACTACTACTAAGAAAAATACTTCAACAATTAAAACTACTACTATAATACTACTATTAGTAATTCTACTACTACTAATACGAATAGTAATACTACTACTACTACTACTACTACTACTATGACTACTACTAGTACTACTAGTACTACTACTACTACTACTTTTTCTACAACTATTGCTACTACTATAGCTAGTACTCCTACTACTCCAGCTACGACTACTACTAATACTAATAGTAATACGACTTCTACTACTACTAATACTACTACTACTACTCCTACTACTACTACTACTCCTCCTCCTCCTCCTCCTACAACTACTACTACTTCATCTACTACATCTACTAGTACTATTGTTATTGCTATTACTATTGGTACGACTTCTACCACTACCACTACTACTACTGCGACTATTGCAACTACTGCTTCTACTTCTACTGCCACTATTACTACTATTACTACTACCACTACAACTACTACTGCTATTACAACTACTATTACTACTACTACCACTACTACAGCTACTACTGCTACTATTATTACTACTTCCTCTAGTCGTAATATAACTACAGCTGCTACTGCTACTGCTCGTGCTACTGTTACTACTCTTGCTACTAGTGCTACTACCGCTACTGATGCTAATACTACTACTTGTACTACTTCTGCTGCTATTACTGCTGCTACTACTACTACTAGTACTCCTACTACTGCTACTACTACTACTACAACTGCTGCAACTAATACTGCAACTACTGCTACAATGGCTACTTCTACTACTACTACAACAACTACTACTACTACGACTACTACTGCAACTTCTGCTACTATACATACTGCTGTGACTAATACTATCACTACAATACTACAAATACTAAGACTACTACTACTACTACTTCTACCACAGCTACTACTCCTCCTACAATGGCTACTACAACTACAACTTCTAAGACTACTACGGCTACCACTACTACTTCTCCAACAACTACTACTTCTGCTACTACTACTGCTACTACTACAACTATTGCTACTATCGCTCCTAATATTCTACTGCTACTATGACAACTACTACAACAACAACTATTGCTACTGTTGTTGCTACAGCAGTCGCAATAGCTACTACTACTGCTAATTCTACAACTACTGATACTACCGCTACTACTACTACTCCTCCAACTAGTACTTCTACTATAGCTACGACTACGTCTTCTCCTCCTACTACTACAACTACTGCTACAATGACTACTACTACAGCTACTACTACTTTTACTACTACTACTACAACTTTTATTACTACTACATCTACTTCTGCAACTACTGCGACTACGACTACTGCTACTTCTACTACGGCTTTTGCTACTACTACAACGCTTGCTACTACTACTACTTCTACTAGTAGGACTACTACTACGGCTGTTGCTACTACGACTACTACTACTACTACTACTACTGCAGCTACTAATACTACTACTACCACTAATCCTACAACTACTAATGCTGCTACACTGCTACTCCTTTGACTACTACTACTGCTAGTACTGCTGCTGCTGCTGCAAATACTTTTACTACTATTGCTGCTTCTACTGCTACTACTATTAGTACTACTGCTCATACTAATGCTTCTACCGCTACTGCAACCACTACTACTACTACTATAACTACTTTTACAACTACTGGTACTACTAGTACTACTACTATAACTACTACTGCTGCTACTATGACTTTTACTACTACTACTACTACCTCCACTTCTCCAACAATAACAACTACTACTACTTCTCCTCCTACTACTGCTGCTTCTACTACTACCACTACTACAACTACTGCTACAGCTTCTACTACTACTACAACTACTGCTACTTCTCTTACTTCAACTGTTGCAACTACTGCTACAACTACGACTGCTACTGATACTACTTCTACTACTACTTCTATTACTATGGCTTCCACTACTAATGGTGCAACTACTTAATGGTGCAACTACTACAACAACTACTTCTAGTACTACTTCTGCTACGATAACTACTACTACTACTACTACTTTGATTACTTCTACTGCTACTACTACTTCTACTCCTAATAGTACAAGTGCTACAATGGCAACTACTGCTACTACTACTACTCCTCCTACTGCTACTGCAATTGCTGCAACAGCTACTACTACTACTACAACAACTACTACTACTACTACTGCAACTACTGCTACCATTGCTGCTACTACTATCATTCCTACTACTATTACTGCTACTTATCTAACTAATGCTGCTTCGGCTAGTACTACCACTTCTTGTACTACTTCCACAATTAGTACTAATGCTATTACAACAACAACCACTATCGCTACAACGACTGCTGCTACTACTACTGTTACTACAACTGCTACTACTCCTAAAATAATTGCTACTACCGCCAATACTATTACTCCTAAAATAATTGCTACTACCATTGCTAGTACAATTGCTGTTACTACAACTACTACTACTGCTGTAGCTACTAAAAATACTAGTACTACTAGAGCTACTATTTCCACTACAACTACTACTCCCCCTACTACAATTACTACTACTACTACTTCGGCTAGTACTACTACTCCTACTCCTACTAATACTATGACTACTATACTACTACCAATTTATGCTAATTACTCCATACCCGTTGCAGTCTACTATTACTGCCACTACTGCTATTACTATTACAGCTTACTCCAGCTAGGATACTACTACTACTCCACCTACAGCTGCCTACATTGCTATTTACGACTATTTGCTACCTGCTGCGACTTTCTGCTACAACTTTTATCGCTGGACTACTACTAATACAAATACTATACGACTACGACTACTACTACTACTTACTACTACTACTACTACAACTACTACTACTCATGCGAACCCTACTGCTAAATGTTACTATTACTGTTTACCACTGCAACTAATATTGTGTTTACTACTATCTCCCAATACTATGACTACTATACTACTACCATTATTGCTGCTACCGCTACTACTACTGCTGCTGCTACTACTACTACTACTAGTGCTATTGCTACTACTACGACTACAATTATTATAGCTGCAGCTACTACTAGAGCCACAACTACTACTACTGCTAGTACTAGTACTATAACTATTGTTGCTGCTCCTACTACTACTATTTATACTACTGCTACTAGCTACTACTACAGCTACTACTACTACTAAAACTTTTATTGCTACTGCTACAGCTACTTTTACTACTACTACTACCACTGTTGCATCTACTATTACTTCCACTACTACTATTACTATTACTGCTATTACAGCTAGGACTACTACTACTACTCCAACTACAGCTGCTACTACTGCTATTGCTACCATTACTACTATTGCTACTGTTGCGACTACTGCTACAACTTTTACGATGACAACTACTAATACAAATACTACTACTACTACAACAACAACAACAACTACCACTACTACTTATGCGAAAACTATTGCTACTTGTACTATTACTGCTACCACTGCTACTACTATTATTGTTACTACTACTACCAATACTAGCACTACTACTACTACTACTATGGTTGCTGCTACCGCTACTACTACTGCTGCTGCTACTACTACTACTACTAGTGCTATTGCTGCTACTACTACTACTAGTAGTGCTATTGCTACTACTACGACCACTATTATTATAGCTACAGCTACTACTACTACTACTGCTAGTACTAGTACTATAACTATTGTTGCCACTACTACTACTACTATTGTACTACTACAACAACTACTACTACTACAGCTACTATTACCACAAATACTACTACTGCTAATGCTTCTACAACTGCTACTTTTGTTACTCCTAATACTACTACTCTTTCTACTACAACTACCATTACTACTGCTACTGTTGCTGCTCCAACTATTACTACTGCTTCCCCTAGTTCTACTACTTTTGCAACTGCTATTACAACGGCTACTACTGCTTCTACAATAACTACTACCACTACTGCTAGCACAACTACTACTGCTTCTCCTACTACTACTAGTACTACTACTACAATAAGAGCAACAACAACAAGAACAACAACTACTACTACTACTACTACTAATACTACTACTACTATTACAACTACTAAAACTACTGCAACTTCTACTACTACTAATACTACTACTACTATTACTACTACTAAAACTACTGCAACTTCTACTACTACTAATACTTCTACTAGTACTACTACTTCTACTAGTACTACTACTTCTACTAATCCTAATTCTACTACTACTAGTACTATAACTACTACTCCTTCTCCTCCAACTCCTCCTCCTTTTACTTCTACTACTATTGCTTCAACTGCTGCTACTACTACTGCTACTACTTCTGCCGTTGCTACTCCTATGACTCCTACTACTTCCACAACTACTATTACTACTACAACTACTACAACTGCTATTATAACTACTAGTACTACTGCTGCTGCTGCTGCTAATACTACTACTACTGCTGCTGATAGTGCTACAATTGCTTCTGCTACTACTATTAGTACTATTGCTATTATTGCTACAATTACTACAACTGCTGTTGCTGCTAATATTACTACTATTATTAGTACAATTGATAGTACCAGTACTACTACTACTAAAACTACTACCGCTACTACTACTACTACTACTACTTTATTACTACTAATATTATAACTACTACTGCTATCTCTATTACAACTATTATTTCGACTAACACTTCTACTTCTACTACTACTATTACTACTACTACTCCAACTACTACTACTACTATTACTGCTGCTACTACTACTACTACTTCTACTATTACTATTACTACTACAACTACTGCGATAGATACTACTGCCACCACTACAACTGCTACTACTGCAACCTCTGCTATAATTAAAATAACTACTACATCTCCTACTAGTTCTCCATATTCTAGTACCACTACTGGTACTACTACTTTTGCTACTACTACTACCACTGCTACTCCAACTACTTGTCATGCTAGAAAAGCTACTACTACTTCTCCTACTACTACTACTATTGCACTACTACTTTTATTAATACTACAATGAATACTACAACTGCTTCAGCTACTACAATATTCCTACTTCTACTATTTCTGCTACCACTGCCACTAATACTACTGCTACTGGAGCAGCGAATGCTACTACTACTATGCCCCTACTGTGACTGCTACTGCTACAACAACTGCTACTACAACAACTGCCACTACTACAACTACTACTATTGCTACTACTGCTACTACTACTACTACTACTACTACTACTAGTACTACTAGTACTACTACAACCACAACTACTACTACAACTACTACTGCTACTACTATTACTACTATAACTAGTACTACTACTCCAACTACTTCTCATAATACAATAGCTACTACTACTACTTCTGCTTACTACTACTATTGCTAATGCTTCTTCTACTACTACTGCTACTACTACTGTTGCTTCCACTATTACTGCTACTACTGCTACTACTACTGCTGCTACTATAGCTACAACTGCTACTACAACTACCACAGCTACTATGACTACTACTGCTGCTACTACTACCACTACTACCATTGCTACTACTGCTACTATTATTGCTACTACTATCACTGCTACGGCTGCTACAACTTCTACTCTGACTGCTACTAATAATAATAATACTACTACTACTACTCCCACTACTATAACTACTACTACTTATGCTAATACTACTGCTACTACTACTACTACTACTGCTACTTCTGCTACTACTACTACAATTATTACTTACGCTATTGCTTATGTTACTTCTACAACTCCTACTAGTACTGCTACAACTACCACTACTGCAACTACTATTATTGTTAATGCTACTACTACTCCTACAACTATTATTGTTACCACTACTACTACTACTATTACTACTACTAAAACTACTATTGCTGCTATACTTGCTCATACTTCTACTACTACTACTACTACTACTTCTACTAGTTCTATTGCTACTACTATAACTACTGCTCCCACTGCTGCAACTTCTACTACTTCTGCTATTTACTTCTACAGCTAGTACTACTACTACTACTATTGCTCCTACTACTACGACTGCTACAAGAACTACTCCTAATAATACTAATGCTGCTGCTGCTCCTGCATCATATGTTAATACTACAGCTGCTACCACTACAAATATGATAACTACTACTACAGCTACTGCTAATGCTACTACTATTACTACTAGTAGTAGTACCCCTTGTACTGCTACTGCTACTACTATTACAACTTGTACTGTTGCTACTGCTACTCCAGCTCCAACTACTAGTTCTACTATAGCTACTTCTATTGCTATTATAGCTACGACAACTGTTACTATAGCTACTACTTCTGCTACTACAACTTCTATTACTACTGCTACTAGTACTACTATAATTACTACTACTACTGTTGCTGCTCCAACTATTACTACTGCTACCCCTAGTTCTACTACTTCTGCAACTACTACTACAACGGCTACTACTGCTTCTACAATAACTACTACCACTACTGCTACCACAACTACTACTGCTTCTCCTACTACTACTAGTACTACTACTGCAACAAGAGCAACAACAACAACAACAACTACTACTACTACTACTTCTAATACTACTACTACTATTACTACTACTACAACTACTGCTACTGCTACTACTACTTATACTTCTACTAGTACTACTACTTCTACTACTCCTACTTCTACTACTAGTAGTACTATAACTACTACTTATCCTCCTCCTCCGCCTCCTCTTTTTTACTTACTCCTATTGCTTCAACGACTGCTATTTCTACTGCTGCAACTGCTACTGTTGCTACTCCTATGACTCCTACTACTTCCATAACTACTATTACTACTACGACTACTACTAGTACTACTAGTACTACTACTACTACTATTGCTGCTACTACTACTACTTCTACTACTGCTAGCGCTACTATTGCTTCTGCTACTACTACTAGTACTACAGCTACTGCTGCTGTAGTAGTAACTATTGCTACTATTGCTACAATTACTACTACTGCTGTTGCGGCTACTATTACTACTATTACTACTATTATTAGTACAATTGCCACTACTAGTACTACTACTCTATAACTACTACCGCTACTACTACTACTACTACTACTACTATTGTTATTACTACTACTATTATAACTACTACTGCTATCTCTATTACAACTATTATTTCGAATGCCACTTCTACTTCTACTACTACTATTACTACTACTACTGTAACTACTACTACTACTATTACTACTGCTAGTACTACTGCTACAACTACCATTACTAGTACTACTTCTACTTCTACTACAACTATTACTACTACAACTACTGCTATAGATACTACTACTACTACTACGACTGCTCCTATGATTAAAATAACTACTACATCTCCTATTACTACTCCATATTCCAGTACCACTACTGGTACTACTACTACCACTGCTACTCCAACTACTTCTCATGCTAGTAATGCTACTACTACTTTTGCACTACTACTTTTATTAATACTACAATGAATACCTCAACTACTTCAGGTACTACTATTGCTACTTCTACTATTTTTACTACCACTGCCACTACAACTACTGCTACTGCAAAAACAAATGCTACTACTACTATGCTCCTACTACGACAGCTACTGCTACAACAATTGCCACTACTACAACTACTATTACTACTACTACTGCTACTACAACTACTACACCTACTACAACCACAATTACTACTACAACTCCTACTGCTACTACTATTACTACTATAACTTGTACTACTACTCCAACTGCTTCTCATAATACAATAGCTATTACTACTACTTCTGCTTACTGCTACTATTGCTAATGCTTCTTCTATTACTACTACTACTACTACTACTGTTGCTTCCACTATTACTGCTACTACTGCTACTACTACTGCTGCTACTATAGCTACAACTGCTATCACAACTAGCACAGCTACTACGACTACTACTGCTGCTACTACTAACACTACTACCATTGCAACTAATGCTACAACTATTACTGCCACTACTACAGCTACTATTATTGCTACTACTATCAATAACAACAACAACTACTACTAATACTACTACTACTATTACTACTACTACAACTACTGCTACTGCTACTACTACTAATACTTCTACTAGTACTACTACTTCTACTACTCTTACTTCTACGACTACTAGTACTATAACTACTACTCCTCCTCCTCCTTCTCCTCCTCCTTTCACTACTACTAGTATTGCTTCAATTATTGCTACTGCTGCTGCTACTACTTCTACCGTTGCAACTCCTATGACTCCAACTACTTCCACAATTAATATTACTACTACAACTACTACTATAACTACTACTACTACTACTACTGCTACTACTACTACTACTAATACTTCTACTACTGCTAGTGCTACTATTGCTTCTGCTACTACTATTAGTACTACTGCTACTGCTGCTATTGCTATAATTACTACTACAACTGTCACTGCTACTATTACTACTACTATTAGTATAATTCTACTACTAGTACTACTACTACTACAACTACTGCTACTGCTACTACTACTAGTACTACTACTACTACTACTACTACTGTTATGACTACTACTATTATAACTACTACTACTATCTCTATTGCAACTATTATTTCGACTGTGACTTCTACTTCTACAACTACTATTACCACTACTACTGCACCTACTACTGCTACTACTACTACCACAACTACCATTACTATTACTACTACTACTTCTACTACTACTATTACGGCTACAACTACTACTATAGATACTACAGCTACTACTACGACTGCTACTACTGTAACCTCTCCTAGAATTAAAATAACTACTACATTTCCTACTACTACTCCATATTACAGTACCACTACTGATACTACTACTTCTGCTACTACTACTACCACTGCTACTGCAACTACTTCTCATGCTAGTAAAGCTACTTCTACTTCTCCTGCAACTACTATGATTGCATTGCTACTTTTATTAATACTACAATGAATACTACAACTGCTTCAACTACTACTATTGCTACTTCTACTATTTTTGCTACCACTGCCACTACTACTACTGCTACTGCAGCAATGAATGCTACTTCTACTATGCTCCTACTACGACAGCTACTGCTACAACAACTGCCACCACAACAACTGCTACTACTACTACATCAACTACCACTACTACAACTACTACAACAACTACTACTACTACTGCAACTACTACTACTACTATTACTACTACTACCACCACCACCACCACCACCACCACCACCACCACCACCACCACGACTAATACTACTACTACTACTACTACTACTACACCTCCTACTACTACTACTCCTACTACTACTAGTACTACTACTACTGTCGCTACTACTACTACTACTAATACTACCTCTAGTGTTACTAAAACTACTACTACTTCTACTAATGCAGCTACTATTGCTACTACTACTACTACTACTACTACTACTACTACTACTACTACTACTACTACTACTACTACTAGTACTATTACTACTACGGCTACTACTACAACTGCTAATACAACCTCTAGTGTTACTAAAACTACTACTACTTCTACTAATGCAGCTACTATTACTACTACTACTACTACTGCTGCTGCTACTACTACTGCTGCTGCTGCTGCTACTATATAACTGCTGCTACTATTACTATGACTACTGCTATGACTACTACTACTACTACTGCTACTACTTATACAGCTACTACTTCTTCTCCTACTACTACAGCTACTACTACTGGTATAACTATCATTCCTACTACTACTACTACTACAATTACCACTATTACAACTACAAGTACTAATACTTCTGCTACATCTGCTGCTACTATTACCACTACTACTGCTATTGCAACTACTGCTATTACTGTTAGTACTATCCTCGTTACTGCTACTGCTATTAGTACTACTATCGCTACTGGTACTAGCACTACTACTAGTCCAACTACTATAACTAATACAACTATAATAGTAATAATAGTTGTAATAATAGTAGTTGTAGTATAGTACTAGTAGTAGAAGTTGATGAAGTAGCTGTTGTAGCAATAGTAATAGTAGTAGTAGCAATAGAAGCAATTGTAGTAGCAGTATTAGTAGTAGTAGCAGTAGAGGCAATACTCTTAGGAGTGGAAGTAGAAGCATTAGTAGTAGTAGTAGTAGTAGTAGTAGTAGTAGTAGTAGTAGTAGTAGTAGTAGTAGTAGTAGTAGCATTAGTAGCAGAAGTAGTAGTAGTAGTAGTTGTTGTAGTAGTAGTAGTAGCAGTAGTAGTAGCAGTAGTAGTAGTCGAAGTAGTAGTTGTAGTAGTAGTAGTAGTATTGGTAGCAGAAGTAGTAGCAATAGTAGTAGTAGTAGCAGCAGGAGCTGGAGTAGTAGTGGTAGTTATAACTGTAGTAGTAGTAGTAGCAGTAATAGTAGCAATAGTGGAAGTATACGTAGCAGTAATAGCAATAGCTGCAGCTATAGTAGTAATAATAGTAGCAGTTATAGAAGTCACGCTAGTAGAAGTAGTAGTAGTAGTAGAAGCAGTAGTAGTTGTAGAAGCAGTAGTGTTAGTTGTGGCAGTGTAGTAGTAGCATTTGTCGTAGTAGCGGTTGGAGTAGTAAGAGTAGTGTTAGTTGTAGCAACCGCAGCAACAGTAGTAGTACTAGTAGTAGTAGTTGAGGAGGCAGTAGTAGTAGTACTAGTACCCGAGGTAGAAGTTGTAGTAGTAGTAGTAGTAGCCGTAGTAGTAATAGTTATAATAGTAATTATAGTAGTAGCAAAAGTTGAAGAAGTAGTAGCTGCAGTACTAGTAGCTAAAGTAGTATTGGTAGTAGTAGTGGCAGTAGCAGTCGCTATAGTAGTAATAGCAGTAGCAGCAGAAGTGGGGGTGAGAGTTGGAGTAGGAGCAGCAGTATGAGTTATAGTGGTAGTAATAGTACTAGTCGAAGTAGCTGGAGTAGCAATAGTAGGACTAGGAGTAGTAGTAGGGGTGGGAGTGGGAGGAAGAGGAATAGTAGTAGTAGTAGTTGTAGGAGTTAGAGTACGAGTGGTAATAGGAGTTGTAGTAGCAGCAATAGTACTAGTAGTAGGAGTGGCTATAATAGCAATAGTTGGAGTAGCAGGGGTAGTCGGCACAGTCGTAGCAATAGCAGTAGTAGTAGCTATAGTAATAGTAGTAGAAGTAGTTGTAGTACGAGTACTAGTAGTAGTAGTAGGAGAATAAGCAGTATTAGTAGTAGTAGTAGTAGTAGTAATAGTAGTAGTAGTAATTGCATTAGGAGCAGTAGTAGTAGTTGCATTAGGAGCAATAGTAGTAGAAGTGGCAATACTAGTAGTAGTAGTAGTAGTAGTAGTAGTAGTAGTAATAGTAGTAGTAGTAGTAGTAGTATATGTAGTTTAATTAGTAGAAGTAGTAGTAGTAGTAGTAGTAGAAGTAGAAGTAGTAGTATTTGGAATAATAGTAGGAGTGGGAGTTGGAGTTGTAGTAGTAGTTGCAGAAGTAGTAGAAGCATTAGTGGCATTAGTCGCAGTAGTTGTAGTTGCAGAAGTAGTAGTAGCATTAGCGGCATTAGTCGCAGTAGTTATAGTAGTAGTAGTAGTATTAGTAGTGGTAGTAGTAGTACTAGTAGTAGTAGTAGTAGTAGTAGTAGTAGTAGTAGTAGTAGTAGTAGTAGTAATAGTAGTAGGAATAGTAGTAGTAATGGTAGTAGTAGTAGCAGCTGTAGTAATTGTAGTCATGGTAATAGTAGTAGTGATAGTGGTTGTAGTAGTAGTAGTAGTAGTAGGCATAGGAGTAGTTATCGTAGTAGTAGTCCTAGTAGTATCAGTAGTAGTAGAAATAGGATGAGGAGGAGGAGCAACAGTAGGAGTAGAAGTAGTAGTAGCAGTACTTGTAGTAGTAGTAGTAGTACTAATAATAATATTAGTAGTAATAGTAGTAGTAGCAGGCGAAGTAGAAGTAGTAGTAGCCATAGTAGTAGTTATAGTATAAGTATTGGGAGCATCAGCAGTAGCAATAGTAGTAGTAGGAGTAGTAATAGTAAAAGTAGTAGTACTACTAGTTGTAGTAGAATTTGTAGTAGTAATAGTAGTAGTTATTCTAGTAGCGGCAGTAGTTATACAAGTAGTAGTAGTCAGTGTTGCAGTAGTCATAGTAGTAGTAGTAGCAGAAGTGGTAATAGTATTTGTAGTAGTAGTAGTAGTAGAGGTAGTGGTAGGGGTAATAGTAGTCATAGTAGAAGTAGGATCAGTAGTAGGAATAGTAGTAGTAGTAGTAAGTCTAGTAGCAGTAGTATGAGTAATAGTAGGAGTTGCAATAGAAGTAGTAGTAGCAGCAGTAATAGTAGTTGTAGTAGAAGTAGCAGCAGGAGTAGTAGTAGTGGTAGTAGCAGTAGTTGTAGGAGTAGGAGTACTAGTAGTAGTAGTAGTAGTTGGAGCAGTAGTGGCTATAGCAGAAGTTGTAATAGTAGTAGTAGTAACGGTAGTAGTATTAATAGTTGTATTAATAGTAATAGTAGTAGTAGTAGTAGTAATAGTGGTAGTGGTAGTTGGAGAATTAGAAAGCACTACTGCTAGTTGTAGCAGTAGTTGTAGTAGTCATAGTATGAGCAGTAGTAGTAATAGTTGTTCCAGTAGCAGGCACAACAGTAGCAGTAGTAGTAATAGTAGTAGTAGTAGTTGTTGTTGTTGTTGTTGTAGTAGTAGTAGTCATAGTAGAAGTTGTAGTAGGAGTAGTGGTAGTATTAGCTTTACTAGATGTAGTAAAAGTAGTAGTAGTAGTAGTAATAGTAGTAGTATTATGAGTAGCCGCAAAAGCTGCAGTAGTACTAGTAGTTATTATCTTAGTAGTGGCAATAGCAGTAGTGGCAGTAGTAGTAGTACTAGGAGTTGTAGTAGCAGTAGTAGTTGCAGTAGTAGTAGTAGTAGTAGCAGCATTAGTTGTAGTAGCGATAGTGGTAGCAGTAGTAATAGTAGTGGTAGTAGTAGTAGTAGTAGTAGTAGTAGTAGTAGTAGTAGTAGTTGTTGTTGTTGTTGTTGTTGTAGAAGTAATGGTAGGCATAGGAACAATAGTAGGAGCAATAGTAGCATTAGTACTTGGAGTAGCAGTAGTAGAATTTGCAGTAG
>RXID01010999.1:20000-117500 GCA_005019695.1 Trichopus zeylanicus subsp. travancoricus
TATAGTAGTAGTAATACAAATAGTAGTTGTAGTAGTTGTTGTCGTAGTACTAGGAGTAGTTGTAGGAGCTGGTGTAGTTGTAGGAGCAGCAGTAACATCAGCAGTAGTAGTAGTAGGAGTAGTAGTAGTAGGAGGAGGAGGAGCGGTAGGAGTAGCAATGGAAGTAGTAGCAGTAGTAGTAGTAAAAGAAACAAAAGTAGTACCAATAGTGGCAGCAGTAGCAGCAGTAGCTGTAGTAATCGGAATAGTAGGAGTAGTAGCTATAGTAGAAGTAGTAGTAGTAATAGTAGTAGAAGCCGTAATTGCAATAGTAGTAGTAATAATAATAGTAGTAGTAGTAGTATTTGAAGTAACACGTGTTCTAGTTGTAGGACTAGTAGTAGAAACAGTAGTAGTAGTACTAGCTGTAGTAGTTGTACTAGTAGTCGTAGTAGTAGTAGTAGTAGTAGTACTAGCTGTGGTAGTTGTACTAGTAGTAGGAACGGTAGAAATAGTTGTTGCAGTAGTAGTTGTAGTCGTAGTACTACTACTAGTAGTAGTAGCAGTAGTAGAAGTTGTGGTAGTAGTGGTAATAGTAATAGTAAGAGTAGAAGTAGTAGTTGTTGTTGTAGTAGTGGTAGTAGTAGTAATATTAGTAGTCGTAGGTGTAGAAGTATCAATAGGAGTTGGAGTATGAGTAGTAGTTGTTGTTGTTGCACAAGTAGTAGTACGAGTAGGAATAGTTGGAGTAGTGGTAGCAATAGTAGGCGCAGTAGTAGTACAAGCGGTGGCAGGAGCCAGAATAGGAGTAGTTGTTGTTGTTGTTGTTGTGTCGTAGAAGTTGTAGTGGTAGTATACTACTAGTACTGCTATTGTTGCTGCTGTTACTACTGGTACGAATACTACTACTACTAATGCTACTTACTACTAGTACCACTGCTACTCCTATTGCTTCTATTGCTGTTATAACAATTACTACTACTACACTACTACTACATATGCTACTACTAGTGCTACTACTCCTCCTCCAACTAATACTATTACTACCACTACTACTACTGCTACTGCCACTACTATTACTATAACTCCTGTTACTATTCATACTACTACTACTAGAAGCGTTGTTGCTACAACTTCAACTACTACTGCTACAACAAGTATAGCTTCTACTACTACAACTACAACAACTCCGACTTTTGCTACAAATATTACAATAACTACGTCTCCTACTACTACTTCTACTACTGTTACTACTACTTATGCTACTACTACTACTACTTTTGCTTCTACTCCTACAACTATTGCTACTATGACTACTACTACTACGACTGCTACTGCAACTACTACTACTCCAACTCCTACCGTAACTACCACTACTACAATTACTAATACTCCAACCAATACTACTGCTATTGCTGCGTCTGCTACTCCTATTACTACAACAACAACAACTACTACTAGTACTATGACTACTACTACTATTTCCTCTTTTTATTCTTCCTCTTCGTCTTATACTACTACTACTACTACTATTGTTATTACTGCTACTGCTCCTACTCCTACTCCTGCTGCTACTACTACTACTACTATTACTACAACAACTTTTATTACTAGTACAATTGCTACTATTACGACAACAACAACAACAACAACAACAATAACAACAATAACTACTACTACTCCTCCTCCTCCTCCTCCTGCTACTACTACTACTACTATTACTGCTTCTAATCCTACTTCTGCTACTACTACTATGACTCAAAAACCTACTACTGCTATTACTACTACTTCTATTCCAACTAATACAGCTGCTAGTTCTGCTATAGCTATTCCTACTAGTACTACTACTACTACTATATCTAATACTATTACTACTACAACTGTTACTACTACTACTACTCCTACTCCTGCTCCTATACATGCGCAAACTCCAACTCCTACTGCTACTACTACTACTACTACTCCAACTACTACTTCTACTAATACTACACTCCTACTCCAACCTACGGCTACTTCTACTCCTACTACTAGTACTACTACTATTACAACCAACACTACTGTTACTACTACAACAACTACTACTACTACATCCACTACAATCACTACAGCAACTACTACTACCATTCCTCTGACTACAAAAATCCCTACTACTATTACTACTACTACTACTGCTATGGCTACTACTGCTGCTACTGCTACTACTATTGCTCCTACTACTACTACTACTACTGCGTATGCTTCTACTACTACTTCTATTGCGTTTGCTTCTACTACTACTTCTATTGCGTTTGCTTCTACTACTACTTCAACTACTACAGCTGCCACTGCGGCTACCACTACTACTACTAATATTACTACCATTGCTACAACAACAACAACTACTACTACTATTGCTACTTTTACTACTACTAATACAACTACTACAACAACAAATACTATTACTGCAGGTCCTACTACTACTCCAATTTCTACTACTACTACTACTACTACTGCCACTACTGCTGCTGCTACTACTACTACTACCCCTACGAATACAACTAGTACTACAATTGCCATTTCTATTTCAGCTTCTACTCCTAGTACTACGACTACTACTACTTTTGCTGATGCTTCTGCTACTCCTACTACTTCTCGTACTACTTCTACTTCTGCAACTACTATTGCTACTAATTCTGCTACTACAACTACTAGTGCTACTGTTACAACTTCTATTACTAGTACTACTACTACTATTGCTACCATTTAAATTACTAGTACTACGACTGCTAGTACAACTGCTGCTACAACTACTGTGATGTACATTACTATTACAACTACTTCTGCTACTATTGCTAGTAACGCTGCTACTACAATGACAACTATGGCTATTACCTCTACTTCTACTGTTCCTATTGCTGCTACTTCACCTACTACCGCAATTACTATATCTGCTATTGCTACTACTACTACAACAATAGATACTACTACTACTACTACTACAATTGCAACTACAACAACTACCACTACTCCTACTACTACTACTTATACTACTACTACTACTAGTATAATACCTTCTTTGGCTACTGCTACTGCTATAAGTACTAATGCTACTAGTACAGCTATTGCTTTTATGACTACTACCACTACTCCTACAACTACTACTACTACTACTCCTACTGCCACTATTGCTACTACTACTGCTTGTTCTACTACTAGTATAACTACCACTACTACTGCAACTACTGTAAATGCTGATTATACTTCTATTTCTACTGCTACTATTGCTACTACTAGTACGACTTCAGCTACTTCTCCTATTACTACTACAACTACTGCTAATACTACTGCTAGTACTACTATTGCAACTACAATCACTTCAACTTCTAGTGCTTCTACTGCTACTAATTTACAACTACTACTTCTACAATAACAACAACAACAACTACGACTGCTACTACTACTTCAACAACAACAACTACTACTACTACTACCACCACCACTACTACTATGACTACAACTACTACAACTAGTTCTACAACTGCAACTGCTGGTACAACTTCCACTAGTGCGGCTACTAAGACTCCAACGTCAATTCCTATTGTTGATTCTACTACTACTACTTCTTCTTCTACTACAACTACAATTAATGCTACTACTCCTTTTACTACTACTACCACTACTACTGCTACTACTACTGCTGCTGCTACTACTACTACTACTTCGACTGCTGCTACTACATATACTTCTACTACACTACTACTGTTTCTACTTTTGCTACTGCTGCAACTGCTACTAGTACTCCTATAGATGCTACTACTGCTACTGCTACTACTGCTACTACTACTACTACTACTTCTCCTCCTACAACTACTACAACTTCTTCTCCCACTACCACTTCTTTTACAACCACTACTATAGCTACAACTACTATTACTACTGCTACTATGACTACGACTACTACTACTACTGCTACTGCTGCTGCTACTATTGTAGTAAACTACTACTACATTTGCTAACACAACTGCTGCTACAGCTACTGATGCATTTGCTACTGCTGCTGCTACAACTGCTATGACTGCTAAAACTACCACTACTATAACAACTACTCCAACTACTACTAGTAGTACTACTACCACTTCTCCTGCCACTACTAATACTTCTACTAATGCTGCTGCTACAACAACAAAAACTACTACTACTATTACAACTGCAGCTACAACAACTACTACTATTACTATTATTTGTACGACTACTACTACTATTACTTCTAATACTATAATTGCTACTGCTACTACTACTATTTCTCCTACTACAATTACTATTGTTGCTCAAACTAGTACTGCTACTACTACTACTACTACTACTTCTACTACCACACCTGCTACTACTACCAATGCTAGTACTGCTGCTCCTACTACTCCTGTCGCTACTCGTACTACTGCTACTACCGCTACTACTACTGGTGTTGCTGCTACCAATACTATTGCTGCTGCTACTTCTGCTTATACTGCTACTACAACCAGTGCGACTACTATTGCTATTGCTGCTTCTACATCTACTTGTACTACTGTTGCTACTACAATTACTACTACGACTACCACCACTACTTCTTCTACTTGTAATACAACTACTATTGCTGCTATCGCTATTATTGCTACTACTGTTACTACTACTCCTACTTCTATTCCTTTTCCTACACCTATTCCTACTTCCATTCCCCCTACCACCACTATTACAACAACAACAAGAACAAAAACTACCACAGCGACTGCTGCTACTACTACTGATGTTGCTGTTGCTGCTACTACTACTACTGCTACTACTACAACTAATACCACTACAACTAGTACTACTATTGCTGCTGCTACTACTAATACTACTTCTCCTACAACTAGTACTATTGCAACTACTACTACTTCTACTACTACAATGACTACTTCTACAGCTACTACTCCTAGTTCTACTACTACTACCTCTTCAACTACTACTAATGCTACTACTATTGCCACTACTTCAACTACTACAACTAGAACTACTAATACTACTACCCCTAAAACTACAATTGTTACAACTCTTACTATAGATACTGCTACTTTTGTTTCAACTGCTACTACAACTACTATTGCTAGTGCTACAGCTACTAATTTTGCTACTACTGTTGCTGCTGTTACTACTACTACTATTACAACTACTGCAAGTTCTGCTATAATGGCTACTTCTACTACTACAACTACTGCAACTATTACTACTAAAAATACTGCAACAACTAAAACCACTATTATAATACTATTACTAATACTGCTACCGCTAATACTAATAGTAATACCACTACTAGTAGTAGTAGTACTACTACTACTACTACCGCTACAAGCATTGCTACTACTATAGCAAGTACTCCTACTACTCTGGCAACTACTGCTACTAATACTACTACTACTAATACTAATAGTAATACCACTACTACTACAGCTACTACTACTACTACTACTGCTACTGCTACTATTACTACTACTACTAGTATTATTGTTGCTACTGGTACTACTGCTACCACTAATAGTACTACTACTACGACGATTGCTACTACTGCTTCTTCCTTTAGTACCACTACTACTACTAATACTACTGCTACTACCGCTGCTGCTGTTGCTGCTACTACTATTACTACTACTTCAACTACTACAGCTACTACTGCCAATATTATTCCTACTTCTACTCCTAATACAGCTACAACTACTACTGCGACTGCTAGTGCTACTACTGCTATACTAATTGTGTTACTACTACTACTACTACTACTACTACTATTATTATTACTGCTATTATTACTACTACTACTACTACTACTACGACCACTACTACTGCTACTACAACTACTTCTCCGACTACTACTACTTCTACTACTACTACTGCTACTATTTCTACAAGTTTCACTACTTCTATTATTTTAGCAACAATGACTACTGCTACTGGTACTACTACTCCTACTACAGCAACTACTGCTGCTACTACTCCTGTTTCCACTACTGCTACTACACCCACTAATATTGCCGCTACTTCTGCTACGACTACTGCAAGCACTACTACTACAATTACTAGTACTGCTACTATTACTCCTTCTCCGACTCCTATTGCTACCACTACTCCTACCTGGACTACTTCTATTACTACTATTAGTACACCTACTACTACTACAACTACAACAACAACAACAACAACAACAACTACTACTACTACTACCGCAACAACTTTTGCTGCTATTACTACAACTTCTCTTCCTCCGACTACTACTACTACTACTACTACTATTACTACTACTACTACTACTACTACTACTACTACTACTACTACTACTACTACTACTACCACCACCACCATCACCACCACCACCACTACTACTACTACTATTACTACTACAACTACTACTACTACTATTTCTGCTACTACTTCTGCTCCTATTGCTACAGCTAACAATACCACTGCAACTGATACTGCTTCTACTACAACAATAGCTATTACTACTACTACGACTATTACTACTACTATGACTACTGCCACACCGCTACTAGTACTACTATGATTACTACTTCTACTCGAATAACTGCAGCCATTGCGGTTGTGACTGTTACTACAACTGCTACTACACCTCCTACAACAACCACTATTGCCACAATTATGGCTGCTACTACTACTGCTGCTGCAGCTTGGACTGCTGCTGCTACTAATACGATGACTACTACTACTGTTACTGTTACTACTGCTGCTGCTACGGCGACTACTACTAGTCCTGCTGCTGCTACTACTAATACTACCACTCCTTCAACCTCTCCTATTGTTACTACCGTTGCAATTACAACTACTACTACTACTACAGCTATGACGACAACAACTACTTCCACTACAAATAATGCTACTGCTACTACTACTACTCTTCCTCCTCCTCCTCCTCCAACTACTACAACTACTACTACTCTTGCTACTACTTCTAGTACTACTACAACTACTTCTACTACTACTACTATTATTTTTCACACTATTACTATGTCTAGAGCTGCTACTACTACTACTACTGCTGCTGCTACTACTACTGCTACTACTACTACTACTCCTACTACCACCACCGCTACTACCACTAATACTACAACTATTACTTCTACTACTACTTCTACTACTTCTACTACTGCTGCTGCAGCTGCTACTTCTTCCACTACAACTACTGTTACTCCTATTGCTACTGTGACTACTGCTACTACTACTAGCACTACTCCTACGACTACTACTACTACTATTATTACTACTACTACGACTACTGCTATTGCTGCTACGCTTATTACTACTTCTGTTACTACTACTACTACTACTACTACTAGACCTACTCCTACTAGTACCGCTGCTACTGCTTCGACTCCTATTACAACTACCACTACGACCACTACTAATACTACTACTCCTCCTTCTAATTCTGCTACTACTACTACTACAACTAGTACTACTTCTAATTGTGCTACGACTACAATTGCTGCTACTGTTACCACTACTATTGCAGCTACTATTGGTACTACTACTAATATGCTACTACTGCTGCACGACTACTACTGTTGCTACAACAGATACTATTGCTAATACTACTACTACTGCTGCTTGTATTATAACAACTACTACTACAACTGCTGTTGCTGCTGCTACTACAACTACTGTTACCACTTCAACTACCCTTATTGCTACTACTACTTCTGATTCTATTATTGGTACTACTACTACTTCTGTTGCTACTGTGACTGCTAATATTACTGCAGCTACTACTATTGCAACTTCTAGTGCTACTACTACGACTACCACTGCTACTGCTGCTACTACGACTACTACTACTAATGCTACTACTACTACATCTCCTATTACAACTACTACTGCTCTACTGCTGCTACTTCTATTACTGCTACTACTACTGCTACTAGCAATAGTACTACTACTACTGCTGCTACTGTTTCTACTATTGCTACTACAAATGCTACGACTACTAGCACTGCCACTACTTATACTTCTATTACAACTATAACAACTACACAGCTGTTGTTGCTGTGGCTGCGTCTCCTACTACTGCTACTGCTACTCCAACTTCTATTACTACAACTACCACTACAACAACTATTAATTCTACTACAACTACTAATAGTACTTCAACTACTATGACTACTACTATTACAACAACTATTACTTCTATTACAACTACTACTAGTACTCCAACTACTATTACTACTACTACTACTACTACTACTACAACTACTACAAGTAGTAGTAGTACTATAATAATTACTACTACATCAACTACTTCTATTGTTGCTACTACTATTACTACTACTACAATTAATACTGCTGCTACTATTACTACTACTATTGCTGCTGCTGCAATTGTTGCTACTACTAGTACTGCTACTATTGCACCTAATACTGCAAATAATAATACTACAACTACTATAGCTACTACTACTTGTACTACTATTGTTGCAACTACTACAGCCACTTCTACCACTACCACCACCTCGGCCACGACCACTACTGCTACTTCTGCTGCTACTATTACTACTACTTCTGCTACTATATCTATTGCGACTCCTACTACCTTTCCTCTTACAACTACTACTACTCTTACTACAACTATTACTACTACTACGGCTCCTTCTACTACCCTTACTCCTACACCTACTCCTATTACTCTACTTCAACAACTACATCTACTACTCCTACCATTGCAATTACTACTCCTACAACCACTAATGCCACTGCCACTACTGCTACTAGTTCTACTGCTATTACTACTACTACTGATCTAACTACTACTATTACGACTACTTGGCTCCAACTACTACCCCTACTCCTACACCTGCTCCTAATACTACTATTACTACTGCTATTATTTGTACTCCAACTGCAACTACTATTACAACTACTTCTACTACTTCTACCTACTACTACTACTACAACTGCTGTTACTACTGCTGCTATCAATGCCACTCCTGTTACTATTGCAACTACTACAAAAACTACTACTACTGTAGCTGCTGCTACAGCTGCCACTACTACTACTACTACAACAACTACTACTATTATTACTAAGATTACTACTACTACTACCACCATTATTGAGACTACTACTACTACTACTACTACTACTACTACTCCCCCTCATGCTACTTCTACTGCTACTACTGCTACTAGTACTACTACTACTGCTTCTATTACTACTCATACTCGAACTTCTACTACTACTAGTACTACTGCTACTAATACAAACCATACACAAACTCCTACTAGTACTACTCCTACCACTACTACTATGACTTCTTCTATTAGTGCTACTGCTACTACAACTACAACTATTACTACTACTACTACAACTACTCCTGTTACTACTACTGCTGCTGCTACTGCTACCGCTACTACTACTACTACTCCTCCTTATACTACTACTATTCCAACTACTACTATTATTACCACTACTAGTGCTACTACAACTACAACTATTGTGACTATTTCTATTACTACAACCACAACTAGTATAGCTACTCCTACTACTACTACTTCTACTACTACTACTCCAACTAGAACTCCTACTCCAACTATTACTCCAAATAGTACGACCTCTAGTATTGCCACTACTACTGTTGTTGCAGCTACTACTACTGCTACTACTACTACTATTACTTCTGCTACTATGACTTCTACTAATACTAGTACTGCTACTACTACTACTATTGCTCGCGCTGCTACTAGTATTTCTCCTACTACTACTACAACTGCTACTATTAATGCTGCCGCCACTACTTCTACAACAACTACTACTATTACAGCTATTACTACTACTATTACTACTTCTGCTGCTACTACTACTTTTTCTACTACTACTAATACTACTGCTACTACTATTAATTCTACTATTATTACAGCTACTAGTACCACTTCTGTTGCTGCTGCTACTTCTTTTACAACAACAACAACTACTACTACTACTACTAATTCTATTATTACTACTGTTGCTATTACTACTCCTACTACAACTGCTACTAATTCTTCTAATGCTACTGCTGCTACTATTACTAATACTACTACAACTAATCCTTCTACAACTACTACTTAAACTACTACTGCTACAACTACTACTATGACTGCTGCTACTACTAGTACCACTTCTACTACTACTAGTACTACTCCTACAACTACTTCAATGACAACAACTACTACTACTTCTACTACTACTACTACTACTACAACTGCTACTACTACTACTCCTACTACCTCTACTACTACTACTACTACAACTACTACTACTACTACTACTACTACTACTACTACTACTACACTACTACATCAACTACTTCTATACTACAAAAACTATTACTACTAATCCAACAACTAGTTCTACTACTACTACTACTACTACTACTACTACTACTATTACTACGACTACTTCTACTAGTACAACTACTAGTACTTCCACTACTACTAATGCTAATACCACCACCACCACTACTACTACTACTACACCTTCAACTACTAGTACTACTCCTACAACTAGTACTACTCATTTCGATACTACTACTCCTCCTATTACTACTACAACAACAACTACCACTACTATTGCTCTTACTCTTGCTACTACTACTACTACCAATACTATTGCTTCTATTACTTCTATTATTGCTACTGCTACTACTACTACTTCTACTACTGCTACTACTACAACAACAACTACTGCTACTATGCCTTTTACAGCTACAACTAGTACTCCAGCTACTACTACTACGATAATAACCACGACCACTACTACTAGTACTATGACAGCTAATACTACTGCTACAACTATCGCTACTACGGCTACTATTACTACTACGGCTACTACTGCTATTACTACTACCTCTGCCACTACTATTGCTGCTAGTACTACTACAATACAACTACAACTTCTACTACTAGCACTGCTACTACTCCAACAACTACTCCTGTTCTACTAATTCTACTACTACGACTACTTCTACTACTACTACTACTACTACTACTACTACTACTACAGGTACTCCTACTACAATTACTACTACTATTACTGCTACTGCTACGACTTCTACTACTATTTCTACTTCTAACACTACTCCTCCTCCTACTACTTCTACTACTGTAAGTACTAGTACTGCTCTTTCTACTACTACTGCTGCTGCTGCTACTACTGCTACTACTACTACAACAACAACAACAACAACAACTACTATTAGTTACTACTACTACTACAACTACTATTATTACTACTACTACTAGTACTAGTACTACTACTTCTACTAGACCTACTCCTACTACTACAACAACTACCATCTACAACAACAACCACTACTAGTACAAATACTATTATTGCTACTACTACTACTCCTATTACCATGCGTACTCCTACTCCTCCTCCTACTACTACTACTATTGCTCCACCTTCTACTACTACAACAACTACTACTACTCATACTAGAACTACTATACTAGAACTCGTACTTCCACTCCTACTCCTACCACTTATTCAACAACTATAACTACTATAACTGCTACAACTACCACTACTCCTACTACTACTACAACTAGTTCTACTACTGCTACCACCACTACTTCTACAGCTACTACTATTACTACTGTGACTACTATTACCACTACTGCTCCAATTGCTACTATTACTACTAGTTCTACTACTACCACTACTGCTACTCTTATTACTAGTAAAACTTCAACTGCTCCTACTCCAACTCTGACTGCTACTTCTACTCCTACTACTACTACTACTACCACTACTCCAATTACTATTACTCCCACTCCTATTCTTATTATTACTAATACTAATACAACTATAACTAATAATAATACTACTCAACTACTACTACTAATACTACTTCTACTAAAACAACAATAATAAGTACTACTCCTGCTCCTACTCCTGCTCCTACCACTACTACTACTACTACTACTCCTCCAACAAATGCTACTACCACTCCTACTCCCACTCCTGCTCATACTACGGCTACTACTATTACTACCGCTACTACTATTCAAACTCCTACAGCTACTTCTACACCGACGGTTACTACTACTATTATTACTTGTAATATTACTATTACTACTACTACTATTACAACTATTATTGTTACTACTACTACTACTACTACTACAACTACTTTTATTTGTACTACTGTTACTACTACATTTATTACTATTTCTACAACTACTACTCCCACCACTACAATTACTTCTGCTGTTATTATTACTACTACGGCTACTACTATTACTAATACTAATACTACTACTACTATTACTACTACTACTACTAATACTAATACTACTACTAGTACAAACACCACTACTACTACATCTACTACTACTAATACTGCTACTATTACAACAATGACAACTAATACTACTACTACTACTACTAGTGCTACTACAACAATAACTACTACTACTACTACACCTGCTGCTACGCTACAATGACAACAATAACTACTATTGCTACAACTCCTATTATAGCTACTTCTACTACTCATACTTTTGCTACTGCTACTACTCCAACCACTACTACTCCAACTACTACTACTACTAATCCTACTACTACTACTACCACAACTACTGCTGCTACTCCTACCACTATTGCAACTACACCAACTACTATTGCTACTGTTGCAACTCCTACTACTATTCCTACTGCTACTACAACCACTCCTCCTACCACTTCAACTACTACTAATTTTACTACCACTACTACTACTACTACTACTATTACAAATAACAACTACTACTGATATTACTCCCCATACACCAACAACTGCTATTACAACTTTTGCCACTGCTACTATAGCAGCTACTACTATTTCAACTACAACTACTACTATTACTACTACTACTACTACTACTACTACTACAATTGCTACTGCTACTACTATTACTACTACTACTACTACTACTACTACTACAATTGCTACTGCTACTACTATTACTACTACTACTACTACTACTACTCCTCCTCCTCCTACTACTCCTACTCCCAAAACGATTCCTTCTACCACTCCTACTACTACTACTATTACTACTAGTACTACTACTGCTAGTACTACTACTACTATAACTATAACTACTACTACTACTGCTGCTGCTGCTGCTGCTACTAGCACTACTAACACTATAACTACTACTACTACTGCTGCTACTACTACTAGCACTACTAATACTAATTTCGCTACTACTACTACTACTGCTACACCTACTATCACTACGATTACTACTACTACTGCAAGTACTACTCCTCCTCCTACTACTACTAGTACCACCACTACTCGTGCTACTACTACTACTACTACTATTACTCTTACAACTACTACTAGGTCTACAATTACTCCAACTACAACTACTACTCCTACAACAACAACTATTACTACTACCACCACTGCGCCTACTACATCCCCAACTCCTACACCAACTCCCATTACAACAACTACTGGTACTACTAGTACTACTACTACTTGTACTGCTACTTCTGTAATGACTACTACAACTTCTTCTAGCACTACTTCTACTAGTACTACTCTTAGTAGTACCACCACCACCAGCACTACTACTGCTGCTACCACTACTAGTACCGATACTGCTTCTACTAGTACTACTACGACAACAACTACTATGTTGCTGCTACTGCAGCAACAACTCCAAGAACAACAACTACAACTGCTACTTTTATTACTACAACTACTACAACTACAACTAGTACTAGTACTTCAACTACTACTACTACTACTACCACCACCACCACCACTACTGCTACTACTTCTACTACTACTACTACTTCTACTACTACTACTTTTACTACTACTATTACTACTAGTACTACTGCAACTAAACCTGCTACTACTGTTGCTACTACTAATGTAGGAATTGTAGATGTAGTAGTAGTTGTACTAAGTACTACTAATACTACACCTATTAATACTACTACTGTTTCTACTGCTATTACTACTACTACTACTTCTGTAGCTACACCTATTACTACAAATACTACTACTTACTTCTACTACTATTACTACTACTACTAATACTGCAGCTACTATAGCTACTACAACTACTACTACATCTACAATCCCAACCCCTACCACCACTACAACTACTACGACCGCTCCTACTACAACTCCTACCCATACTACTACTGCTGCTACTACTCCTTCCACTACTCCTACCACACCTACTGTTAGTACTACTACTGCTACAACAAGAACTACTACTAATACTACTATTACTACCACTACTACAACTACTACTGCTCCTACTACTACTACAATAACAACAACAACTACTACTACTACTACTACTACAACTACTACAACAACAACTACTACTACTGCTCCTACTAATACTACTACTATTACTACTACTGCTACTGCTGCTGCTACTACTATTACTCCAACTACTACAACTACTACTTCAACTACAATTCCTACCTCTACCACCACTACTACTTCTACTACTACTCCTACTACAACTCCTACTCCTACTACTAATGCTACAACTCGTTCCACTACTCCTACTACACCTACTACTAGTACTACTACTGCTGCAACAACAACTGCTACTAATACTTCTATTACTACCACTACTTCTACTACTACTACTACTAATAATAAGACTACTACTAGTTCTATTACAACTACTAGTGCTCCTACTACGACTACGAGAACAACAACACTAACTACTACTACTACTTCTACTACCTTTACTAACGCTCCAATTAGCACCACCACTACCACTACTACTACTGCTACTACAACTACAACAATAACAACTACTACTACTGCTCCTGCTAATACTACTACTATTACTACTACTACTCCTACAACACCCACTGCTCGTACTACTGCTACTACTACTACTCTAACTATTCCTACTACTGCTACTACTATGGCTACTATAGCTCCGACTACTACTAGTGCTACGACCACTACTGCTGCTCCTACCTCTGCTACTACTACTACTGCTACTACTACTACTACAACAAGAACTACTACTACTGCTGCTATTGCTGCTCTTCTTACTGCAACCACAACTCCTATAACTTCTCCTTCTACTACTTCTACCATTAATGCTACCACTGCTGCTACTACTACTACTGCTACTACTATTAATACTATTACTCCTACTACTTCTACTACTACTACTGTTACTGCTATTGCTACTCCTACTACAACCACTATTACTACTACTACTCCTACTACACCTACTACTGCTACTACTATGACTACTACTACTATTATAATTGCTACTACTGCTACTGTTACTATTACTGCAGCTGCTACAAGCACTACTATTGCTATTGCTACTACAATTAGTGTTGTTGCTGCTGCTACTACTACTGCTACTACCACTACTACTACCACTATTATTGTTGTTGCTACAACTCCTATTACTCATATAACTTCTCCTACAACTACTAGTATAGCTACTATTGCTGCAGCTGCTACTACTAGGTCTTTTATTACTTCTATTACTACTACTACTACTACTACTTCTATTACTACGGTTGTTGCTGCTACTGATGCTTCTCCTCCACCTTCCACTACATGTGCTACAGCTACTACAACAACAACAACAACTACTACTACTGCTTATACTATCACTACTGCTACTACTGCTACTATTACCACCGCAACTACTACTGCTACTACTACTACTATTACCACCACAATAACTACTATTGCTACTACTACTACTATTACCACCACAATAACTACTACTGCTACTACTGCTTCTACTACTACTTCTACTACTTCGCCTGCTACTACTACAACTACAATTGCAACTACAACAGCTTTTGCTACTACTACAAATAGTACTACAACTTTTACAGTTACAACTACTACTATTGCCACTAATACTACTAGTAGTATTACTACTACTACTACTACTACAACAACAACAACAACTACTACTACTACTATTACTATTACTACTACTACTGCTACTAGTACTACTACAATGGATACCACTACTGCTAATACTGCTACAACTACTACGAGTACTACTGCTACTGCTACTGCAACTACTGCTAAAACCACGACTACTGCTAATACTACTATTGCCCCTACGACTATTATTACTTCTACTACTTGATTTCTCCTACTAATACTACTGGTGCTACTATTATGATGACTACTACTTCCACTATTGCTACTTCTACTATGTTCACCACTGCCACTACTACTACTCTACTTCTCTTCCTACTACTAGTACTTCCACTATTATGAGTGCATCTACTGCTACTATAACTAATACTACTATTATTGTTACTACTACTACCACGACCACTATCGCTACTGTTGCCACTACTACTACTGCTACGACTACAACCACTACTCCCACTACCACTGCTACTATTGCTTCTATTGCTATTATTGCTGCTGTTGCTATTACTACTACTACAGTGGCTACTACTGCTACTACTATTATTGCTATTGCTGCTGCGACTACTACAACTGCTACTACCAACACGACTAGTACAACAATGACTACTATTACTACTATTGCTACTACTACTACTACTACTACTACTACTACCATAACTGCTACTATTACCATAGCTACTACAATTACTACTACAACAACTGCTACTATTGCTTCTCCGTCTACTTCTACTACTACTACTACTATTGCACCTACTGCTACTACTATTGCTACTACTACTATAAATACTACTACAACTACAACTATTATAACAATTACTTGAACTACTGTAGGAGCAACAACAAAATCCGTTACTACACTATCACTATTACTACTACTACTACTATTATTACTTCTCTTACGACTACTACTACTACGACTGCTACTACAGCTGCTACTACTTCTGCTATAACCACATCTACCACTACAACTACTACAACTGCTCCTACTGCGACTACCACTATTGCTACAACCGCTCTTCTGCTACTAGTATGACTTCTACTACTACTACAACTACTACTGCTTCAACTCCTGCTCTATTGCTACTACTATAATAATAACTACTACAAGTACAACTACTGCTAATATTACTACTCCTATTACAGCTACTACTACTACCACTCATGCTACTATTACTACTAATGCTACTAATACTATACCTACTACTATTGCTACTGCTACTACTGCTACTGTTTCTACTATTACTAATATAACTACTGGTACTACTGTTGCGCCTACTACTACTATTACTGCTTCTATTACCGTTACTAATATTCCTTCTACTACTGCTACTGCTACTATTGCAACTACTACTACTACTAATTCTAATGCTACGACTAATATAGCTACTGATATTGCTCCCACTATTGCTAGTGCAACTACCACTACTACTACTACTACTGCTGATACTACTGCTACTACTACAACTACTACCGCAACTTCTACTGGTAATACTACTACTAATGTGACTATTACTGCTACTACTACAACTGCAACTACTACTACTACTACTATAGTTACTATTTTTGCTACAACTACTACTGCTACTACTACTAATGCTACTATTAATACAACTATAGATACTACTACAACTTCTACTTCAACAAGAACTATTACTACAACAGCTACCAATACTGTCACCACTACTACTACTACTGCTACTACTACTACCGCTACTACTACTACCGCTACTATAGCTACTACTGCTGCTGCTACTACTACTACTACTACTATTACCTCCACAACTACTACTACTGTAACTATTGCTTCTACTACTATATCTACTATTTCGCCTACTACTCTGCTGCTATTACTACTACTACTACAACTGCTACTACTAGTGCTATTGCTACTACTACAACTAGTACTACTACTATTACTGCTACTATTGCCATTAATACTACTACTAATATTACTGCTTCTACGGCTACTACTACTACAATGACTACTTCAACAACAACAACTACTATAATTACTACAACTACAACAACATCTACTACTTTTATTGCTACTTCTTGTATTACTTCTACTACTACTCCTGCTACTACTCGTACTACTACTACTGATTGCACCACCACTATTACCGATACTACTACTGCTACTATGACTGTTGCTACTGAAGCAACTCTATTTCTCCTATTACTACTACTACTGCTATTATTACGACTAGTACTACTTCTACTGCTGCTACTACTACAACAACTACTACTACGGTACATCTCATACTATTACTACTACTTCTACTACGACAACTACAACTACTACTAACACTCAAACTACTACTATTGTTACTACTACTAACACAATTGCTACAATCGCTGCTACTGCTACCACTATCACTGCAGTGATTACAGCCACTACTACACCTACTACTTCTACTGCAGCTACAACCACTACTGCTGCTACTACTATTGCTACTATTACTACTATTACTACTACTATAACTACTACTACTACTATAACTACCACAACTACAATAACTACTACTATTGCAGCAACAACAACAACAACTACCACATCTACTAGTAATATTACTACTACTACTACTCATACTACTACTACTACTACTACTACAGCTACTACAACTACTACTATAACTGCTCCTACCGTGACTACCACTACTATTACTACTACTATAGGTCCTACTACTACTACTAGTACTACCACAGCTATTGCTACCATAATTACAGCCACCACTATTACAACTATTATTGCTATAGTTGCTATTACCACTTCTGCTACTGCTACTACAACTACTACTGCCACTATAATTGCTTTAGCTAATGCTTCTACTGCTACTACTAGTACTCTAACTACTACTACCACTACTACTACTACAACAACTAATACTATTACGACTACTACTATTACTGTTACTACTACTTCTACTACTATTGCTACAACTACTACGACTGCTACAACTACTCAAACTTCTGCCACAATGGCTACTATTGCTACCACTACTATGACTGTTACTACTACTACTACTACTAAAAAATAACAACAACTACTACTACTGTTACTACTACTATAACAACTGCTCATGATTCTACTACTACTGCTACTACTACTGTTACTTCTACTACTACTACAACTTTTATTACTACTGCTACAGATACTACTAGTTACTACTACTACTACAACTGCTCATGATTCTACTATTACTGCTACTACTACTACTACTTCTATTACTACTGCTACAGATACTACTACTACTGCTCCTACTACTACTATTCCTACTACCGCTACTAATAGTACTACTTCTACAATTGATTTAATTACTACTACTACTTCTACTCCTCCTCCTCCTCCTACAACTACAACAACAACAACCACTACTACTACTTCTCCTAAAACTACTGCTACTGCTACTGCTACTGCTGCTATAACTACTACTACTATTGTTGCTACTACTACTCCTACTGCTACCACTACGATTGTCAACAATTGCTACTTCTACTAGAGCTACTACTACCACCATTGCTGCTAATGCTACTCTAACTAAATTTCTTACAACTACATCTACTACTGCTACTACTACTGCTTGTCGAACTTCTTCTACTTGTGCTGCTACTAATTTTATTACTACTACTACAGTTGCTTTTACTACTACTACTACCACTGTTGCATCTACTATTACTGCCACTATTGCTATTACTAGTACTGCTACTACAGCTAGGACTACTAATACCACTCCAACTATAGCTGCTACTACTGCTATTACTACCATTACTACGATTGCTACTGTTGCGACTACTGCTACAACTTTTACGATGACTACTACTTATACAAATACTACTACTACTACAACAACTATTACTACTACTTATGCGAAAACTACTGCTACTTCTACTATTGCTGCTACTACTTCTACTGCTATTGTTGTTACTACTACTACCAATACTAGCACTACTACTACTACTACTATGGTTGTTGCTATCGCTACTACTGCTGCTGCTGCTATTGCTACTACTACTAATGCTATTGCTACTAATACGACTACTATTATTATAGCTACAGCTACTACTACAACTACTACCACTACTACTGCTAATACTAGTACTATAACTATTGCTGCTGCTACTACTACTACTGCTAATACTAGTACTAAAGCTACTACCACTACTACTGATAATACTAGTACTATAACTATTGCTGCAGCAGCAATGGTAGTAGTACTAGTAGTAGTAGTACTAGTACCAGTAGTAGAAGTTGTAGTAGTAGTAGTAGTAGCGGTAGTAGTAATAGTTATAGTAGTAATTGTAGTAGTAACAATAGTAGAAATAGTAGTAGTTGCAGTACTAGTAGATAAAGTAGTAGTGGTAATAGTAGTGGCAGTAGCAGTCGCTATAGTAGTAGTAGCAGTAGCAGCAGAAGTGAGGGTGGGAGTTGGAGTAGGAGCAATAGTACAAGTTATAGTGGTAGTAATAGTACTAGTCAAAGCAGCAGGAGTAGCAGTAGCAGGAATAGGAGTAGGAGGAAGAGGAATAGTAGTAGTAGTAGTCGTAGGGGTTGGAGTACAAGTGGTAATAGGAGTTGTAGTAGTAGCAATAGTACTAGTAATAGGAGTGGCTATAAGAGCAATAGTTGGAGTAGCGGGGGTAGTCGGCACAGTAGTAGCAATAGCAGGAGTAGTAGTAGCTATAGTAACAATAGTGGAAGTAGTTGTAGTAGGAGTACTACTAGTAGTAGTAGGATTAGAAGTAGTGGTAGTAGTAGTAGTAGTAGTAGTAGTAGTAGTAGTAGTAGTAGTAGTAGTAGTAGTAGTAGTTGCATTAGGACCAGTAGTAGTAGTAGTGGCAATAGTACTAGTAGTAGTAGTAGTAGTAGTAGTAGTAGTAGTAGTAGTAGTAGTAGTAGTAGTAGTAGTAGTAATAGTAGTAGTAGTAGTAGTAATATATGTAGTTGAATTAGTAGTAGTAGTAGTAGTAGTAGTAGTAGAAGTAGAAGTAGTAGTAGCATTAGTCGCATTAGTCGCAGTAGGTGTAGTCATAGTAGTAATATTAGTAGTAGTAGTAGAAGTAGTAGTAGTAGTAGTAGTAGTAGTAGTAGTAGCAGCAACGGCAGTAATAGTAGTAGGAATAGTAGTAGTTATGGTAGTAGTAGTAGCAGCTATAGTAGTTGTAGTCATAGTAATAGTAGTAGTGGTAGTGGTAGTAGTAGTAGTAGTAGTAGTAGTAGTAGTAGTAGTAGTAGTAGTAGTAGTAGTAGTAGTAATAGTAGTCGTAGTAGTAATAGTATTAGTAGTAGGAGTAATAGTAGTAGTAGAGGTAGTAGCGGTAGCAGTGTAGTAGTAGTAGTAGTGGCAGGAGTTGTAGTAGTAGTAGTAGCAATAGTTGTAGTAGTTGTAGCAGTAGTCATAGTAGCAGAAGTAGTCATAGTTGTTGTAGTAATAGTAGTATTTATAGTAGTAGTTGTGGTAGCCGTAATAGGAGTAGTATTAATTCTAGTGGCAGAAGTAATAATTGGTGTATTTTCAGGAGTACAAGTTTGTGTATAAGTAGTAGTTGTAACAGTAGTGCAAGTAGTAGTAGTAGTTGTTGTAGTAGTAGTAGGAGTAGCAGGAGTAGTAGTAGTAGTAGTAGTAGTAGTAGTAGCAGTAGTTATTTTAGTAATAAAAGTAGTTGTTGTTGTAGTAGTAGTTGTAGTAGTCGAAGTAATTGTTGGAGTGGTAGTAGGAGTAGGAGTTCGAGTAGGAGTAGCTTTAGTAGTAGTAATAGTAGTAGTTGTTGCAGTGGTAGTAAGGGTAGTGGAAGGAGTAGTAGTAGTGGTAGTAGTTTTTGTTGTTGCATCAGTAGTTGTAGTTTTTGTATTATTAGTAGTAGTATAAGTTGAAGTTGCTACAGCAGTGGTAGTATAAGTAGGAGTAGCAGTAGCAACAGGAGGAGTAGCAGTAGTTGTTGGAGTAGGAGTTTGAGTATGAGTAGCTGTACTAGTAGTAATAGTAGTAGTAGTATTAGTAGTAGTAGTAGTGGATGTAGGAGGAGTAGTAGTTGTGGTTGTAATAGTTTTAGTTGCCATAGTAGTAGTAGTTGTTGTTGTTGTCGTCGTTATATTAGTAGTAGTAGTAGTAGCAGTAGCAGTAGTAGTTGTAATAGTATATGTAATAGTAGTAGTAGCATTAGTAGTAGTAGTAGTTGTAGCAGTACTACTAGTAAAAGTCATCGTAGTAGTAGTAGTGGTAGTAGTAGTAGTATTAGAAGTAGTTGCAGTAGCAGTAGTAGTATTAGTAGCGGTAGTACAAGTAGTAGTAGTAGGTGTAGGAGTAGTTGTCGTAGTAGTAGTACTAGTAGTATCAGTAGTAGTAGAAATAGGATGAGGAGGAGGAGCAATAGTATGAGTAGAAGTAGTAGTAGTAGTAATAATAATAATATTAGTAGTAATAGTAGTAGTAGCAGGCGAAGTAGAAGTAGTAGTAGCCATAATAGTAGTTATAGTATGAGTATTGGGAGCAGCAACTGCAGCAATAGTAGAAGTAGGAGTAGTAGTAGGAGTAGTAATTGTAAAAGTAGTAGTACTACTAGTTGTAGTAGAATTAGTAGTAGTAATAGTAGTAATTGTTCTAGTAGCGGCAGTGCTTATACAAGTAGTAGTAGTCGTTGTTGCAGTAGTCATAGTAGTAGTAGTAGCAGAAGTGGTAATAGTATTTATAGTAGTAGTAGTAGTAGTAGAGGTAGTGGTAGGGGTAATAGTAGTCGTAGTAGAAGTAGGATCAGCAGTAGTAATAGTAGTAGTAGTAATAGTAAGTATAGTAGCTGTAGTACGAGTAATAGTAGGAGTTGTAGTAGAAATAGTAGTAGAAGTAGTAATAGTAGTTGTAATAGAAGTAGCAACAGGAGGAGTATTAGTGGTAGTAGTAGTTGTTGTAGGAGTAGGAGTACCAGTAGTAGTAGTAGTAGTAGTTGGAGCAGTAGTGGCAGTCGTAGAAGTTGCAATAGTAGCAGTAGTAGCGGTAATAGTAGTACTAGTAGCTAGTAGTATTAGTAGTTGTACTAATAGTAATAGTAGTAGTAGTAGTAATAGCAGTAGTTGTAGTTGGAGTATTAGGAGAAGTACTGCTAGTAGTAGCAGTAGTTGTAGTATTAGTTATTGTTGTAGTAGTCATAGTACGAGTAGTAGTAGTAATAGTTATTCTTGTAGCAGCAACAACAGTAGCAGTAGTAGTAATACTAGTAGTAGAAATTGTTGTTGTTGTTGTTGTTGTAATAATAGTAGTAATCATAGTAGAAGTTGTAGCAGGAGTAGTGGTAGTATTGGCTATAGTAGAAGTAGTAAAAGTAGTAGTAGTAGTAGTAGTAATAGTGGCAGTATTAGGAGTAGCTGCAAAAGCTACAGTAGTACTAGTAGTTGTTGTCTTAGAAATGGCAAAAGCAGCAGTGGCAATAGTAGTAGTACTAGCGGTTGTAGTAGCAGTAGTAGTTGCAGTAGTAGTAGTAGTAGTAGTAGCATTAGTCGTAGTAGCGGTAGTGGTAGTAGTAGTAATAGTAGTAGTAGTAGTAGTAGTAGTTGTTGTAGGAGTTGTGGTAGGCATAGGAAGAGTAGTAGGAGCAGTAGTAGTATTAGTACTTGGAGAAGCAGTAGTAGAATGTGCAGTAGCGGCAGCAGTAGTAGTAGTCGGAGTAGTAGTAGTAGTAGTAGCAGCAGTTGCAGTAGTAGTAGTACCAGTAGCAATAGTAGTTGTAGTAGTAGTAATAATAGTTGTAATAATAGTTGTAGTAGTAGTACCAACAGTCGTAGTGGTGGTAGTAGTAATAGTAGTAGTAGGAGGAGGAGGAGGAGTAGGGGTAGGAGTCGGAAGAGTAGTAGTAGGTGTAGCTGTAGCTGTATTAGAAGCAGTAGCAGTGGTAGTGGTTGTAGTAGTAGTAGTATTAGTGGTAGTTGTAGTAGCAGTAGTAGCAACAGTAGTATTACCAGTAGTATGAGTAGTGGTAGTAATAGCTACATTAGTAGTACCACTAGGAGTAGTAGTAGTAGTAATAGTAGCAGTATTAGTAGTAGTACTACTAGTATTATTTGCAGTAGTAACAATCATAGCTATAGTATTAGTAGTATTTATAGTAGTACTAGATGTAGCAGCAATGGCAGTAGTTGTAGTCTCAATAGTAGCAGTAGGAGTAAAAGTAGCAGTAGCAGTAGTCGCAATATTAGGAGTCGTAGTTGCAGTAGCAACAGTAGTCGCAACAATAGTAGTAGCAGCAGTAGCAGTAGTAGTAGTAGTCATAGTAGGAGGAATAGTACTAGTGCCAATAGTAGTAATTGTAGTAGCTATAGTAGTAGTGGTAGTAGTTGTAATAACAATTATAGCAGTAGGAGTAGCAGTCGTACTAGTAATAATTGTAGTATTAGCTGAGTAGTAGCAATAGTTGTGGTACTAGTGGCTGATGTGGCAGTAGTTGTAAGAGTGGTAATAGAACTAGTAGTAATAGGAGGAGGAGGAGTAGTACTTGTACTAGTGGTAGTAAATGTTATTGTAGTAGTTGTAGCAATTGGGGTAGTAGTAGCAGTCATAGTAGCAGTAGTTGTAGTATTAGCCTTAGTAGTAGCAATAGCAGTAGTAATTGTTGTACTAGTGGAAGTAGCTATAGTAGCAGTAGTAGTAGTAGCCATTGTTGTCACATTAGTAATAGTATTAGCGGCAATAGTAGTAGAGGCAGTGGTATTAGCAATAGCAGGATTAGTTGCTGTAGTGGTAGTAGTAGCAGAAGCAGAAGTAGTAGTAGTAGCAATAGTTGCAGTAGTTGTAGCGGTAGTATAGTAGTAGTAACAATAGCAGTAGCATTTGTAGTTGTAGCTATAGTAGTAGCTGAAGCAATAGGACTAGTAGGGGCAGTAGTAGGAGCAGTAGTAGAAGTAGTAGAAGTAGTACTAGTAACAGTAGTAGTTGTTGTTGTTATTGTTTTTATTGTTGTAGTGGTAGTAGTGGTAGTAGTAGTTGCAATAGTAGTGGTAGTAGTAGTTGTTGTTGTAGTAGGAGGAGGAGCAGTAGTAGTAGTATTTGTAGTAGTTGTAATACTAGTAGTAGTAGTACTAGTTGAAGTAGTAATAGGTGTAGTAGTAGTAGTTGTTGTTGTTGTTGTTGTTGTTGTCGTAAAAGTAGTGGTAGTAGTAATAATAATAGTTGTATTAATAGTAGGAGTAGTAGTGGTTGTAGTAGTAGGTGAAGAAGTAGTAGTAGGAGTAGTAGGAGTAGGAATATTAGTAGTAGTAGGAGTAGGAGTAGTAGTAGTAGTAGAAGGAGTAGGAGTAGGAGTAGTAGCAGTAATTGTAGTAGTAGTTGTTGTAGTAGAAGTATTAGTAGTAGTAGTTGTTGTAGCAAAAGTACGAGTAGGAGTAGCGTAGTAGTTGTAGGAATAGTAGTAGCTAGAGTACTAATAGTAGTAGTAGTAGTAGTAGTGGTAGAGGTACCAGTAATATTAGTAGTAGTAATAAAAGTAGTATCCATATTACACGAAGTAGTAGTAGCATAAGCAGTAGCTGTAGTAGAAGCCGTAGTGGTAGCAATAGTAGTAGTAGTAAGAGAATTAGTTGTAGTGGAAGTAGTAGTAGCAGCAGTAGTAGTTGTAGTAGTAGTTATAGGAGTAGTAGAAGAAGTAGTAGTAGTTGTAGCACAAGTAGCAATAGTAGCAGCAACAATTGTAGTAGTAGTAGTTGGAGGAGTTGGAGCGGTAGTGGTAGTAGTGGTTGACATAATAGTAGTAGTAGTAGTAATAGTAGTTATTGTAGTAGTAGTAGTAGTAGTAGTACAAGTTGTAGTAGAAGTAGAAGCAGTAGTAGTAGTAGTTGCAATCATAGTGGCAGTAGCAATAGAAGTAGTAGTAGTAGCAACAACAACAATAGTAGCAACAGCAGTAGCAGTAATTGTAGTAGTAGTAGTAATAGTAATAGCAGTAGCAGCCGCTGTAGTAGTAGTAGTTACTGTAGTACTAGTAGTAATAGAAGTGGTAGTAATGGCAGCTGCATTAGTAGCAGTAGTAACAATTATAGTAGTAGTAGTAGTAATAGTAGAAGCAAAAGCAGCAGTAGTAGTTGCAGCATCAGCAGCACAAATAGTAGTAGTAGTAGTAGTAGCGGCAGTAGTAGTAGTGCTAGAAGTAGTAGTTGCAGCAGTGGAAGAAGTAGCAGTAGTATTAGCATTAGTTGTAGTAGTAGTTATAGCAGTGGTAGTGGCAGTAGTGGTAGTAGTCATAGCAGCATTAGTAGTAGTAATAGTAGTAGAAGTAGCAATTGTAGCAACAGCAGTAGTTGTTGTTGTTGTAGTTGTTGTAAGTAGTAGTAATAGTAGTAGTAGCAGTTGCAGTAGCTATTGTAGTAGTAGCAGTTGGAGCAGTAGTGGTAGTAGTTGTAGTAGCAGCAACAATAGTACTATTAGTAGTAGTTGTTGTTGTTGTTGATGTAAGTAGTAGTAATAGTAGTAGTAGCAGTTGCAGTAGCTATTGTAGTAGTAGCAATTGGAGCAGTAGTGGCAGTAGTTGTAGTAGCAGCAACAGTAGTACTAGTAGTAGTTGTTGTAGTAGTAGTAGTAGTTGTTGTTGTTGTTGTTATAGTAGTAGTAGTAGTTGTTGTTGTTTTAGTAGTAGTAGTAGCTGTAGTAGTAGGAAGAGGAGTATTAGTAGCAGTAGTAGTAGTTGAAGTGGCAGTAGAAGCAGTCGTAGCAGTAGAAGTTGCAGTAGAATTAGCAGCAGTTGTTGTAGTTGTAGTAGTAGTAGAAGCAGCACGAGTAGTAGTAATAGTAGCCACAGCAGTAGTAGTAGTAGTAGTTGCAGGAGTTATAATAGTTTCATAGTAGTTGCAGCAGTAGTAGTAGCAGTGGTAGTTATAGCGGTAGTAATAGTCAGAGAAGCTATCGTGGTAGTAGTTGTAGTAGTATAAGTAATTGTAGTAGGGGAAGTAGTTGTAGTCTGAGATGTGGTAGTAGTAGTAGTTGAAGTTGCTATTGCAATATTAGTAGTAGTGCTACAGTTGTAGTAGTAGTAGCAGCAGCAGTAGTAGCAGAAGTAGAAGTACTAGTCATAGCCGTAGTAGTAATAGTAGCAGCATTATTCATAATAGTAATATACATAGTAGTAGTTGTAGTAGCATTTGTACTAGTAGTTGTAGTAGTGGTAATAGAAATGGTAGTACTAGTAGTAGTAGTAGCAGAATTAGTAGCAGGAGTAGTGGTAGTAGTAGCAGTAGTAGGAGAAGTAGTAGGAGTAGCAAAAGCAACAGTAGAAGTAGTAGTAGTAGTAGTAGGAGTAGTAGGAGTAGTAGAAGCTGAAATTGAAATGGCAGTAGTAGTACTTGTAGTAGTCGAACGGGTAGTAGTAGTAGTAGCAGTAGTACTAGTAGCAGCAGTAGCCGGAGTAGTAGTAGCAGTAGTAAAAGTAGCGGCTATAGTAATAGTAGTAGTAGCTGCAGTGGTAGTACTAGTGGTAGTAGCTGGAGTAGTAGTAGTAGTAGTATGAACAGCAACAGTAGTAGTTGTTGTTGCATCATTTGTACTTGTAGAAGCAGTAGTAGAAGCAGACACATAGTAGTAGCAGTAGTAGTAGTAGTAGTAGTAGTAGTAGTAGCAGTAGTAGCAACAAAAGTAGTAGAGGTAGTAGTAGTAGTAGGAGTAATGGAAGCATAAGTAGTACTAGCAGTATTAGTAGATGTAGTAGTTGTAGTACAACTACTACAACTTCTTCTCCCACCACCACTTCTTTTACAACCACAACTATATCTACAACTACTATTACTGCTACTACTACAACTATGACTTCTGCTACTACTACTGCTGCTGCTACTGTTGCAATAAACTACTACTACATCTACTAACACAACTGCTGCTACTGCTACTGATGCATTTGCTACTGTTGCTGTTACAACTGCTACGACTGCTAAAACTACCACTACTATAACAACTACTACAACTACTAGTAGTAGTAGTACTTCTTCTCCTGCCTCTACTAATACTTCTACTAATGTTGTTGCTACAACAACAACAACTACTACTACTATTACTACTGCAGCTACAACTACTACTAATATTACTATTATTTGTACCACTGCTACTGCTATTACTTCTACAGCTACAATTGCTACTGCTACCACTACTATTTCTCCTACTACAATTACTATTGTTGCTCAAACTAGTACTGCTACTACTACTACTAGTACTGCTGCTCCTACTACTCCTGTCGATACTTGTACTACTGGTACTACTGTTACTACTACTGGTGTTGCTGCTACTAATACTATTGCTGCTACTACTAATACTTATACTGCTACTACAACCAGTGCGACTACTACTGCTATTGCTGCTTCTACATCCACTTGTACTACTATTGCTACTAAAATTACTACTACAACTACCACCACTACTTCTTCTACTTGTAATACAACTACTATTGCTGCTATTGCTATTATTACTACTACAACTACTACGGCTACTGCTGAAAATACGCTACTACTATGACCACTACTACAACGACAACTACTGCTAATAATACTACCACTACTACTACTACTACTGCAAACGCTACTCCTCCTACTACTACTATTACTACTGCTACAACTATAGCTACTGCTACTACTACTACAACAACTATTGCTGCTGCTGCTACTTCTATTGCTACTATGACTACAACAATTACTGCTTCCACTACTACTGTTATTGCCGCTGCTACTATACTACTGCGGCTGTAGCTATTAATGCAGCCACTACTACAACTACTACTACTGCTGCTACTACTGCTATGACTACCACTACTTCTACTATTGTTACTTCTACTACTTCTCCTACTACTTCTACAACTGCTTCTACAACTGCTGCTGCTGCTAGTGCTATAACCAATATTTCTACTGCTACAACTACTTTTTCTACAACTACTGTTGTTGCTATTACTGCTGCCACAACTATTGTTATTGCTACTACAACTACTATTACTACTACTATTACAGTTTTTTTTGTTACTACCACTACTGCTGCTGTTGCTGCTACAACTATGATTACTACTTTTGTGGGTACTACTGCTGTGACTACAACAACTGCTACTCCTACTACTTGTACTGCTGCTACAACAACGACAACAACAACAACAACTACTATTACAACTAGTACTACTATTGCTATTGCTTCTACTGCTACTCCTACTATTACAACTTCTACTACTAGTAGCACAACTACTGCTACTGCTACTTCTACAACTACTGCTACATGTACTGCTGGAACTACTCTTGCTGCTATTACTACCGCTTTTGCTACTACGGCTACCACTACAGCTCCCGCTACTACTACTACTACGGCTACTACCACTACTACTACTACTACTAGTACTACGACTACAACTACTACAGCTGTTGCTACAACAGATGCTGCTACTGCTGCAGTTGCAACTACTACTACCACTACTACTACTACTACTACTACTACTGCTATAATGCTACAACTACTACAACTGCTACTGCTGCTACAACTACACCTACTTCTGCTACAACTTCTACTACTGCTACTGTAACTACTAATACTAATAATTCTGCTACTTCTTTAGCTACTACTTATGCTAATTCTACTACTACTACTACTATGACTACTAATACAACTACAACAACAACAACAACTACTACTACTGTTATAGCTACTATAACTACTACAGCTGCTACTAGAACTGTTGCTACTACTACAACTATACTGGTACTACTACTACTGTAACTGCTACTGCTTCGACAATTACTACTACTGCCACTACTACTACTGCTTTTACTTCTACTACTACTACTACAACAGCCACTATTACTACTACTGCTACTACAACTGCTACTATTGCAACTACTACTGCTAATCCTATTACTGCTACCGCTACTTCTACTCTTACTACGACTACTGTGACTACTAGTGCTACTGCTACTGCTACTAATGCACCAGCTACTTCTGCAACTTCTACTGCTGCTACTACTATAGCAGCCACTACAACTATGCCTACTACTATTATGGCTACTACTTCTGTGGCTACTACTTTTGTGGCTAGCACTACTGCTTCTACTAATACTACTATTGCTACTATTATATCTGCTACTACTACTACTACTTTAACTATTGCTATGGCAACTAATGCTACTTCTACTGCTACTACTACAACAACAGCTACCGCTATTGCTACTTCTGCTAATGTAACTACTGCTACATCTACTTCTTCTACAGCTACTGCTACAACGATGATCGCTACAGCTGCTACAGCTACTATTCCGACTACTTCTACCACTACAACAACTACTATTGTTGTTGCTGCTACATCTGCTACTACTACAATTAATGCTACTATTGCTACTGCTACTGCTACTATTATTACTAACACTCCTACTGCTACCACTTCTATCATTACTACTACTTCTACTACTGCTGCTACTGCTATAGCTACTATTTCTACTACTTCTACTACTACTACAACCACTTCTACATCTACTATTGTCGCTAAAACTACTAGTACAATTACTGCTACTACTACTACTGCTAATGCTACTATCGCTATTACAATTCCTACTGCTTTTTCTGTTACTACTACTGTTACTAATACTCCTACTACTACTACTACTACTATTGCTGCTACAGCTACTACTGCTACTGCTGCTACTTCTGATGCTGCTACTGCCACGAGTACTACTACAGCTACTTCAGCTACTACTCCTACTACTACTGCTGTTGCTAGTCCTCCACTGCCTCCTACTATTCCTACTACCACTGCTACTACTGCAACTACTACTATTATGACTACTACTACTACTACTACAACTACTATTGCTACCCCTACTACTACTACTACTACTAATACCACCACTACTAGTAGTACTATTACTATAACTACTACGGCTACTACTACTACCACTGGAACTACTACTACTATTATTGCCACTACTACTATTCCAACTCCTACTCCTACTGCTACTTCTACTACAACTACGACTACAACTACTACTATTACTACTACTACTTATACTACTAATATTACGTAAACTGCTGCTGCTGCAACTGCTACAGCTACTACTGTAGCCACTACTACGGCTATTACTACTCCTATTACTCAACTACTACTGCTATTACAACAGCTACTGCTACTCCTACAACTACTCCTGCTGCTGCTACTATTACTCATACTACTGCTACTACCACTACTACTATTGACGCTACTAATACTCCTACTCTTACACTTACTCCTCTTACTACTGCTACTACTAGTATTACAAAAATAACTACTATTACAACAACTACTATTGCTACTGCTACTACACTACTACTAATACTACTACTATTGGTACTAAAACTAGTACAACTCCTGGCACTACTACTACTATGACTACAACAACTACTACTACTACAACAATGACAATAACAACAACTACTACTAGTACTTCTACTACTATTGCTGCTGCTACTACTACTACTACAGCTACTCCTATGACGACTACTGCTAGTCCTAGTACTACTACTTCAACAACTACTACTACTGCAACTATTACTATGGCTACTACTACTACTACTCCTACTGCTGCTACTACTGCTACGCCTATTACTACTACAACTACTACAACTTCTACTGCTACAACAACTACTACTTCTGCTGCTGCCGCTACTATTACTACTACTACTACTACTACTACTACTACTACTACCACTACTTCTACTGCTACTACTACTACGCCAACTTCTACTGCTACTACTACTCCAACTTCTACTGCTACTGTTACTACTACTGCTACTACAACTGCTGCTGTTGCTACTTCTACTACTATTGCTACTACTACTTCTACTGCTACTCCTACTACTGCTACTGCTACTGCTACTACTTTTACTACTACTGCTGCTATTACTACAACTACTGCTCCTATCACTACTCCTACTACTGCTAGTAGTAGTAGTACTACTACTCTTGCTACTACTAGTACTACTAGTACTATTATTACTACTTTCGCTAATACTATTGCTACTAGTATCTCTACTTCTACTCCTATTACTACTACTACTATTGGTACTACTACTTCCACTACTACTACTGCTACCATTACTACTACTACTTCTGCTACTTCTACTACTACTACCACTGCAACTACTACAACAACTACTACAAGTACTACTACTACTACAACTACAGCTACTGCTTCTACTATTGCTACTACTAATAGTACTTCTACTTTTCCTACTATTACTTCTGCTCCTACTACTACTACTACTACTACGACTAGTGCTACTTCTGTTGCTGCTACTAATATGGTTACTACTACAACTACTATTAGTACCACTGCGACTGTTACTACTAATACTACTAGTGTTGCCGCTATTACAACTGCTACTGCTGCTACTACAACTGTTGCAGTGACTGCTACTAATACAACAACTCCTACTACTTTTCCTACTGCTGCTGCTATTGTAACTACTACTACCACTACTACAACTGCAACTACTTCTACTACAACTGCAACTACTTCTACTACTACTACTACTACTCCTACTACTTCTCCAACTTCTACTACTACTACGACTACTTCTATTGCTACTATTACTACTACTACTACTACCGCTTCTACTACTACTATTGTTACTGCTGTTGTTGCTATTATTGCTACTAGAACTACACCAACAACAACTACAACTACTACAACCACTACTACTCCTACTGCTACTACTACTACTACTACTGCGCCTACTAATAATACTACTACTATTCCTACTACCACCACCACTACTGCTCTTGTTGTTGCTTGGACTGCTACTATTTTCCCTACTACGACTACTAATGCTACTGCTACTACTACTATTACTACTACTGCTTCTACTAATCATTCTAATGCTACCACAACTATTACTACTGCTACAACTACTTTTACAACAACTACTACTACTAGTACTACCACTATTACTATTATGGCTACTACTATGACTTTTACTACTACTACCACTACTACTTCCGCTTCTCCTACAATAATAACAACTACTACTTCGCCATCTACTACTACTACTTCTACTATTACTACTGCTACAACTATTGCTACTGCCACTACTACTACTACTTCTACTACAACTTCTATTACTACGGCTACCACTACTACTACTACTATTGCTACAACTATTACTACTACTATTGCTACTGCTACTACTTCTACTATTACTACTACTACTCTGATTACTTCTATTGCTACTACTACTTCTACTCCTAATACTTCAACTGCTAAAACAGCAACTACTGGTACTACTACTGGAACAACTACTGCTGCTACTGCGACTGCTGCAATTGCCACTACTGCTACTACTATTGCTACTGCTGCTCCTACTACTGCAACTGCTGCAACTACAGCTGCTATTACTATTGCTCCACCTACTACAACTACTACTAATACAACGAATTCTGCTTCTCCTACTACTAATACTTCTGCTACTACTATCGCAACTACTACTAATACTATTACAAAAATAACCACTTCTGCTACAACAACAACTACTACCGCTACAACTACTATTACTACGACCACTACTACTGCTACGACTACTAGTATTACAACTACTAGACTACTATAGCTATTGCTGTTGCCGCTACTTCTACTACTGCTAAAATCGTTGCTACTACTACTGTTTGTACTACTACTATTACTACAACTGCTACGACTACTGCTACTAAAAACACTAATACTACCACTGTTACTATTTCTGTTACAATTACTACTCCTCCTACTGTTGTTACTACTGCTACTACTTCGGCTACTACTACTACTGCTACTCCAACTAATACTACGGTTGCAACTTCTACAACTACTAGAACTATTATTGCTTCTACTACTACTATTACTACTACAACAACAAACAACTACTACTTCTACTACATATCTACTTACTATTGTTGCTACTACTACGACTGCTTAAGATTGCCCACTGTTGCTAGTACTGCCACTACGGTACTACTGCTACTACTATGACTACTCCTACAACTACTACAAGAGTTACTACTATAACTACTACTGCTGCTACTGCTACTACTACTACTGGTACTATTGCTACTACTACTACTTTTACTTCTTCTCCTCCTCCTACTATTATTACTACTACTACTGCGAGTACTTCTACTACTATTGCTACTTCCACTGCTACTACTACTACAACAACTACTACTACTACCACAGCTACGACTTCTATTACTACAACTACTGCTACTATTGCTACTTCCATTACTACTCCTAATACTACTGCTCCAACTTCTAATACTACTACACGTACTACTACTAATACTACTACTACAATACTACTATTACTAATACTACTACTACTAATACTCAAAGTGCTCCTACTACTTCAAATACTATGACTACTATTGCTACTACTACTACAATTGCTGCCACTATGGCTAATATTGTTACTACTACTAAGACGACTAAGGTTACTACTGCTAAACTGCGACTACTACTATAATGACTGCTACTTCTCCTACTATTACTACTTTTGTTACTACAAATGCTACTATTAATAGTTCTATTACTACCACTACTATTACTGCCACAACGGCTACTGCTACAACAACAACTACTACTACTAGTATCACTACTACTCCTACTACTACTACTGCTGCTGCTACAACTACTACCACTACTTCTCCAACTACTACTACTGCTACTACTACTACTACTACTACTACTAGTACTACTACCACAGCTGCTGCTACTACTACTACTACTTCTTTCATAGCTATTAGTACTACAACTACTTCTTCTCCGACTACCACTACTTGTACTACTACTTTCACAACCTCACCTGCTACTACTACAGCTGCTACTAATATTGCTAAAACTACGACTACTACTACAACTCCTGCTGCTGTGATTGCTACTAGTACCACTTGTCTTACTACTACTACTGCTGCTGCTGCTGCTGCTGCTACTACCACTACTGCACCTAGTATTACTACGATTACTACTACCACTTCCACTGCTACTACTACTAGTATTTCTACTACTAGCACTATGACTACTACTACTACTACTACTACTACTACTACTGCTACTACTACCACTACCACTACTACTACTACTACTACTACTACTAATACCACCACCACCTCTTTTGCTGCTCGTACTACTAGTACTAGTACTACTACTACTCCCGCTGCTACTACTACTACTACAACAACAACAACAACTACTACTGCTCCTTCTCCAACAACCACAACTAGTAGGACTACTTCCACTACTTCGCCTACTATAGCTACAGCTTCTACTACTGCAACGGCTAATACTATAACAACGACTACTACTACCATTATGGCTACAACTACTTCTACTACTACTCATCTTACAACTACCACATCTTCTTCGACTACTGCTACTACTCCCGCTTCTACAACTACTACTACTGCTACTACTACTACTACAATAATAACAACAACAACAACTACTACTACTAGTACTACTAGTACTACTACTACTGTTGCTGCTGCTACAACTACTACTACTCGTACTTCTATTACTACTACTATTACTACTACTGCTACTACTACTCCTGCTTCTTATACTACTACTACTTCATCTGCCACTACTACTACTACTAGTACTACTACTACTGCTAGTACTATGCTTGTGGCAACTACTCCTACTGCTACCACTACTACCACTACTACTACTACTACTACTCCTACTGTTACCACTACTACTACTCCTTCTGCTATGACTACAACTACTACGTCTACTAGTGTGCAACTTGTACTAATCCTACTATAATTTCTGCTACTACTCCTACCACAGCTACAACAACTACTTCTTCTGCAACTACTAATATGACTACTACAACTATTATTATTGGTTCAACTGCTACTAGTACTGCTGCTATGGCTACCACTGCTACTACTCCTACTACTACTACTCCTCCCACTACTACTACTACTATTAATACTACTTCTACTACAAGTACTACTGCTACGACTACTCCTCCTCTCTCTACTATTACAAGTTTTGCTACTAATAAAACTGCTGCAACTACCACTACTCCCCCTACTACAACAATTGATACTACTACTAATATTACTACTACTACTATAACAACAACAATTACTACTATTACTACTACCACTACAAAATACTACTACTACTACTACTACTACAACAATTACAGCTACTACTATTGCTACTTCAACTAATGCAACTCCTACTATTACAACTGCTTCTGTTGCTTGTACTACTACTTCTGCTACTATTATTGCTGCTTCTACTACTATAACAACTACTACTACCCCTACTACTACCACTACTACAATTGCTATTACAACTACCGCTCCTGGTACAATACCTACTACGACAGCTACAGCTACTACTCCTATAACTGCTACTACTCCTAATACGAGTACTACTACTACTACTATTACGACTGCTAGTACTACTACTTCTGCTATTACTACTACTACTATTTCTACTACTACTACTACTATTGATACTACTACTACTACTCCTTCTACTACTAAAATTGCTATTGCTAGTACTATTACAACTACTGCTACTACTATTACTAGTACTAGCATTAATAGTACTAGTACTACTACTACTACTCCGACTACCACTCCTAATCCTAAACGGATTCCTACTACTACTACTACTGCTTCTACTAATACTACTACTACCACAAGTAGTGCTACTACTACTACAACTAATAGTAGTACTAGTACTACTAATACTGCTACCACTTCTACTTCAACTGCTACTACTACTACAAAAACAATAACTACTATTACTACAACTACTGCTACTACTCCTGCTATTAATGCTACTCCTAGTACTATTACTACTACTACAACTACTGCTTCTACGCCTACCACTTCGACTATGACTACTCCTATTACTACTTTGACTGCTACAAATACTACTACTACTGCAGCTACTACAACTTACTACTATTGCTACTGCTACTACTGCGACCATTCACCCTACAACTACTACTAGTATTACTACTACTGCTACTGCTACTACTACTACTGCTATTGCTAATACAATTGTTACTATTGGTACTACCATTACTACTCATGTTACTACTACAACTGCTACTGCTAATACAATTACCACTACTACCACTACTACTATGAGTGCCACTACTACTGCTAATACCACTATTGCTACTACTCCTACTACTATTGCTACGGCTGCTACTACTACTGCTACCACTACTGCTACTACTATTACTAGTCCTACTATGCCTTGAACTATTACTACCACTGCTATGACCACTACAACTTACTACTACTACTGCTCTTACTAATGCTACCACTCCACCTACTACTACTTCTGCCATTACGATGACTATTGTTGCTACTCTTACAGCTACTACTATTGCTACTACTACTGCTACTCCTACTACTTCAACTGCTACTACTACTACTATAACAAGTAGTGCTACTACTACAACTACCACAACTATTGCTGCTACCACTACCAATATTATTACTACTACTACTTGCTACTACTAGTGTTGCCACTTCTGCAACTACCATTGCTACCACTATTGCTACTTCTAACAATGTTGCTGCCACTACTACTAAGCCTACTACTACTGCTGCCACTTCTACAACTACTACTGCTACCACTACAGCTACTTCTAATAATGCTGCTGCCACTACAACTAAGCCTACTACCACTACCACTACTAGTATAACTTCTTCTTCTACTATTACTACTACTACTACTACTACTACTACTACTACTACTACTACTACTACTATGGCTACCGCTACTACTACTACCACTGCTACTATTGCTACTACTACTGCAACTGATACTTTCGGTACTGATAGTACCACTGTTGCAACTGTTATTGCTAGTATAGCCGCAACTACTACTGCTACTACTACTACCACTACTACAACGACTGCTACAACGAATACTACCAATACTACTTCTACTACTACTATTGCTACTACTACAACTATTGCTACTACCCCTACTACTACTACAACTACTACTATAGCTACCACTAGTACTACTGCTAATACTATTACTACTACCACTACCACTACAACTACTACTACTACTTCAATTACTACTATGAATTCAACTACTAGTACGACTACCACTACTACTACTAATACTACTACTGCTACTACTCCTACTACTATTGCTATTGCTACTACTCCTTATACTTGTACTACTACTACTACTACTACTACTACTCCTCTTACTCCATCAACTACTACTAGTACTAATACTACCACTGTTACTTCTGCTACAACTTACTACTACTACTGATCTTACTATGGCTACTACTCCCCCTACTACTACTTCTGCTATTACTGCAACTACTGCTGCTATTACTACCGCTACTACTATTGCTACTACTACAACTACTCCTACCACTGCAATTGCTACTACTGCTACTATTACTCTTAGTACTACTGCTACTACTTGTACAACTATTGCTACTACTACTACCATTATTACTACTACTACTACTACTTGCTGTGACTACTCCTACCACTTCTGCAACTGCTACTGCTACTTCTAACAATGTTGCTGCCAATACAACTACTCCTACTACTAGTACTACTGCTGCTACTGCTACTGCAACTTCTACTATTGCTTCTACTACTACTGCTATGACTGCTACTGCTACTACGATTGCTAGTGCTAATACTACTATGAGTGCCAGTTGTACTATTACTACTAAAAACACTCCTACTACTACTACTACTACTACTACTACAACTGCTACTGCTACTTGTACTACTACTACTACAATTACCAGTATAGCTGCTACTACTGCTACTGTTTCTACTAAAACTACTACAAGTACTACTGCTACTACTTCCGCTACTACTACTACTACTGCTGCTGCTACTGTTGCTATGACTCCTGTTACTACTGTTGCTGCTGCTGCGGCTGGTACTACTGCTATGACTTCTGCTACCACTACAATTGTTGTTATTACTACTATTACTACTTCTACTTATGCTACTACTGCTGCTGCTACTACTACTACTACTATAACTACTATTGCTACAATAACTACAACTACTACTGTTGCTGCTACTACTACTACTACTACTACTACTACTTCTAGTAATAGCACTACCACAACTAATGCAGTTGCTTTCGCTGTTGGTGTAACTACTACTGCCACAACGGCTGCGACTACTACTAATGATACTCCTGCTACTTCTTCTACTACTTCTACTACTCTTGCTACTGCTGCTATAACTACTACTCTACCAGTACTACTATTGCTACTATTACTACTCCTGCTACTACTACTACTACTAAGGCTGCTACTGCTACTATGACTACTACTACTACTACAACAATAACTACTACTTCAATTACAAGTACTACTATTACTGCAGCTGCTGTTGCTACTATTGCTGCTGCAGTTACTACTACTACTACTACCACAACTTCTCCACCTACTACTACTATTGTTAATACTATGACTACTGCTACTACTACTACTGCAGATGCTATAACTACTACAATTACTACTATTGTTACTACTACTTCAGCTACTACTAACACTACAACTACTACAGCAACAACTACAAATGCTACTACCACAACTACCATTACTACTACAGCTACTACTACTACTACTACTACTACTACTACTACTACTACTAATACTACTACTCCTACCACTACTACTACTAGTGTTTCTACAAGTACTGATACTGTTGCTACTTCTACTACTTCTACTACTACTGGAACTACAACAACTACTACTACTACTACCAATACTGCTACTATTGTTGTTGTTGCTGCTCCTACAACTACTACTCTTACAACTTCTACAACTACTACTATTGCTACTAGTATTACAGCTACTACTACTACTATTGTATCAACTAGTACTACTAATAGTATGACTGCTATAACATCTTGCTACCACTCCTATGGCTACAACTACTATAACTACTAGTACTACTACTACTACTTTTGCACTACTATTACTGGTACTACTGCTGCTGCTACTAATATTACTACTAATACTACTATTACTAACCTACTACAGATGCCACAACTGTTGCTACTACTACTCCTACTACTATTATTGCTACTAATGCTACTACTGCTACTAGTATTGCTGCTACTACGACTACTACTGCCAAAACTGCAACAACTACTACTACCACTACGACAACTAATGCTACTAGTATAACAACAACAACAACTACTACTACCATTGCTACTACTGCTACTACTACTACTAATACTGCTACTACTACTACTATGACTACAGCTACTAATACTGCTACTACTGCTACTGCTGCTGCTAGAGCTACTACTACTACTACTACTATTATTACCATGACTACTACCACAACTATTCCTACTAATACTACTACTACTACCATAGCTGCCACAACTGCTGCGGCTACTACTATTGATATTACTGCAACTTTTTCTACTGCTTCTGCTACTACTGTTGCTACTGCTACTACTACTTCTATGACTACTGCTACTACTACTACTATTGCTACTATTACTACTACTGCTACTAGTATTGCTGCTGCTACTGCTTCTACTACTGCTGCTACAGCTGCTTCTACTACTACTGCTACTACTACAACAACTACTGCCACTATTACTAATACTACTATTACTGCTGCTGCAATTATTACTGTAGCTACTATTACTTTGACTGCTACTGCTTCTCCTCCTACTACTAATATTGTTAATACTAGCACTACAACTAATACTACTACTGCTAGTATTACCATTAGTTGTACGACAATTGCTGCTACTATTGCTACTATTGTTACTACTACTACAACAGACGCTATAACTGCTACAATTACTGTAACTGATACTACTAGTGGTACTACTACTTCTACTGTTACTAAGACTACAACTACAAATGCTATGACTGTTGCTACTACTACTACTACAACTCCTACTCCTATTACTACAACTAGTACCACTACTCCATTTACTATTACTCATACTATGACTCCCATTCCTACTCTTACTACTACAACTACAGCTACTAGTACTACTACAACTACTACCACCACCACCACTACTACTACTACTACTACTCCTCCTGCTCCTCCAACTAGAACAACTACTCCTACTCCGACTCCTACTCGTACTACTGCTAATAGTATTACTACTAATACGACTACTTCAACTAGTGCTAATACTACTACTGCTACAACTAATACTAAGACTACTACCATTACTATTACAACTAGTACAACTACTACTACTACTACTCCCCCTCTTCCTATTACTACTACTACAGCTATGACTACTATTTCTAATACAACTAAAATAACTACTCCAACTTCTACTACTACTACAACTAGTACTGCTACAAATACTACTGATACTGTTACTATGACTTCCACTACTACTATTGAAACAACAACAACAATAACAACAACAACAACAACAACAACTACTACTACTACTACTACTACTACTACTAATTCTACTCCTGCTACTACTAATACAATTACTACTACTTTGACTACTACTACTACTCCTCCTCCTACTACTACTACTGCTGCTGCTGCTACTTTTACTCTGACTCCTAAAACTATTCCTACAACTACTTCTGCTACTAGTTTTACTTCTTGTTCTACTACTTGTATTACTGCTACTACTAGTACTATTACTACTACTACAACTGCTACTACTACTACTTCTGCTACTACTACTACTGCTACTACTGCTACTACAACTACTAGTGCTACTACTACCTCAACAACTACTACTATTAGTACTATTAATAAAACTACTAGTACTACAACTATTACAACTACTACTAGAATTGCTACTGCTACATCTGCTTCGACAACAACAACAACTACTACTACTACCACGACTACTACTACTACTATTAATACTACTACTACTACTATTGCTGCTGTTGGTGCTAGGACTACTACTACTACTACTACTACCACTACTAGTACTATTCGACCTCTTCCTCCGGCTATGGTCACTCCTACTCCTGCTACTCCACCTACTAGTAGGCCTACTACTACTACTAATACTACTACAACCCATACTACTAATGCTACCCAAAATCCTACTCCTAAAACTGCACTGACTACTACAACTATTAGAACTAGTACAACTAGTACTACTCCTAAAATTATTGCTTGTACTACTACTGCTACTACTACTATAGGTACTGCTACTACAACTCCTATTACTATGACAACTACTACAATGACAACTACTACTCCAACTGCTACTTTTCTTCCCACTAATATACTACTACTATTCCTACTCGTACTACTGCTAGTACTGCTACTACTAGTAGTATTACTTCTACTAGTACTACTGTTACTATTACTACAAATGCTGCTATTACTACTACTATAACTACTATTATAACAACTTCTGCTACTACTACTACTACTACTCCTGCTATTACTACTACTATTGCTATTATAACTATTACTACTACTACTAAAATTACTACTCCACCTCCTCCCCCTCCTCCTCCTCCTCCTCCACCTACTACTACTACTAGTACAAATTCTACTATAGCTATAACTAATACTACCGCTACTGCTACTACTAGTTACTATAGTAGTAGTAGTAGGAGTAGTAGTAGTGGTAATAGTAGTAGCAATACTAATAGCAATAGCAGCAGTAGTAGTAGTAGGAGTTGAAGTAGGAGTAGTGGTACGAGTAGTACTAGTTGGAGTAGTGGTAGAAGCAGTAGTAGTACCTGGAGAAGTAGTAGTATAATTTGTAGCCACAGTGGTAGTAGGTGTTATAGAAGTAGTAGTAGTAATACTAGTATTAGCAATAGTAGTTATTATAGCAGCAACAATAATAGTAGTAGCCGAAGTAGAAGAAATAGCAGTAGCTGAAGTAGAAGAAATAGCAGTAGTAGTAACAGTAGTGGCAGCAGTAGTAGCATTAGTAGCAAGAGTAGCAGTAGTAGCTGTAGTAGCAATAGTCACATTAGTAGTACTAGTAGTAGTTGCTCTAGTAGTGGTAATAATAGTAGTAGTAGTAGTAGTAGTAGTAGTAGAAGCAGCAGATGTAGTAGATGTACCAGTTGTAGTAGTAGTTGTAGTAGTAGGAGTAGGAGTACCAGCAGCAGTAGGAGTTGTTGTTGTGGTAATAGTAGTTGTTTTAGTAATAGTAGTAGTAGTTGTACCTGTAGTAGTAGAGGTTGTAGTAGTAGTAGAAGGAGTGGTAGAAGTAGTAGTGGTAGTATTCATAGAAGTAGTAGTAGTAGTAGCAGTGTTAGGAGTTATAATAGTAGTAGTAGTAGCAGTAGTAGAAGTCATAGTAGTGGTAGTATTAGTAGGTATAGTAGTAGTAGTAGCAGCAACAACAACAATAGTTATAATAGTGGTAGTAGTAATAGCAATAGTAGTGTAAGTAGTAGCAGTAGCAAGAGTAGTAGCAGCAATAATAGCTGATCTAGCAGTACTACTAGCAGTAGAAGTCATAGTAGTTGTAGTAGTAGTGTTATTAGTAGTAGTACTACTTGTAGTAGTACTAGGAGTAATAGCAGTAGTAGCAGCAGAAACAGTAAGAGTAGTAGTAGCAGTAGTGGCTGTGTTAGTAGCCCTTGAACAAGCTATAGTAGTAGTAGCAGTATTACTATTACCGAAAGGAGTAGTAGTAGTAAGAGTAGCAGTTGTAGCAGTCATAGTACAAGTAGTAGTAGTAGTAGTAGCAACAGTAGTAGTAGTAGTTATAATAGTAGCTGTAGGCATAGTAGTAGTAGTAGTAGCAGCCGAAGTAGCAGGAGTAGCAATAGCCATAGTAGCAGTAGTAGTAGCCGTAGTAGTAGAGGCAATAGCAAAAGTAGCAGCAGCAGTTGTAGTAGTAGTTATTGTTGAAGTAGCAGTAGTATTATTAGTAGTAGCAGTAGTAGCAGTAGTAGCAGCAGAAGTACTAATCGCAGCATCAGAAGCAACTATAGCAGTAGTGGTTTTAGTAGAAGTAGTGGTAGAAGTAGTAACAGCAGCAGTAGTAACAGTAGTAGTAGCAGTCTTAGTTGTGGTAATAGAAGTATGAGTTGTAATAGTAGCAGCAGAAGTCGTAGTAGTAGTAGTTTTAACAGCAGTTGTTCAATATTGGGACAGAAGTAGGTATTTGTGGTCTTGAGGAGTTGAGGCTTAACTCATACGCCAATCAAGGTGTCCCAACTGCAAAAGGCTGCAGTGCGCGTAAACCTGCAAGAGGCAGTAGCTGCCAGTCGGATGAGCATGAGGAATGCCCTTGTGCATGTGTATGTGTTCTTTGAGTTCTCGTCTCATGTTTAGCAAGCTTGTACGCAAGGTAGTACCACACACGCACCCAGAGTACCTAGATTGTCTTTCTTAAACCCAATCAGCCATACCTTTGTATGAACACCTTTTTACCAGCTAAAATAACTGCTTCGTATCAAGAAGCCTTGCAAGCAGTAGAGCCCATAGCCAATCCAGCAAACGGTTTTGTGAACCCTAGTGATTGTGTCAGCACTTCTGCCCAGAACATAGCCATTATTAAGTAAAACAATACCGAAATCTAGCTGTTAGTACAAATAGCTAAAACCCTAAGAGAGATTCAAGCGGACACCCGGTTCCTCAGAACCCTACAAACTAAGAACCCCATTCTTCCGGATTCTTTCCTCACAAGATTAGAGAATTTGTCTCTTAACCCCAAAACCAGACCTCCCGAACCATGCGGGAGACTTCTTGTGAAGAAAGATCCTTTACTAATTTTGCAGGAAGAACAAGCCAAGCTCAATGGCCACATCGCAGGTTATGCTGCAGCAGGAACAACTACCCAAGCCCCTGGTCGAGGACCAAATTAGGGGGTATAGGCGTAATAAATGCCGGATATACAACACACAGCAAGCCACGTGATGGATGCTCCGATGACTAACAGGGCAACCTGCTTCTCAGCACATCCTGGAGCTGCACCTTGACCCCCAGGAACAGCTCCGGCTATCTATGCGGGAACAGGCAGCTATCGCCCCCACTGAAGTACTATATCACTCTCGGACAAACGATGAGCACCACCGAGTGAATATACATCGCTCGGAAGAGTCCATCAGTTTCGTAGGAGACGCACAAGTGGACCGAAATTTTATCCAAGAAGAGAGTTACCAACAGCTCTTAAACAGTCACATGAAGTTTATTCATCTTGGAGTTCTGCAGGTCCGCCTGAAAATTTTACATCGACATGCTGAGGGTACGATGGCACTTGTTGTCTTTCGTGACAACCGCTGGCATGGTGACAAAGCATTGATTGCCACCATGGAAGTCGACCTTACACGGGGAAGTCAATTGGTGTATATTATCCCAAATATGATGCTCACAATTGGGGATTTTTGTAGGAACATTCAAATCTCCCTTCTAACTCGGGGATATGACACCTGGCGGTGTGGTGAGGCGAATCTACTCATCACCCGAGGACTCATTGGGCGTCTTTCGAATACCCCAAATGTGGCCTTTGCTTATGAGGTCACAGGAGTGATTGACTATCTTTCTAGTCACGGTATTCGTGCCCTCCCTGGAAAGCAGTATTCCACTGCACAATTATGTGGTATGAACTGGCATCTCCAGCCTTCTCACATCACGCCAGTACGACTAGCACCAACAGAAGTAGCATGTCACACACTGTTGGATGGATGAATTTCCCTCAGCTTCAATCAGTACTCCTCCCTTCTTGACTCTGAAGGAAAGGAGGAGGATGAAATTGTTGCCATCCTGCTTCGTGAACTACAAGAAGCGGAAATAGAAGAAAGATGGGACACCTTGGGAGAACCTAGTAGCAAATTTGAATATTATGTCAGGTATTCAGCACCTCCCTCTTTCTTTGCGCCTTTCCCTCTTACCCCAACAGGATGGGACGTCAATCCTAGTAACATGGCACCTCATAGAACCATAGGATAATAGCCTAATATCACCAATATCAAGCAGCAACAACCAGCCCGCAAGGTGATGCCAGCACAAAAGTGGCGACGACGTCTTGCTCAGCGATAGCATACAAGCAGGCAGCAAGTGTGGCAGCCCAAAGGAAGTGGAAGCCAGACTCCCTCGAGCGGAACCCATGCAGGAGATACACGCCCAGGGGCCTCTGTACTCCGGTCCATGGACCCTCCGCAGGAGGAAACTGGTGACAACTTCCCCCTTGTAGCCACCTGGCGTCAGGACAGCTCTGACCCAAATGAGGATCCAGAAGAATACTGTGATTATTTGCAGTATTATACTGGTTTGAGAGACACCAAACTCATTGCCACTTTCGGTGAAGACAACTGGGGTATGGAGTATCCCCAGCGGGCACCGCAACGAGCACAGCCGACAGAACGGCTTTGCTCTTCTTCTGTTGTGTCAGACTACAGGCCCCCGGTCGACTCAACCATGGGTCCTGTAAATTATCCTCCAGCTGCGAGACCCACAGAACCTGATCCAAGCCAGGGACCAACAGCTGGAAATAATGTGCCAAAACATCTAAGGTTCAAAGCCAAAAACACCTCAGAATGGTGGAATCTCCCTTCTGCCCAACAACAATCAGGGGCAATCTTTGTCATGCCCCTGCAAATCGGGCAATTTAATGAGGTTTTCATGCATTGGGAGTCCATCACCAAAAACACAGTTGCCCTGCAAGGGTTCACAGATCCTTGGGCAAAAACCGAGTTTATTGAAAACCTACTTGGAGAATCAGAAAAGCTAGCCTGGATCCAATGGCGAATGGCCTATCCTATGGAGTACCAGCACCTGTTGGATCATGCAGATGGTGCTGATGGGACACAAAACATTCTGTCACAAATACAAAACATTCATATAGTCGACCAGTTCTGGATGCGACCTGCATATAATCATTGAGAAATGGGATTATGTCCCATAAGTTCATATTTATGTCCCGTAAATTCCGTGCCCTGCACACCCTCAAACTGACTGAAGCCACAAAGCGTGCAAGGCGCAAAACCACGGGCAATTTTTGGGACCAGTGGCATCCTGTTATGACGCAGATCGATACCCAACTCGAAATGGCAGTCAAACTCACTGCTGACTCAGCCCATGGTATGCCCGCATTTCTATTCTAAACAGGATTTCCACCCTGCCTTGCGCCCAAAGGCAGCCTTAGCTTGCGCCCGAAGAAAGGAATAAAGGAGAAGATGCCTTCTTTATCTTATCCCCTCGCTTTAGGCATCTATCTTTTGTATAAAGAACTTTGTATAAAGCTTGGTCCTGAAGCTTTTGTAAAGACAGATGCCTTCTTATCGCATCTATACTCTAGCTTTTGCAAAGACAGATGCGTTCTTATCGCATCTGCTTATGCTTTCTGAGCTATAAATACTTACCTCAGGCCTTCACGAAGGGGGCATCGAGGATTTTGCACAAAATTCACAGTCTACGAATTCAAACGCCCCACTCTCGCTCCCCGCACCCACTCTCCTCTAACCCACTCTGCTTTGATACCAGAGGGGGTTAGAGGAGAGTGGGTGCGGGGAGCGAGAGTGGGGAGTTTGAGTTTTGAGACTGTGAATTTTGTGCGGAATCCTCGATGCCCCCTTCATGAAGGCCTGAGGTAAGTATTTATAGCTCAGAAAGCATAAGCAGATGTGATAAAAATGCATCTGTCTTTACAAAAGCTAGAGTACAGATGCGATAAGAGGGCATCTGTCTTTACAAAAGCTTCAGGACCAAGCTTTATAAAAAGCTTCTTTATACAAAAGATAGATGCTAAAGAGATGTTAAAGCGAGGGATAAGATAAAGAAGGCATCTTCTCCTTTATTCCTTTCTTCAGGCGCAAGCTGAGGCTGCCTTTGGGCGCAAGGCAGGGTGGAAATCCTGTTTAGAACAGAAAGGCGGGCATACGGTGGGCAGAGTCAGCTGTGAGTTTTGACTGCCATTTCGAGTTGGGTGTCGATCTGCGTCATAACAGGATGCCACTGGGCCAAGAAATTGCCCGTGGTTTTGCGCCTTGCGCGCTTTGTGGCTTCAGTCAATTTGAGGGCGTGCAGGGCACAGAATTGTTATAGACTCGTAACTGCTTCCCGGGCACTCTGCCGTTCCAGCTGTTGCAGCTTTCGTCTTCTGTCATCATAAGTTGCGAGGGACGTGGGGAGGTCCCGTAGGCGGCGTAGTTGTTGTTCATACTGGTGCACAAGGTCTTGGCTGCTGCTAGGTGTTTCTGCATTTCATGAGGGGCTGTTTGTGGCGCTTCCTGCAATTTCATGGCTATGAGATTGAGGGCCTCCAGATCTGTGGGTATAGGACATCCTGAAATAATAAGGGAAGTAATTAAGTGAGAGAGGGTGTCAGCCAGCTGGTTGTCCCCTCCGTCGATGTGTTCGAACTGGATGGTAAGCCCTGTGCCTGTGATGTAATCGGTGAAGATGAGCCAGCGTACGCGGGAAGGCTTGTTGTTGGAGCAGTAGTAGTAGATGTCGCAGTAATTATACCCAAAGAAGTAGTAGGGGAAATAGTAGTAGAAGTAGTAGCTGTAGTTGTAAATATAGTAGTAATAGTAGCAGTAGTGGTAGTAGAGGGAGTCATATTAGTAATAGCCATAACCGTAGTAGTAGTCATAGTAGTAGGGCGATGGCAGTAGTTGTTGTAGCTGAATTAGTAACAGTAGTCACAGTAGTAGCAGTTGTAGCAAGAGTAGTAGTAGTAGCTATAGTAGCAATACTAGTCGCAATAGGAGTAGTAGTAGTAGCAGCAGTAGTAGTAGTTATTGCAATTGTAGCTATAGTTCTTGGAGTAGTAGCAGTTGTTGTCGCAGTAGTTGCAGTAGTAGTCGCAGTAGTTATAGTAGTAGTAGAAGAAGAAACAATGATAGCAGTAGTTGCTATAGTAAGAGTAGTACTAGTAATAGTAATAGTAGTAGCTGTTGTCGCGTTAGTAGTAGCAGTTGTAGTAGTACTAGTAGTAATAGCAGCAATGGTAGTAACTATAGCAGTAGTAGTAGTAGCAGTAGAAGGAGAAGTAATAATAGTAGTAGTTGTAGCTGTATCAGTAGTAGAAGGAGTAGTAGTAGCAGTAGTTATTGTAGTAGGAATTGTAGTTGTTGTTGTTTTAGTAGTAGTAGTTTTAGTAGTAGTAGTTTTAGTAGTAGTACTTTTAGTAATAGTAGTTATAGTAGTTATAGAAGTAATAGTAGTATTAGAAACATTAGTAGCAGTAGTGGTACATGTAATAGTAGCTACGTAGTAATTATAGTAGTAGTAGCAATACCAGTAGCAGTCATAGTCGTTAGAGTAGTTGAAGTAGTAGTAGTAGTAGCTGTAGTAGCAGCAATCGTAGTAGTAGTCATTATTGTAGTGGCAGTAGTAGTAGTAGTAGTATTAGAAGTAGTAGCTATGGTAGTAACAATAGTAGTAGTAGTAGTAGTAGTAGTAGTAGAAATAGTAGTAGCTGTAGCATTTGTAGTAGTAGTAGTAGTAGTAGTAGTAGTAGTTGAAGTAATCATAGTACTAGCAGTAGTATTAGTAATAGACACAGCAATTTTTGTAGCAGTAGATGTAACAGTAGCAGTAATAGTAGTAGTAGTCGCAGTTGTAGTAGCGGTAGCAGTAGTCCTTGTAGAAGTAGTAGTAGTAGTAGCAGTAGCAGTAAGAGTAGCAGTAGTTATTGCAGAAGTAGTAGTAGTCGGAGAAGTAGTAGCAATAGTAGTAGCATTAGTAGTAGCAGAAGTAGTATGGGTAGTGGCTATAGTAGTTGTGGTAGCAGCAGCAGTAGTAGGGGTTGTAGTAGTATGGGTAGTAGTTTGGATAGTAGTAGTAGCTGTAGTAGTTGTAGTAGCAGTAGTAGTAGTTGTAGAAGTAGTAGTCGTGGTAGTAGTTATCGTAGTAGTTAAAGTAGTAGTACTAATAGTAATGGTAGCCGCAATTGTGGTAGTAGTAGTAGTGGTAGCGACAACAATAATGGCAGTGGTAGTATAGTAGTAGTAGTTGTCGTAGTAGCAGTAGTGATAGTATTGGTAGTAATAGCTGTAGTTGTTGTAGCAATAGTAGTAGCATTAGTAATAGTTATAGCAATAGTAGCAATAGTAATAGTAGTAGTAGTAGATGTGGTAGTAGTTAAAGTAGTAGTAGTAGAATGAGTAGCATTACGTGCAGCAACCGAATTAGTAGCAGTAGTAGGAGTAGTATTATTACTAGTAGCAGTAGCAGAAGCAGTAGTAGTAGTGGTGATAGCAGCAGCAGCAATAGCTTCAGCATCAGTATTAGTAGTAGATGGTGCACTAGTTGCATTAGTATTATAGTAGCAGTAGTAATAGTAGTAGTTGTTGCCATAGTAGTAGTAATAGGAGTAGCAGCAGTAGCAGCTGGAGTAGTAGTAGTAGTAGGAGTCATAGTAGCAGCAGTAGTAGTAGTAGTTGCAGTGGTTGTAATAGTAGTTGTTGTTGTTGTAGTTGTCATAGTATTAGTACTAGTATTAATACTAGTAGTAGGATTAGCAGCTGCAGCAACAGTAGTAGTGGTAGTACTAGTAGTGGTGGTAGTAGTAGTAGTAATAGTAGCAGTAGTAGTAGTGGTGGTGGTGGTGGTTGTAGTAGTAGTAGCAGTAGCAGCAGTAGTAGAAGTCCTAGTAGTAGTAGTAGCATTTGCAGCTATAGTAGTAGCAGTAGTCACAACAGCTATAGTTGAAGTAGCACTAGTAGTAGCGGCAACAGTATCAAAAGTAGTAGTGTTGTAGTAGCAGAAGTAATTGCTGTTGTGGTAACAGTAGTTGCAGTAATAGAAGCAGTAGCAGTAGTTGTTCTAGCAGTAGTTATAGTAGTAGTAGAAGTAGTAGTAGTGGTAGTAGTCGTAGCAGTAGTAATAGTTGCAGTAGCAATAGTAGTAGCAGTAGCAATAGTAACAGTAGTAGCAAAAGTAGAAGTCATAGTAGTGGTAGTAGTAGCACTTGTAGTAGCAATAGGAGTAGCTGTATTTGTAGTCATTGTAGCAATAGCAATAGAAGTAGTAATAGTAGTAGTAGTAGCAAAAGTATTAGTAGTAGGAAAAGAAGTAGTAGTAGCAGTAGTAGTAGTATTATTAATACTAGTAGTATTAGTTGGATTAGCAGTAGTAGTAGCAGCAGTAGTAGTAGTTGCAGTAGCAGTATTAGTAGTAGTTGTAGCAGTAGTAGCGGTAGTAGTATCAGTAGCAGTTGTAGTAGTATCAGTAGTAGCTACAACAGTATTACTAGAAGTAGTAATAGCGAAAGTACTAGTAGTTAAAGTGGTTGTAGTAGTAGTAGCAGAAGTAGTAGTAGTAGTTGTTGTTGTTGTTGTTGTTGTGGTTGTTGTAGTAGTTATACAAGTAGTATGGGTAGTAGTTATAGTAGTAATAGTAGTAGTGGTAGTAGCATTAGTAGTATAAGTATTTGTAGCAATAGTAGTATTAAAGGTAGAAGTAGTTGAAGTAGTACTACTAGTAGTAGTTGTAGTAGTCATAGTAGGAGTTGGAGTAGGAGTAGTAGTACGAGTAGTAGTAGTTGCAGTACTAGTAGCAGAAGTAGTATTAGTGGGAGAAGAAGAAGTAGTAGTAGTAGTAATAGCTGTAGTAGTATTAGTAGTTGCAGTATTAGTTGGATTAGTAGTAGTAGCAACAGTATTAGATGTAGTTGCAATACTAGTAGCAGTAGTTCTACATGTAGTAGTTGCAGTAATAGTAGCAATGGAAGCAGTAGTAGTATTAGTAGCAGGAGTATTGGCTACAACAGTCTGAGTGGAAGTAGTAATAGTTAAAGGCTAGTCGTTAAAGTAGTATTAGTAGTAGTAGTAGTAGTAGTCGGAATACTAGTAGGAGTAGTAATAGTGGTAGTAATAGCAGTAGTATCAGAAGTAGTAGTTGCAGTAGCAGTCAATGTGGTAGCTGTAGCAGTAGCCATAATAGTAGTAGCAGTCGTAGTATTAGTAGTAGTATTAGCATTAGTAGCAGTAGTAGTAGCAGTGGTAGCAGTCGTAGTAGAAGTAGTATCGATAGCAATAGCAGTAGTAGTGATTGTAGCAATAGTAGTAGCAACAGTAGTAGTAGTCTTAGTAGTAATAGTAGCAGTAGTAGTAGTAGCAAAAGAAGTAGCAGTAGTTGTTATAGTAATAGTAGTAGTACTAGTAGCAGTTGTAGTAGTTGCGGCAACAGCAGCAGCAGCAGCAATAGTAGTAGTAGTAGTTGTAGGAGTAGATGTAGTATTAGTAGTTGTAGTTGTTGTAGTAGTATTGTAATTGAAGCAGTAGTAGTAGTGGTAGTCATAGTAGTAGTAGTAGTAGAAGTAGTAGTAGTAGTAGTAGTTGTTGTTGTTGTTGTTGTTGTAGGAGTAGTAGTAGTAGCAATAGGAGTAGTTGTGGTAGTAGTAATAGTAGTAGTTGTTGTAGTAGTTGTAACTGTAGCATTAATAATTATAGTAGTAGTCATAGTACTAGTAGTCGTAGTAGTTGCGTAGTAGTTGTAGTAGAACTAGGAGTGGTAGTAGTGGCAGTAGTAGTACTCAGAGTTGTAGCTCTAGCAGGAGTAGCAGAAGTAGGAGTGGTAGTAATCAAAGTTGTAGTAGTAGCTGGAGTAGTAGTAGTGCTAGTAGTAGTAGTTGTAGTAGTAATAGTTGCAGTAGTTGAAGTAGTAGTTGTAGTAGTAATAGTTGGAGTAGGAGTAGTAGTAGTAGTAGTAGTCATAGTACTAGTAGTAGTAGTAGAAGAAGTTGTAGTAGTAGGAGTAAGAGTGCGGGTAACAACGGAAGTAATGGCAATAGGAGCAGTAATAAAAAAAGTTGTAGTAGTACTAGTACTAGTAACAGTAGTAGAAGTAGTAGCAGTAGTTGTAATTGCAGCAGCAGTAATAGTGCTAGTTGTAGTAATAGTAGTATTTGGAGCAATAGTTGCATTAGTAGTAGTACTAGTAGTAGCAGCAGCATTAGTAGTAGTTGTAGTAGTAGTAATAATAATAGTTATAGTAATAGTGGTAGCAGTTGTAGTAGTAGTAGTAGTCGTAATTAGAGTATTAGTTGTTGTTGTAAAAGTCATAGCAGTAGTAGTAGTCGTAATCGTAGCAATAGTACTAGTAGTAATAGATATAGTAGTCGCAGTAGTAGTAGTAGTAGTTGTAGTAGTAGTAATAGCACTAGTAGCTACTGTAGTAGTAGTAGTAGCTGGAGTAAGAGTAGTAGCAGTTGTAGGACTAGTAAAAGTAGTAGTAGTAGGAGTAGTAGAAGTAGTAGTAGTAGTAGTAGTATTAGTACTAGTATTAGCAATAACTGTAGTAGCAGTAGCAGCAGCAATAGTAATAGTAATAGTAGCAATAGCAGTACCAATAGTAGTAGTAATACCCGTTGTAGCAGTTGTTATAGTTGAAGAAGCAGTAGTAGTAGTAGTAGCAGCAGTAGCAGCAGTAGTACTAGTTGCTGTAGAAGTTGTAGTAATAGCAGCAGAAGGTGAAGTGTTAGCAGCCATTATTAACGTACTAGAAGTATTAGTAGTGTTAGCAATAAGAGCAGCAACAGTTATAGCAATAGTATAAGTAGTAGCAGCAGTGGCAGCAGCAACAACAACCGCAATAGTGGTAGTAGTACTAGTAGTAGTAGTAGGAGTTGTAGCAGTAATAATAGTAGTATTAGTAGTGGTAGTAGTCTTAGTGGTAGTAGTAGTTCTAGCAGTAGCAACATTTGTTGCAGTAGTACCAGTTGTAGCAGTAGTAGTAGTAGTAGTAGCAGTTGCAGTGGTATTGGTAATAGTAATAGTAGTAGTTGTTGTTGTTTAGTAGTTGTGGTTGCAGTAGTAGTACTAGTAGTTGCCGTAGTGGCAGTTGTAGCAGAAGTAGTAGTCATAGTAGTCATAGTAATAGTAGTAGTAGGAGAAGTAGTTGTAGTAGTAGTAATAGTAGCAGTAGTAGTCGTAGTACTCGTAGTAGTAGTAGTATTAGTAGTAGTAGTAGTAGTCATAGTAGTAGTAGTAGTAGTAGTAGTAGAAGTAGTCAGAGTATTAGTAGTCATAGTAGTAGTAGTAGTAGTAGTAATAGCTTTAGTAGGAGTTGCAGTAGTTGTAGTAGTAGTAGCAGTATTATTTGTAGTAGTGTAGTAGAAGTAGTAGAGTTGTGCTTGGAGTAGTAGTAGTTGCAGTATTTGTCCTTATAGTAGTTGTAATAGTAGTAGTGATAATCATAGTAGTAGGAGTAGTAATAGTAGCAGTAGGAGTAGTAGTAGTGGTCATTGGAGTAGTAGTAGTATTGGTACTAGTAAGAGTAGTGGTAGGAGTAGTAGTGGTGGTAGTTGCAGTAGCAGTAGTATTAGTTGTAGTAATAGTTGTAGTTGTAGGGCGAGTAATAATTCCAATAGTAGTAGTTGTAGTACTAGTGAAGTAGTTGTAGCAGTAGTAGTTATAGTAATAGTTATAATAGTAGTAGTAGCAAGAGTAGTTGTAGTTGCAGTGGTAGCACTAGAAGTAGTAGTTGTACTAGTAGTAGTCATGGTGGTAGTAGCAGCAGCAGCAACAGTAGTAGTTCAAGTAGCAGCAACAACATATGTAATAATAGTGGCAGTTGGAGTAGTAGTAGTAGTTGAAGTAGTAGTCTTAGTAATAGTAGTTGTGGTAGTATGAGTAGCAGTAGTTTTAGTTGAAGGAGGAGGAGTAGTAGTAGTACTAGTAGTACTAGTAGTAGTAGTGCTAGCAACTATAGTAGTAGGAGGAGTAGTAGTACTACTACTAGTAGTACTAGTAGTAGTAGTGCTAGCAACTCAGTAGTACTTGTAGTTGTAGTAGTAGTAGTAATAATAGTGGGAGTAGTAATTGGAGTAGGAGTAGTAGTAGAAGTAGTTGTAGTTGTTGTCATAGTAGTAGGAGTAGTAGTAGTAGTAGTAGTGATAGTAGCCATTGTTGTTGTTGTAGTAGTAGTAGGAGTAGCAGTAGAAGTAGTAGTAGTACCAGTAGTAATAGAAGAAGCAGTAATATTAGTTGTAGCAGCAACAACAACAACAACAGTTGTACTAGTAATAGTAGTTGATCTTGGAGTAGTAGTTGTAGGAGTAGTGAAAGAAGTAGCATTAGAAGTAGTAGAAGTAGTAGTAGCAGTAGTAGTGGTAACAATAGTAGCATTGGTAATAATTGTACTTGTAGGAGTAGTAGAAATAGTAGCAGTAATAGTAGTAATTGTAGTAGATGTAGTAATAGTTGTAGTAGTAGTGGTAGAGTATTAGTAGTAGTAGTAGTAGTAGTCGTGGTGGTGGTGATGGTGGTGGTGGTATTTGTTGTAGCAGTAGTACTAGTTATAGTAATAGTAGTAGTTGTAGAAGTAATACAAGTAGTAGCAGTAGTAGTAGTACTAGGGGTAGTAGTAGTTGTGGTAGTAGTAGTAGTAGTAGTAATAGTAGTAGTAGTAGTGATTACAATAGTAGTACTAGTACTGGTAGTAGTAGTAGTAGTAGTAGTAGTTGTAGCAGTAGTAGTACAAATATTAGTCGTAGTATTAGTAGTAGTAATAGTAGTAGTAATAGTAGCAGCAGCAACAGCAGCAGTAGTAGTAGCAGCAGCAGCAGTAGTGGTAGCAGTATTAGAAGTAGTAGATTAGTAGTAGGTGTAGTAGTAGTAGCAATATTAGTAGTTGTAGGGGGAGAGTTTGTAGTGATTGTAGTAGTAGCAGTATTAGTCGTAGTAGTAGGAGTAGTAGTTGTAGTCATAGGAGTAGTAGTAGCATTGGTAGTAGTAATTGTAGTAGTAGGAGTAGTAGTAGTCGCGGTTGGAGTAGTAGTAGTGATAGTAGTAGTAGTGGTATTATTAGCAGTAGTGGTACGAATAGTAGTTGTTGTAGTAGTGGTGTAGTAGTTGTAGTCATCATAGTGATAATAGTAGCAGGAGTAGTTGTAGAAGTAGCAGTAGTAGTAGAAGTAGTAGTCATTGTAGTAGTAGTAATAGCAATAGTAGTTGTAGCAGTAGTGCAAGTAGCAGTAGTAGGAACAGCAGAAGCAATTGTAGTAGCAGTAGTAGTTGTTGTTGTTGTTGAAGTAGTAGTAGTAGTAGAAGTAGTAGTTGTAGTATTAGTAGGAGGAGTTGTAGAAGAAGTGGTAGTAGAAGTAGTAGTAGCAGCTGTAATAGTAGTAGTATTAGTTGTAGTGGTATCAGTAGTAGTATTAACAAAAGTAGTATTGGTAATAATTGTTATTGTAGGAGTGGTAGTAATAATAGCAGTAAAAGTATTAATTACAGTAGTAGTGGTAATAATAGTAGTAGTAGTAGTAGTAGTATTAGTAGTAGTAGTAGTAGTAGTAGTAGTGGTAATAGTATTAGTATTATTAGTAGTAGCTGTTGTTGTTGCAGCAGTAGTAGTAGAAGTTGTAGTTATAGTTATAGTAGTAGTAGTAGTACTACTACTACTACTAGTAGTAATGGTAGTAGTAGCAGTAGTAGCAGTAGCAATAGTAGTTGTCAGAGTAGCTGCAGTAGTAGTAGCAGTACGAGTAGCAACTGTAGTTGTAGTTGCAATAGTGGTAGCAGCTACAGCAGCAGAAATATTAGTGTTGTAATAGCGGTGGTCGTCACTGTAGTAGTAGTAGTAGCAGAAGTAATAGTAGCAGTAGGAGTAGTTGATGTAGCTGTAGTAGTAATACTAGTGGAAGTACAAGTAGTAGTAGTAGCCATTGTAGTAGCAGTAGCAGTAGTAGTAGCAATAGTATGAGCAGTAGTAGTAGTAGCAGCAACAACAATTGTAGTTGTTGTAATAGTAGAACCAATTTTAGCAGTAGTAGTTGTAGTTATAGTAGTACAGTAATAGTAATAATAGTAGTAGCAGTAGTAGCAGTCGTAATAGTGGTGGTAGAAGCAGTAGTGGTAGCAATAGTAGCAACAGCAGCAGTATGAGTAAAAGTAGTAGTAGTTAAAGTAATAGTACTAGTAGTAGCAGTAGTATCAATCGTAGAAGCAGCATTAGAGGTAGTGGCAGTAGCAGAAGAAGTAGTAGTAGTAGTGGTAGTTGTAGTAGTAGTAGTGGTAGTTGTAGTAGTTGTAGCGATAATTGTAGCAGTGTAGTATTAGTAATAGTAGCAGTAGTGGCAGTGGTAGCAGTATTACTAGTTGAAGTTGTCGTAGCAGTAGTAGCATTAGTAGCAGTAGTAGAGGTATTAGAAGTGGTAGTAGCAGTAGTAGTAATAGTAGTAGTCATACTAGAAGTAATAGTAGCAACAGCCGTAGTGGAATAAGAAATAGTAATTGTTGTTATTGTGGGTAAAATAGTAGTAGTAGTTCTATTTGTAGTAGTTGTAGTGTAGTAGCAGTAGTAGTTGTAGCAGTAGTCATATTTGTTGTATCTGCAATAGTTGTAGCAGTGGTAGTAGTAGCAGAAGCAGTTGAAGCAATAATTCTAATAGTAGTAGTAGTGCAAGTAGGAGCAGTAGTAGCAGTGGTAGTTGTAGCAGAAGTGGTAGTACCAGTAGTAGTAGCAGTAGTAGATGCAATAGTAGGAGTAGTAGTAGTAACAACAACAGCAGCAACAGTAGTAGTAGTAGCAGCAGTGGTAGTAGAAGCAGTAGTAGTGGGAGTAGTAGTAGCATTGGTAGTAGTAATTGTACTAGTAAGAGTAGCAGTAGTAGCAGTAGTAGTAGTTCTGATAGCAGTAGCAACAGTAGTAGTAGTAGAAGAAGTAGTAGTAGTAGTACTAGCTGTAATAGCAGCAAAAGTAGTAATAGTAGCAATAGTAGGACCAGTAGTAGTAGAAGTTGTAGTAGCAACAACAACAGTAGTAGTCGTAGTAGTAGTAGTTGCGGAAGTAATAGTAGTGCAAGTAGTAGCAGTAGACATCGTAGTAGTAGCAGCAACAGTAGTAATAGCAGTAGTAGTAGCAGTAGTAGTAGCAGTAGCAATAGCAGCTGTAGTAGAAGTAGTAGCAGTAGCAGCTGTAGTAGAAGTAGTAGTAGTATTAGAATTAGTAATAATAGAAATAGTAGTATTAGTCATAGTAGAAGCAGTAGCTGCAGTAGAAGTAGTAGTAGTAGGAGTAGTAGTAGTCGTAGTAGTAGCAGCAGCCGTAGTAGTAGAAATAGGAGTAGTAATTGTTGTTGTAGTAGTGTTAGTGTTGGTGTTCCTAGTAGTAGTTCCCATCTTGGGAGTAGTAGTAGGAGCAATTGTACTTGTAGTAGTAGCGGTAGTAGTCGTAGTAATAGTAGTAGTAGTAGTGGTGGTAGGAGTAGGAGCAGCAGCAACAATAGTAGTAGCAATAGTAATACTAGAAGTTGTAGTAGTAGTAGCAATAGGAGTAGTAGAAGTTTGACTTAGGGCAATAGTCAAAGTAGGAGTTGTAGAAGCTGTAGGAGTCTCCTATTACTACTACTTCTCCTCCTCCTTCTACTACTACTTCTATAGCTACAACAACAATAACTACTACTGCTACTACAACAACTACAACTACTGCAACTATTCTTGCTACAACTACTGCGACTATGGCTACTACTACCTCTACTACTACAACCACTGCTATTGCTGCTTGTGATGCTACTGCCACTACTTTTCCAGCTACTAATACTGCTTCTATTACTACAACAACAACAACTACTACTACTATTAGTACACCTACTACTACTACTCCTACAGCAACTACGAATACTTCTCCTTCTACTACTAGTATAGCTACAACTACTACCACAGCCACCACAGCAACTACAACTACAAAGATTATTACTATAACTATAACTTTTACTACTACTATTGCTATTGCTGCAACTACGACTACTACTACTACAACAATGACAACTACAACTACTGCTACAACTATTACTACTACAGCTATTACTGCTACTGGTACTACTTCTATTGCTGCTGCTGCTGCTACTACTACTATAGCAACTGCTACTACCACTACCAATAATGCTGCTGTTGCTACTATTGCGACAGCTACTGCACCTACTACTACTACTACTACTACTACTAGTACTACTGCAACTGCTACTACTACTACTACTACAACTACTGCTTCTACTACTACTTCTGGTACTACTAATGTAACCACTACTGCTACTACTACTACAATAACAACTACTACAAATACTACTACTACTGCTATTTCTAATGTTACAACTACTACTACTACCGTTGCTACAACTTCTACAACAACAACTTCTGTTGGTAATACTACTACTACAACTACAACTGCTACTGCTACTACTAGTACTGCTACTCGAACTACTACTACTTCTACAATAACTACTTCTGTTGGTACTACTGCTGCTACAACTACAACTACTACTGCTACTACTAGTACTGCTACTGGAACTACTACTACTACTACAACTACTATTACTATTACCACTACTGCTGCTAATGTTGCTGTTGCAGCAACTACCACTTCTACTTCTATAGCTAATCTAGCTACTACTACAACTAATCTAGCTACTACTACAACTTCTATTGCTGCTGATGCTACTGCTACTACTACTATTGCTTTCGCTTGTACTGCTATTGCGCTACTACTGCTACCACTATTGCTACTACGGCTGCTGTTGCCACTATTGTTGCTACTACAGCTGTTGTTGTTGCTGCTACTACTGCTACTAGTACTGCTGGTACTACTATTGCTTCTTTTACTAGTACCACTGCTGCTACTACTACTTCTACTACCTCTACTACTACCACTACTATTGGTGCTACTACTACTAGTACTATTGCTACAACTACTTTTGTTACTGCTGCTCCAACTTCTACTAGTACTATTGCTATTCCTGCTACTTCTCCTACAACAACTACTACCACAACAACTACTACCGCTACGACAACTACTACTGCTATTGCTATTGCTATTATAACTACAACTATGTTTGCTACAATTTTTGCTACTACTACTACCACTAATATTACTACTAGTTTCACTACTATTACTACTACTACTACTACTACTAGAACAACTACCACTACTGCAGCTACTACTATTGCAACTACTACTACTGCGACTAGTACTATGACTACTCTACTACTACTATCACTACTACAACTACTACTATTACCACCACTTTTGCGATTACTTTTGGTACAACTTTTGCTACTTGTAGTAGTAGTAGTAGTAGTCGCAGCAGGAGTAGAAGTTACAGTGGTAGTAGCGGTTGTTATAGTAGAAGTTGTAGTAGTAGCTACAGTAGTACTAGTAGTAGTTGTAGCAGTAGTAGTATTAGTCATAGTTGTAGCAGCAGTTGTGGTAGCATTAGCAGTAGTAGTAGCAGCCATAGCAGTTGTACCGGAAGTGCTAGTAGTAGCAGTTGTAGAAGTAGTTGTCATAGTAGCAATTGCAGTAGTAGCAACAGTAGTAGTAGTACTAGTTAGTAGTTGGTGTAATTGTAAGAATAATAGTTGCAATAGTAGTAGTAGTGGAAGTCATGGCAGTACTAATAGTTGCAGTCGTATCAGTAGTAGTGGTAATAGTAGTAGTTGTTGTAGAGTACTATCAGTAGTAGCAGCAGTAGCTGTAGTAGTAGTTGTAGTAGTAGTACTAGTAGCAGTAGTAGTAGCAAAAGTAGAGGTAGCAGTAGTAGTAGTAATAGTAGAAGTTGTATTAGTAGTAGTAGAGTAGTAGTCGCAATAGTAATAGTAGTAGTAGTAGTAATAGTAGTAATAGTAGTAGTAGTAGTAGTAGTCGGTAGTAGTAGCAGCCGTAGCAGTAGTTGTTGTAGTAATATTATTAGTAGCAGCACCCATAGTTGTAGTAGTAGCTGTAGCGGCAGTCATAGTAGTAGTACTAGCAGTAATAGTAGCAATAGTAGTAGCAGTAGCATCAGCAGTAGCCCCAGTTGTAGTAGTACTATTAGAAGTAAAAGTAGTAGTAGTAGTAGTAGTAGTAGTAATAGTAGTAGTAGTGGTCGTAGTAGTAGTAGTAGTAATAATAATAGTAGTAGTAGTAGTAGTAGTAGCAGCAGCAGTAGTAGTAGTAATAGTAGTAGTAGTAGTAGTAGGAGTAATAGTACTAGTTGGAGTAGTAGTAGCAGTCGTAGCAGTATTGTGCAAGTAGCAGTAGCAGAAATAGTAGTATTAGTAGTAGTGGTAGTGCCATGAGCAGAAATAGCAAAAGGAGCAGCAGTAGTAGTAGAAGTAGTAATAGTAGTATTAGTAGTTGTTGTACCCGTAGCAGCATTAGCAACAGCAGCAGTAGTAGTACTAATAGTAGTTGTAGTAGTAGCAGCATTAGTAGTTCAAGCAGTAGTAGTCGCTGAAGTAGTGGCAATATGAAAAGTAGCAGTAATAGCTGTAGTAGTAGTAGCATTAGCAGCAGTTGTAATAGTAGTAGAAGTGTTAGTAGCAATAGTAGGTGAAGCAGAAGTAGTAGTAGTTCTTGTGGAAGTCATAGTCATAGTTGTAGTTTGAGTAGCAGTAGTACTAGTATGAAATGTAGCAGTTGTCATAGTAGTAGGAGTAGGACTAGTAGTAGTGGTAGTAGTATTAACGGTAGTAGCAGTTGTAGTAATAGTAGTAGTTGCAGTAATAGTAGTAGTTGCAGTAGCAATAGTAATTGTAATAGAAGTAGTAGTGCAGAAGCAATAGTCGTAGTGGCTACAGTCGTAGTAGTAGTAGTGATAGTAGTAGTAGTAGTACTGGTAGTTGTAGAAGTAGATGTAGTATAAATAGTAGTAGTAGTTGCAATAGTGGTAATAGTAGTAGGAGTCATAGTAGTAGCAGCGGTAGAAGCCGTAGCAGCAGTAGTAGTAATAGTTATGGTAGTAGTAGAGGTAGGAGGTGGAGGAGTAGTAGTAGTATTAGTACTAGTAGTAGTAGCTATAGGAGCAGTAGAAGTAGTAGTAGTAATAGTAGTAGTAGTAGCAACAGCAGCAGCAACAACAACTGTAGTAGTAGTAGTAGTAGCTATAGCAATAATAGAAGCCATGGTAGCAGTAGTAGTAGCAGTTATTTTAGAAGAAGTTGTAGCCATAGTAGTAGTAATTACAGAAACTGTAGTAGGGCAAAGTGGTAGTAATAGCTATAGTAGCAGTAGTAGTAGTAGCAATGGTAGTTGTATTATAAGGAGTAGTAGTATTAGTTGTAAAGTAGTATTAATAGTAACAGAAGTAGTAGTGGTAGTAGCAGTAGTAGTCGCAGTAGTAGTGGAAGTAGTAAAAGAAGTAGTACCACTAGTAATAGCAGTAGTAGTTGCAGTACTAGCACTATTAGTAGCTGTAGTAGCAATAGTAGAAGCAGTAGTAGGAGCAACAGTAGCAATAGTTGTAGTAGTAGTATTAGGAGTAATAGTAGCAGCGGTAGCAGTATTATTGGTACTAGTAGCAGTGGTAATAGTATTAGCAGTAGCAGTAGCAGCAGCAGCAATACTACTACTAGTAGTAATAATAGTAGTAGTAGCAGCAATAGTAGTAATAGTACATTATTAACAATATTTGGAGTAATAGTTCTTGTTGGACTGGTACTAGTTGTAGCAGTAGAATTGTGATAGTAGTTGTAGTAGAAATAGTAGTAGTAGTATTAGTGGGAGTGCCGGTAGTTGCAATAGCTTTAGGAGCAGCAGTAGTAGCAGTAGTACCGATAGTAGTGGTAGCAATAGCAGCTGTAGTAGTAGTACTTGTAGTAGTAGCAGCAGCAGCATTTGTAGTTGTAGGAATAGTAGTAGCTGAAGTAGTGGTAATATGAGAAGTAACAGTAATAGCTATAGTAGTAGTAGTAATTGCAGCATTTGTAGTAGTAGTATAAGTGTTAGTAGCAATAATAGGTGAAGCAAAAGTAGTAGTTGTAGTTGTTTTGAAGTCATAGTCGTAGTTGTAGTTTGAGCTGTAGTAGTAGTACGAAACGTAGCAGTTGTTGTAGTACTAGCAGTACGACTAGTAGTAGTGATAGTAGTAGTAGAGGTAGTAGCGGTAGTAGCAATTATAGTAATAGTAGTAGTAGTTGTAGTTGCAGTAGTAGTGCAGAAGCAGTAGTCGCAGTGGTTGTAGTCCTAGTAGCAGTAGTGATAGTAGTGGTAGTAGTACTAGTAGTTGTAGTAGTAGATGTAGTAGAAGTGGTAGTAGTAGTTGTAGTAGTAGTAATAGTAGTAGGAGTGGTTGTAGTAGCCGCAGTAGAAGTACTGGCAACAATTGTAGCAGTAGTTATGGTAGTAGTATTCATAGGAGGAGGAGGAGCAGTAGCAGTAGTACTAGTAGTAGTAACTATAGGAGCAGTAGAAGTAGTAGTACTAGTAGTAGTATTAGTAGTAGTTGGATTAGTTGTAGTAGTAATAGTAGTAGTAGTTGTTGTTGTTGTTGTTCTTGAAGTTGTAGTAGTAGTAGTAGTAGCTGTAATAGAAGTCGTGATAGTAGTAGTGGTAGCAGTTATTGTAGAAGAAGCAGTAGCCATAGTAGTAGCAGTTGTAGAAGTTGCAAAAGTAGGGGGAAGTGGTAGTAATAGCTGTAGCAGCAGCAGTAGTAGAAGCAATGGTCGTTCTATTAGGTGTAGTAGTATTAGTTGTAATAGTAGTATTAGTAGTAACAGAAGTCGGAGTGCTAGTAGCAATAGTAGTACCAGTAGTAGTGGCAGTCGTTGAAGCAGAAGTAGCAGTATTAGTAGTCGGAGTAGTAATAGCAGTAGTAGTAGCAGCAGTAGTAGTATTAGCAGTATTAGTAGCTATAGTTGTTATAGTAGAAGCAGCAGCAGCAACAGTAGTAGTATGAGTAGTGGAGCAGTAGTTGCAGTAGTAGCAGTAGAAGGAGTAATAGTAGCAGCGGTAGCAGTAGTATTGGTACTAGTAGCAGTGGTAATAGTATTAGCATTAGCAGTAGTAGTAGTACTAGTAGTAGTAGTTGTAGGAGCAGTAGCAACATAAGTAGTAGTAGGATTAGTGCTAGTAGTAGTAGTAGTAGCAGCAGCAATAGTAGTAGCAGTAGTAGTAGCAGTAGTAGTGGCCATAGTAGTCACAATAGCAGCAGTAGCAGTAGTCGTAGTAGTAGCAATAGCACTTGTAGTAATAGCTATATCAGTAGTTATTGTATTAGCAGTAACAGAAGTTGTAGTTATTATAGCAGTTGTACTAGCCGTAGTGGCAGCAGTAGTAACAGTAGCAGTAGTAGCAGTTGAAGCAGTAGAAGCAGTAGCAGAAGCGGCAACAGGAGCAGTAGTAGTTTGAGCTACAGTAGAAGTAGTAGCAGTCAAAGTAGTAATAGTAGTAGCAGTAGTAATAATAGCAGTAGAAGTAGTAATAGTAGGAGCAGTACCCGTTGTAGTGGTACAAATAGTAGCAGTTGTCGTACTAGTAGCGGTAGTTATAGAAGTAGTAGTAGTATTAGTAGCAGTATTAGTAGTAGTAGTAGTAGCAACAGGTGTAAGGAGTAGCAGTTAGATTTGTAGTAGTAGGAGTTGTACTAGTAGTAGGAGTAGTAGTTGTGGTAGTAGTAGTATTAGTAGTCGTAGTAGTAGCTGCAGTAGTAGTAGCAATAGTCGTAGAAGTAGCAACAGATCTAGCAGTAGTAGTAGCAGCAATAGTAGTAGCACTAGTAGTAGGTGTAGTAGTAGCAGTTGTAGCAGCTGCGGTAGTTACAGTAGTAGTACTAGTTGTAGTAGTATTGCTAACAATAATAGTAGTAGCAATAGCAGTAGCAGTAGTAGTAGCTATAGCAGCAATAGTAGTAGAGGTTGTAGTTGCTGTAGCAGTAGTAGTAGGAGTAGTAGCAGCAGTAGTATTAGTAGTAGTAGCTGTCGAATTAATAGTAGCAGCAGTAGTATTAGTAGTAGTAGCTGTCGAATTAGTAGTAGCAGCAGTAGTATTAGTAGTAGTTGTAGTAGTAGTAGCAGTAGTATTAGGAGAAGTAGTAGTAGTTGTAGTGGTAGTAGTAATCATAGTACTAGGAGGAGTAGTAGTAGTAGCAGTCGTAGTAGTAGCAATAGCAGCAGTCGTAGTAGCAGTAGTCGTAGTACTAGGAGTCATTACTGTAGTACCATTAGTATCAGCAATAGTGGAAGTAGCAGTATTAGTAGCTGTAGTAATAGTAGCAGTAGGAGTAGAGGAAATAGTAGCAACCGTAATAGTAGTAGAGCAGCATAGTAGTAGTTTTCGTAGCAGTAGTAGTAGCAGTAGGAGCAGTAGTCGTAGTATTGGTAGTACAAGTTGTAGTAGTAGTAGCCATAGCACTATTTGTAATATTAGTTGTTGTAGTAATAGTTGTTATATGGGTAATATTAGTTGTAGTAGTAGCAATAGCTACAGTACCAGTAGTGGTAGTACTAGTAGTAGTAGTATTAGTTGTAGTAGTGCTAGTAACAATAGTAGAAGAGGGAAGAAGTAGTAGTATAGTAGTAGTAGTTGTGGTAGCAGCAACAGTAGTAATCGTTGTTGTAGTAATAGTCGTAGCAGTAGTAGTAGTAGTAGTAGTAGTAGTAGTAGTAGTAGTAGTAGTAGTAGTAGTAGTAGTAGTAGTAGTAGTAGAAGTAGTCACAGCTCTGCAGTAGTAGTATATGGAGCAGTCGCAGTAGTAGTAATAGTAGCAATAGCAGTAGTTGTAGCAGTAGTAGCAGGAGTAGTAGTAGCAACAACAGGAGTAGCAGAAGTAGTAGTAGCCACAGCATTTGTAGTAGTAGTAGTTGCAACAGCTGCAAAAGTTGCAACATTAGTAGCGGTCTTAGTATTACTAGAAGTAGTAGTAGTAGAAGTAAGTACAGTTGTATTAGTTGTAGTTGTTGTAACAGTAGTAGCAGTAGTTGTAGTAGTAGCAGTAGTAGCACAAGTAGTAGTAGTAGTAGTAGTAGCAGTAGTAATAGTAGTTGTAACAGCAGTAGTAAGGGTAGTAAAAGTAGTAGCAGTAGTACAAGTAGTTGTTGAAATAGAAGTAGTAGTAGTAGTAGAAGCAATAGTAGAACTTGTAGTAGCAGTAGTGGTAATAGTAATATTAGTAGTAGTAGCAGCAGTAGCAGTAGTTGCAGTAGTTGCAGTAGCAAAAGTAGTAGCAGTAGTACTTGTAGTTGTTGTAGTAGAAGCAGAAGCAATAGTAGCAGAAGTAGTGGTAGTGCCAGTAGTAGTAGTAGTAGAAGTAGTATTGTAGTAGTTGTTGTAATAGCAATAGCAGTAGTTGTAGCAGTAGCAGCAGCAGTAGCAGTAGGAGAAGTAGTAGTTGTAGTTGTTGTTCTTGTTGTAGGAGAAGTAGTAGTAGTAGTGGTAGTAGTAGTTGTTGATGTTGTTAAGTAGTAGCAACGGTAGTAGGCTTAGTAGTAGTAAAAGTAGTAGTTGTAGTAGTAGTAGCAGCAACTGTAGTAGTTTTAGTAGTAGTAGCAACAACTGTAGTAGTTTTAGTAGTAGTAGTAGTGGCAACAACAATAGTAGTATTAGTGTAGCAGAAGTCGTAGTATTAGTAGTAGTGATTGTCGTAGTAGTAATAGTAGTAATTGATGTAGTAGTAGTAGCAGTAGCATTAGTAGTAGTAGCTGTGGCAGTAGTAGGGGTAGTAGTAGTAGCAGTAGTATTAGTCCGCACAGTAGTAGTTGTAGTTGTAATAGTAGAAATAGTAGCAGTAGTGGTACTAGTGGTAGTAGAAGCAGGAGGGTAGTAAAAGTAGTAATCGTAGTCGAAGTAGTAGTAGTAGTAGGAGGAGTCGTAGTATCAGTATGTTGGGATTCGCAGCAGATGGTTCACGAATCACCTTGTTCTCAAACAACACTGGAAATGAGAAGTAATACAAGATAAAAGAAAATAACAAGACAAGGCAACCAGAGATCCACTATCAAAAGAAATGGCTTTTACACGATTCTACAAGAAAGACTTTACTCTTTCTTACTGAACTAAACTCGTTCACCAAGCCTCGGCAATGCCTCCACCTTTAGAGAGAAGCTCCAAGAGAACACCACTAGGAACCACCATGAGAGACCACCGAGAAGCACTAGAAAGACCTACACACGAGAGCTGACACTCTCTCTCTCTTTCTCTTCACTCTATTCTCTCTATTCCTCTCTCTCTATTTCTCTCTAGTTCAACCTCAATACTACACCACACCTAAGCATTATGTATTATAGTATATTTATAGACCCTTATTGAGTCTGATTTTACTCTAATTACAACTCCTAATATTACAAATCAATCATAAGTCTAAATCCAACTTTGGATTCCTACTTTAACTCAAACTCTAATCCGAGTTTGTGACACCTAAAACGCAACAATGTCCACCTTGGCTTGAACTCGGGCGTGCCATCATCATGAATCTTTGGCCATCATCTCTCTTCTAGCCTCTGCCTCAGGGCTGCTAGCTTATTCAGCTAATCGCAATACGCGAGCTCGAGCCAACCTCGAATTAGCTCTTTATGCCTACAGTCTTGTACTTTTGGAAGCTTTTTGCATGACCTGTGTCTACTATTGTAGTAAAAGTAATTCGAGGAGAACGTTTATCTCCCATCAAATTACTCTGAGTATCATGCTTACTCTTCACTATTATAGCCATCGGAACTCCACCTGCAATATTGTTCCCTATTAATCAATAAACATTGCCACACTTCTCACTTTTCATCTGGATTATAATACCGTGTGTCACCTTAATGACTCCATCTCTTGCTGAATAATTACAACCTTTTGTGTCTAGTATGCCAAGTGAAATTAGATTCCTTCGCATCTTGGGGACATGCCTCACCCTAGTAAGAGTACGAATCGCTCCATCAAATATTTGGATTTTGACTATTCGCACACCGGCAATCTCACAGGCTGAATTGTCACCCAACTAAATAGTACTTTTCTTGTTATTCTCATCATAAGAAGTAAACCAACCCTTCCTTTGGCAAATATGGTAAGAACTACCAAAATCTAAAATACACTTAGCAGAAGTGCCAATTTCTGCGGATACTGCAAGAACGTCTCCATTCGCACTATCTCAGAAGTATCATCCACTATTGCCGTTGCCATATTGGACGACTCGATCTTCCCACGTTCAGGGCAATACCATCTAATGTGGCCATAATTCTTACAAGAATAACATTGTAGTTTCACCTTCAATTTTGATTTGGACCATTGCTTGCCTTCTCCATGTTCTCTTAATCTTCCTCTTTTGTGAGCCACCAATCCTTCACCAATCCGTCTAGTTGTCACATCTTCCAACTTGAGAGTTTCCTTACCATAAAGAATTATGGTCACAATCTGATCATACGAAGCAGGAATAGACATTAGGAGAATCAGCACCCTATCATCCTCTTCAAACTTCACATCAACTTTCAGCAAATCATTTATAATCTTATTGAAGACATTCATGTGATGTAATATAGTTGTACCTTCTCTCATACATAGTCCGTACAACTATTATTTCAAGTAGAACTTGTTCGTGAGGCTTTTTGACATGTTCAACTTCTCAAGTTTTGTCCTGATGTCCATCATTGCCTCTTCGTCAATGACATTGTATAAAACCTCATCAGTCAGGCTTAGAATAATTAAATTCAATGCCTTTTGATCTATCTCCTCCCAATCTTCATCACTTATTTTGACCAGTTTCTTTTCTTTACTGTCTAACATCTTTTGCAGACCTTGATAAGTAGTAACTGCTTTCATCTTCTTTTGCCATAAGGCAAAATTTATATTGTTGTCAAACTTCTCCATCTCGAGTAAGGACTTTGTCATCTTGGTTGTTTTCTCCTAAGCTCTGATACCAATTGTTGGGATTCACATCGGAAGGTTCGTGAATCACCTTGTTCTCAAATAACACAAGAAATGAGAAGTAATACAAGATAAAAGAAAATAACAAGATAAGGCAACGAGAGATCCATTATCAAAAGAAAAGGCATTTACAAGAGTCTACAAAAAAGAGTTCAATCTTTCTTACTCAACTAAACTGTTTCAGCAAGCCTTGGTAATGCCTCCACCTTTAGAGAGAATCTCCAAGAGAAAACCATGGGGAACCACAATGAGAGACCACCGAGAAGCACTAGAAAGATCCACACACGAGAGCCGACACACTCTCTCTCTCTCTCTTCTCTCTATTCCTCTCTCTCTATTCCTCTCTCTCTATTTCTTTCTAGTCCAACCTCAATACTACACCACACCTAAGCCCTATATATTATAGTATATCTATAGACCCTTACTGAGTTTGAGTTTTACTCTAATTACAACTCCTAATATTACAAATCAATCATAAGTCTAAATCCAACTTTGGATTTCTACTTTAACTCAAACTCTAATCTGAGTTTGAGACACCTAAAACTAAAAATCATTATTGCAATAATAGTAGTCGCAGTGGTAGTAGTAGCCATAGTAGTTCCAGTAGCTATGGGAGTAGTAGCAGAAGTAGTAGTAGTAGTAGTAATAATAATAGTAGTAGTAGTAGTAGTAGCAGCTGCAGTAGCAGTAGTTGGAGAAGTAGTAGTTGTAGTAGAAGTAGTAATCATAGCAGCTGTAGTAGTACTATTGGTAGTAGTAGCAGCAGTAGTATCAGTTGCAGCAACAGTAGTAGTTAGCAGTAGTAGTAGCAGTGGTAGTAGTAGGAGAAGTAGTAGTTGAAGCAGTAGCAGCAGTTGAAGTAGAAGTAGTAATAGTTGTAGTTGTAGCACAAATTGCTATAGGTGTAATAGTATCAGTACTAGTAGCAGTCACTGTAATAGTAGTAGTAGCAGTAGTGATAGAAATAGTAGCGAAAGTAGTACAAGTAGTACTTGTAGTAGTTGAAGCAGTGACCGTAGCTGTAGTAGTAGCAAATGTAATACTAGTAGGGGTAGCAGTAGTAATAGTAGTAGTAGTCTTAGCAGTAGTAGTATTAGTAGTAGTAGTTGCAGCAGATGTACCAGTAGTAGCAGTTGTAGTAGCCATAATAGTAGTTATAGTAGTAGTTGGAGTAGTAGTAGTAGGAGTCATAGTAGTAGAAGCAGTCGTCATAATAATAGGAGAAGTAGCAGTAGGAGTAGCAGCAGCCGCAACAGTCGCAGCGGTAGTACTAGTAGTAGTAGTGGTAGTAGTTGTAGTATTAGTAATAGTAGCGACATCAGCAGTAGGAGTAGTAGTAGCAGTACTAGTAATAATAGTAGTAATAGTAGCAGTTATAGTAGTAGTAGCAATAATAGCAGTTGTAGTAGCTGACGTAGTAGTTTTAGTAGTAGTAGTTGCAGTAGTGGTAGTAATAGTAATGGCAATAGTAGTAGCAGTAGTAACAGAAGTAGTACTAGTAGTAGAAATAGTAGTTGTAGTGGTCGTGGTAGACATAGAAGCTGTAGTTAGAAGCTGTAGCAGCATTAGTAGTTATTATTGTTGTCGTAGTAGTTGTAGTAGTAGTCATAGCTGTAGTTGTAAAAGTAGCAGCAATTGTAGTAGCAGCAGTCATAGTAGTAGTAGCAATGACAGAACTTATAGTCATAATAGTAGTAACTATAGCAGTAGTAGTGGCGGTTGTTGTAGTAGAAGAAGTACTAGTAGTAGCAGTAGTTGTAAAAATACTAGTCATAGTTGTAGGGGATGTAATAGTAGTTGTTGTAGTAGCAGTAGTAGTACTGGTAGTAGGAGTCCTAGCAGTAGCAATTATAGTAGCAGTAGAAGCTGTAGTGGTAGAAGTTGCAATAGTAGTAGTAGCATTCATAGTAGCAGCAGTAGCGGCAGCAGTAGTGGTTGTAGTAGTCATAGTAGTTGTAGTAGCAATAGAAGTCATACCGATAGTAGTAGCAGTGGTGGTAGTAGTAGGAGAAGTACTAGCGATAGCAGTAGTTGCTGTTGTAGTACTACTAATAATAGTAGCAGTAGTAGTTGTTGTAGTAATAATAGAAGTAGCAGTAGTAGTAGCAGTAGGAGCGAAATTAGTAGTCATAGTAATAGAAGTAGTTGTTGTTGGATAAGCAGAAATAGTAGTCATAGAATTAGTAGCAGTGAAAGTAACATAAGTAGCAGTAGTAGTAATAGAAGAAGTAGAACTGTAGTAGCAACAGTAGTTGTAGTAGATGGAGTAGTAGTCGGAGAAGTAGCGCAGTATTAGCACTAGTTGCAGCAGCGGCAAGAGCAGTAGCAGTAATAGTAGAATTAGTAGTAGTACTAGTAGAAGTATTAGTAGTCGCAATAGTAGTTATTGTAGTAGTAGCAGTTGCGGTAGTAATTGTAATAGTAGTAGTCACAGTTGATGTAGTAGTTGTTGTAGTAGTAGTAGTAGTGGTAACAGTAGTAGCAGTAGTAGTAGTCGTAGCTGCAGCAGTTGTAGCATCAGTAGTAGTAGCAGTAGTTGTAGTAGTAGTCGTGGTAATAGTAGTAGTAGTAGTGGCAGTAATAGCAGCAGGAGTAGAAGTAGTAGCAATAGTAGTAGCTGTAATAGTTGTAGAAGTAATAGTAGTAGCAGTAGTAGAGGTAGTAACAGTAGTAGCAGTAGCAACAGCAGTTGTAGTATTAGCAGTAGTAGTAGTAGCAATAGTAGCAGTAGTTGTAGTAGTAGTAGTAGTAGCAGTGGTAGTAGTAGGAGTAGCAATAGTTGCAGTTGTAGCAGTAGCAGTAGTAACATTAGCAGTAGTAGTAGTAATAGAAGAAGAAGCAGCAGTAGTAGCAGTAATAGTAGTAGTAGCAGCAGCTGTAGTAGTAGTAGTAGTAGTAGTAGTAATAGTAGAAGCTGAGTAGTAATAGTAGTCGAAGTAGCTGTAGTAGTGGTAGTAGTAATAGTTGTCATAGTAGTAGTAGTAGTAGTAGTAGTAGTAGTAGTAGTAGTAGTAGTAGTAGTACCAGTTGATGTAGTAGGAGCAGTTGTAGTAGTAGTTGGAGTAGTAATAGTAGTAGAAGCGACAGTAGTAGTAGTTGTAGTGGTAATAGTAGCAGCTGTACCAATAGTAGTAGCAACAGCAACAACAGTAGTAGTATTAGTAGTGGTAGTAGTAGCAAAAGTTGCTGTAATAGTAGCAGAAGTAGCAGTAGTAGTGGTTGTTGTAGTTGTAGTTGTAGTAGTAGTATTAGGACTAGGAGTCGTTGTTGTAGTAGTAGTCATAGCAATAGTAGTTGTAGTAGTAGTAATAGCGGTAGTAGTAGCAGTAGTAGCAGTAGTCGTAGTTGTAGAAGCAATATTAGTAGCAGTAGCAGTAGCAGTAGTTGTTATTGTTGTAGTAGCAGAGGCAGCTAAAGTAGCGATAGTAGCTGTTGCAGCAGTAGTTGGTGTACGAGGAGTAGCTATTGTAGCCGAAGTAATAGTATTAGTTATAGCACTAGTTGTAGCAGTGGTAGCAATAATAGTGGTAGTAGCAATAATAGTAGTAGCAGTAGGAGTAGTATCAGCAGAAGCAGCAGCAGCAGTAATAGCAGTGGTAATAGTAGCAGATGTTGTAACAATTTTAGTAGTAGTATTAGTAGCGGCAACAATAGTGATGTAGTAGTAGTTGTAGTATTATGAGTAGTAGCACCAATAGTAGTAGTAGTAGTAGCAGCAATTGCAATAATTGCTGTACTAATAGTAGCAGTTGCAGCAACAACAGTAATAGTTGCAGTAGTATTAATAGTAGGAGTAATAGTAGTGGTAGTTTTACTACTAGTAGTAGTGAAAGTAGTAGCCGTAGTATTGGTGGCAGCATAAGTTATCGTGTAGTAGTAATAGTCGTAGTAGTAGTAGCAACAATAGTAGATGTAGCAATTGTAGTACTAGTAGCATTAGTGGCAGAAGTAGCAGTGGTTATGACAACAGAAGTAGTAGTAGCAGTGGTAGTAGTTATAATAGTAATAGTAGTAGCATTAGTAGTAGAAGTAGCGGTCGTAGTAGTGGCAGTAGTAGTATTAAGAGTAGTAGTAGTGGCAGAAGTATTAGATGGAGGAGGAGGAGGAGTGGTAGTAGTAGTAGTAATAGTTGTTGTTTTAGTTGTAGTAGTTGGAGCAGTAGTAGTAGAAGTGGGATTCGGAGTAATGGTAGCAGAAGGAGATGCAGTAGTTGTAGTAGTTGTAGGAGTGAGAGTAGTAGTAGTAGTTGTGGTGGTGGTGGTGGTGGTGGTAGTAGTAGTAGTAGTAGTAATAGTCGTAGTAGTAGTAGTAGTAATAGTAGAAGTTGTAGTAGTAGGAGTACGAGTATCAGTATTAATAGTAGTAGTTGTTGTTGTTGCTGTTGTAGTAGCAGCAGCAACAACAACAGTTGGAGTAGTAGTTTTAATTGTAGTAGTAGCAGTTGTAATAGTGGTATTAGTAGTAGTAGTAGTAGCAGCAGCAGTTGCAGCAGTATTTGTAACGGTTGTATTAGTAGGAGAAGTAGTAGTAGAAGTAGTAGTAGTAGTATTAGTAGCCATAGTAGCTGTTGCAGTCCTAGCAGTAGTAGTTGTTGTTGTTGTAGTAGTAGTAGTAGTAGCAGCAGTAGTAGCTGTAATAGTAGTAGTTGTAGCAGAAGCAAAAGTAGTAGTAGTAGCAATAGTAGTAACAGTGGTAGCTGTAGTAGTAGCTGCAATAGCAGTATTGGTAGTGATAGTAATAGTTGCGGTATTATTAGTTGCTGCCATAGTAGTGATAGATGTAGTAGTAGTAGTTGTGGTGGTGGTGGTGGTGGTAGTAGTAGTAGTAGTAGTCATGGTGGTGGTCATTGTAGTAGTAATAGTAGTACTAGTTGGAGTTGTACTAGGAGAAGTCGGAGTAGCAATAGCAGTAGTAGAAGTAATTGTAGTAGTAGTGGTGGTAGTAGGAGTAGTAGCTGTAGTAGTTGTTGTTGTAGTAGTAGTAGAAGCAGTATTTGTAGTAGTTGTTTTTGTTGTTGTAGTTCTAGTACTAGGAGTAGTTGTAGGAGTAGAAGTTGGAGTACTAGTAGTAGTAAGAGTTATAGTAGTAGTAGCAGTACCAATAGAAGTATAAGTCGTAGAAGTAGTCAGAGTAGGATTAGTAGTAGTGGTAGTAGTAGTAGTAGTAGTAACGGTTGTAGTTTTAGCAGCAGCAGCAGCAGCAGAAATAGAAGCAGAAATACAGGTAGTTGTTGTTGTAGTAGCAGTAGTTGAAGTAGTAGGAGTAGTTGTACAGGTAGAAGTAGCTGTAGGAGTAGAAGAAGTTGTTGTAGTTGTAGCTTTAGTAGTAGTAGTAGTAGTAGTAGTAGTAGTAGTAGTAATTTTTGTTGTTGTTTTTATTATTGTGGTCATAGTAGTTGTTGTTGTAGTCGTAGTTGTATAGTAGTAGAAGCAAGTCTTAGTAGCAGTAGTACAAGTCGTAGCAGCAACAATAGTAGTATTAGTATAATAGTTGTATCAACAATAGTAGCAGTAGTAGTTGTTGTAGTAACAACTGTAGCAGCAACAATGCTACTAGTAGTAGTAGTAGTAGTAGCAACAGCAAAAGTTGTAGTAGTAGCAGTAGTAGGAGTTGTAGTAGTAGAAAAGCAGTTGCAGTAGGAGAAGAAGTTGGAATAGGAGGGGTAGTAAGAGATGCAGTAGTAGTATTAGTACTAGAAGGAGTAGGAGTAGTAGTAGCAGTAGGAGTAGTAGTATTTGCAGTAGTTGTAGGAGATGTAGTAGCAGTAGCTATAGTTGAAGTAGTAATCATAACAGTATTAGTTGTTGTCATAGTAGTAGTAGCAGCAGTAGCAACAACAGCATTAGCAGCAGCAGCAATTGTAGTAGTAGTTGTTGTAGTAGTAGTAGTAGTAGTAGTAGTAGTAGTAGTAGTATTAGTAGTAGTAGTAGTAGTAGTAGTAGTAGTAGTTATAGTCGTAGTAGTAGTAGCAGTAGTAGTTATAGTAGTAGTAGTAGTAGTAGTATTAGCAGTAGTAATAGTAGTATTATAAGTAGTAGTAGTAATAATAGTAGTAGCTACAGTTGCAGCAGTAGTTGTAATAGTAGTATTAGTAGTAGTAGCAGTATTAGAAGCAATAATTGTAGTAGTAGTAGTAGTAGTAGTATTAGCAGGCATTGTAGTAGCGGTAGGATTAGTGATAGTAGTAGTAGCAGTAGTTGAACTAGTGGTAGTAGTAGTTGTAGTAGTTGTAGTAGTAGTCATAGCGAAAGTAGTATTAGGAGTAGTAGTAGCAGTTGTAGTAGTAGAGGAAGTGGTAGTTGTAGTAGTAGTATTAGTAGCCACAACAACTGTAGCAGTACTAGCTGTAATAGTAGCAATAGCAGGAGTAGCAACATTTGCAGTGGTAGTAGTAGGAGCAGTAGTAGTTACAATAGTAGTAGCAGAAGCAGAAGTAGTGGTAGTAGCAGTAGTAATAACAGTTCTGGCAGTCGTAGCTGTAGTAGTAGTAGTAGTAGTAGTAGTAGTTGTTGTTGTTATTGTTGTTGTCGTTGTTATAATAGTAGTAGCAGTAGCAGTAGTAGTATCAGCAACAGCAGTAGTAAAAGTAGTAATAGTAGTAGTAGGTGCAGCAGAAACAACAATAGTAGTAGTAGAAGTAGTTGTTGTTGTTGTTGTTGTCATAGTAGTTATAGTAGTAGTAGAAGTAGGTGTCAGAGTAGGAGTAGGAGTAATAATAGTAGTATTAGCCATTGTTGTAGTAGTAGTCGAATTAGTTGTGGGATTACAAGTTGGAGTTAGAGTAGTAGTACGAGTTGCAGTAGTAGTAGTAGTACTAGTAGGAGTAGAAGTAGTAGAAGTAGTTATAGTACTTTGTAGTATTAGTTGCAGTAGCTGTAGTCATGGTAGCAGTAGCAGTTTTAGGAGAATTTATAGCAGTAGTAATAGTAGTTGCAGTAGTAGAAGCAATAGTAGTAGTAGCAGAAGCTGTAGTAGTGGTAGGAGTAGTAGGAGTAGTAGTAGCAACAGCAGTAGCGGCAGTCGTAGTAGTAGTAATAGTAGCAGCAGCAGCTGCTGCAGTAGTAGTAGAAGTAGTCGTAGGGGCCGCAGTAGTTGTAGTCATTGTAGTAGTAGTAGCATTAGTAGTTAGAGCAGTAGTTGGAGTAGGAGTAGGAGAAGTACTAATAGTAGTAGTTATTGTTGTAGTTGCAGTTGGAGTAGTAGTAGTAGTACACGTTCGAGTAGTAATAGTAGTAAGAGTTGTAGAAGTAGTAGTAGTAATAGTAGGAGTAGTCGTAGTAGCAGGAGTAGTAGTAGTAGTAGTAGTAGTAGTAGTAGTAGTAGTAGTAGTAGTAGCAGCAGCAGCAGTAATAGTAGTAGTAGTATTAGTAGTACGACTAGGAGTTGTAGTCATAGTATTAGTACTAATAGGAGTAGTAGTAGTAGCAATACTACTAGGAGTAGTAGTGGTAGTTGTCGTTATTATTGCTATTGTAGTAGTATCAACTACAGTAGCAGCAGCAGCAGCAGCAGCAGTAGTAGTAGTAGTTGCAGTATTAGTAGTGGTAGTGGTGGCGGTAGTAGTAGTAGTGGTAGTGGTAGTGGTGGTGGTGGTGGTGGTGGTGGTGGTGGTAGTAGTAGTAGAACGGTTGTAGTAGCCGTTATAGTAGTAGTAGTAGTAGCAGTTTTAGTTTAGCAGTAGTAGGAGTAATAGTAGTAGAACTAGTAGTAGTTGTAGTAGGAGCAGCAGTTAGAGTAGTCCGACCAGTAGTAGTAGTAGTAGTAGTAGTAGTAGTAGTAGTAGTAGTAGTAGTAGTAGGTGTAGAAGCAGTAGTAATAATGGTAATGGTAGATGTAGGAGCAGTTGTAGTAGTAGTAGTAATTCTAGCTGTAGTAGCAATAGTAGTAGCAGTAGGAGGACTAGTAGTAGGAGTAGTAATAGTAGGAGCAGGAGTTGTAGTAGGAGTGGTAGTAGTAGGAGTAGGTGTTGTAGTAGGAGGAGTAGGAGTAGTAGTAGTGGTAGGGCTCGGAAAAGTTGTTGTAGTAGTAGTAGTCGTAGTATTAGTAGTACTAGTAGTTGTAGTGGTAGTATCATTAGTAGTAGTAATAGTAGTAGTAGTAGTATTAGGAGTAGTACTAACACTAGTAGTAGTAGAAGGAGTAGTAGTAGTAGCAGATGCAGCAGCAGTAGAGAAGTGGTAGTAAAAGCAGTACTAGTAGTAGTTGTAGTAGTAATAGTAGCAGTAGTAGTAGGAGTAGTAACAATGGTTGTAAAAGTTGTAGTAGTAGTAGCTATATAGTAGTAGTCGCTGTGGTTGTAGTTGTCGCAGTAGTATTAGTAACACAAGTAGCAGCGATTGGTTTAGTAGTAGTAGTAGCAGTAGCCGCAGAGTAGTCGTAACAGTAGTAGTAGCGGTAGCAGTAGCAGTATTCATAGTGGTTGTAGTAGCAGTAGTAGTAGTACTAATAGTTGTTGTAGTAGTAGTGCTAGTAGTAGTTTTAGAAGTTGGAGTAGTGGTTTGAACAATTGCAGGAGGTGTAGTTGTAGGAGGAGGAGTAGTAGTAGTAGGAGAATTAATAGTAGTAGTAGTAGGCGGAGTAGTAGTAGTAGTAGTAGTAGTTGGCCTAGAAATAGTAGTAGAAGCAATATTAGTAGTAATAGTAGTAATAGTGTTAGTAGTTGTAGTAGTAGTAATAGTCTTAGTAGTTGTGGTAGTAGTAATACTAACAGTTGGAGTAGTAGTTATAGCAGTACTAGTAGTAGTTATCGTAGTAATAGCAATAGTAGTAGTAGTAGTAGTGGCAGTAGCTGTAGTAACAGTAGCAATAGTAGTCGTAGTTGCATTAGTAGTTGTAATAGTAGTCATTATAGTAGTAGTGGTAGTTGTTGTTGTTGTAGTAGTAGTCGTATTAGTAATAGCAGTAGTTGTAGTAGTAGTAGTCTTAGTTGTATTGATAGTTGCTGCAGCAGCTACAACAGTAGTCGTAGCCGTAGTAGCTGTAGTAGTATTTGTAGTAGTTGTCATAGGAGTAGTATTAGGAGTCGGAGTAGGAGTCGGAGTAGTAGTAGTACTAGTAGTTGTAGTAGTAGTAGTACTAGTAGTAGTAGAAGCACAAGGATTAGGAAAAGTAGTAGTAGTAGTAATAGTAAAAGTAGTAGTTGTAGAAGAAGTGGTAGTAGTTGTAGTAGTAGGGGTAGTAGTTATTGTAGGAGTAGCAACAGCCAGAACAACAAGAGTAGTAGTAGTTGTTCTGGTTACAATTTTTATTGTAGAAGAAGTAGTAGTGGTAGTAGCAGTAGTAATCGTAGTAGTCATAATAGTAGTGGTAGCAGTAGTAATAGTAGTAGTAGTAGCAATAGTAGTAGTTGTTGTTGTTGTAGTAATAGTAGTCGTAGTTGTAGTAGTAGTTGTACTAGTACTCATAGTTGTATTAGTAGTAGCAGTTGTAGTATTAGTAACAATAGTAGTAGTAGCAGTTGTTGTTGTTGTTGTTGTGGCACGGGTAGTTATAATGCTAGTAATTGCTGCAGCAGCGGTAGCAGCAGCGGTAGCAGCAGCAGTAGTATGTGGAGTAGTTGTAGTAATATTTGTACCATCCACAGTAGTAGTAGTAGTAGGGGTAGTAGTAGGGGTAGGACTTGGGGTAGTAGTAGTAGTAGTACCAGTAGTTGTAGTAGTAGTAGGAGTAGTTACAAGAGTAGAAGTTGGAGTAGGAGTAGTAGTAAGAGTTGTAGTATTAGTAACAGTACTAGTAGGAGTGGTAGTAGGAGTAGGATAAGTTGGTGTACTAGTAGTGGAAGCAGTTGTAGTAGTAGCAGTAGTAGCAGCAACAATAGTAGCAGAAATAGTAGTAGTAGTTGTTCTAGTAGCAGCAACAGTAGTAGTAATAGGAGTAGTTATTGTGAGTAGGAGTAGGCGTAGTTGTAGAAGTTGTTTGGTGCTGGTGGTACTAGTTGTAGCAGTAGCAGTTGGAGTAGTAGTTGTAGTAGCAATTGTAGTAGTGGTAATAGTAGTATTAGTAGTGGCAATAGTAGTACTAGTAGCAGGAATAGTAGCAGCAGAAATATTGATAGGTAGTATAGGTGGTAGTAGCAGTAGTAGTAGCATTAGTGGTAGTAGTAGGAGTAGTTGTAGCAATGAAAGTAGGGGTTGTAGTAGTAGCAGCTGTAGCAGTAGTAGCAACAGTAGCAGTAGCAGATGTAGTAGTAGCAGGAGTAGTAGTATAAGTAGTAGTAGTAGTAGTAGTAGTAGTAGTAGTATAGTAGTAGTAGGATTGGGAGTAGAAGTAGTTGTACGAGTAGTAGTAGTTGGAGTAGTAGGAGTAGTAGCAACAGAAGTAGTAGTAGTAGTAGTTGTTGTTGTTGTAGTAGTAGTAGTAGTAGTAGTAGTAGTAGTATAAGTGTTAGCAATCACTGTAGCAGTAGTAGTAGTAATAGAAGTAGTTGCAATAGTTACAACAGCAGTAATAGTATCGGTACTAGCAGCAACAGCAACAGTAGTAGTAGCTGGAGTAGAAGTAGAAGTAGTAATAGTAGTAGTAACAATAGTGGTAATAGCAGTAGTAGCAATAGTAGAAGTAGTAACATCAATAGTAGAAGTGGTAGCAGCAGCAGCAGCAATAGTCATAGTAGTGGTGGTAGTTGCAGTACTGTTAGTGGCAGTAATAGCAACAGTAGTAGTAGTAGGAGGAGGAGGAGCAGCAGCAGCAGGAGTAGTAGTAGTATTAGTAGCAGTAGTTATACTAATAATAGCATTGTAGTAGTAATAGTAGTAGTAATAGTAGTTATAGTAGTAGTAGCAGCAACAGTAGGAGTAGAAGTATTGATGGTAGTAGTAGTAGTAGTTGCAGTTGTAGCAATAGTACAATCAAAAGTAGTAGTTTTAGTTGTAGCTGTAATATTAGTAGTAGCACCAATAGTAGTGGTAGAAGTAGTAGTAACAATAGTAGTGGCAGTTGTATTAGCAATAGCCGAAATAGTAGTAGTAGCAGTAGTTGTAACAATTATAGCAGTAGTAGTGGCAGTACTAGCAGCGGCGGCAGTAGTAGCAAAAGTTGCAATAGTGATAGTAGTAATGTTCGTAGTAGTACTAGTAGTGGTGGTAGTAGTAGCAGCAGCAGCAGTTACAGTAGTAGCTGTCGTAATAGTAGTAGTAGTAGACGTCGTAGTAGCGGTAATAGTAATAATAATAGTAGTAGTAGTAATAGTAGTAGTAGTAGTAGTAGTAGTAGTAGTAGTAGTAGTAGTAGTAGTAGTAGTAGTAGTAGTAGTAGTAGTAGTAATAGTTGTAGCAGCAGCAGCAGTAGTAGTAGTGGTTGTTGTTGTTATTGTTCTAGCAGCAGCAGTAGCAGTGGCAGTAGTAGCAGTTGTAGTAATAGTAGTAAAAGTAGTAGTAGTTTTTTGTAGTAACAGCAGTAGCAGTAGTAGTAGCAGTAGTATCAAAACTAGTAGCAGAAGTAATAGTAGCAGCACTAGTATTACTTGGAGCTGCAAAAGTTGTAGTTGTAATTGTAGTAGTGGTAGTAATAGTAGTAGGAATAGTAGTAGTAGTAATAGTAGTAGCAACAATAGTAGTAGTAGCAGTAGTAGTGGTAATTGTAGTAGCAGTCATAGCAGTAGTAGCAATCGAAGTAGTGTAGCAATAGTAGTAGTAGTTGCCGTAGTAGCAGTAGCAGTAATAGTAGCTATAGGAGTTGTGCTAGTAGTAGTAGTTGTAGTAGTAGCATTCACAGTAGCAGAAGGAAAAGAAATTATAGTAGCAGTAGCAGTAGTTGTATTAATAGTAGCAGAAGTATTCGTTGTCGAATTAGTATCATTAGTAGTTGGAGTAGTAGTATTTGCAGCCATTGTACTAGTAGTAGTAGTTGCAACATTTGCGTCAGTTGCAGTAGTAGTTGGAGTTGTAGTAGTAGTAGTGGCCGTAGTAGCAATAGTAGCTGATTTGGCAGTAGTAGTAGTATTAGTAGTAGTACAACCAAAAGTAGTAGTTGTAGTAGTAGTAGTATTTGTAGTAGTGGTAGCAGTAGTAGTAGCATCAGCAATAGTAATAGAAGTGGTAGTTGCAATAGTAGTAGTAATAGTAGTAGTAGTAATAGAAGTGGTGGTGGTAGTAGTAGTAGTAGTAGTAGTAGTAGTAGTAGTAGTAGTAGTAGTAGTAGTAGTAGTAGTAGTAGTAGTAGTAGTAGTAGTAGTAGTAGTAGAAGTCGCAATAGCAGTAGTAGTTGTTGTAGGAGTAAGAGTTGTAGCCTTAGTTGTAACAGCAGCAAGAGTAGTACTAGTAGCAGCAGCAGTAGTGGCAGTAGTTGTAGTCGTAGTAGTAGTAGCAGCAGTTGTAGCAACAGTAGTAGTCATAGCAATAGTATTTTTTGTTGTATTTGTAGCACTAGTAATAGAAGTTGTTGTAATAATAATAGTTGTAGTAGTAGTCAAAGTAGCAGCAGTAGCAGTAGTACAAGTAGCAGAGTAATTATAGTAGTTGTAGGAGTAGTGGTATTTGTTGTAGCAACAGAAGTAGCAGTAGCAGCAGTAGTAGATGTAGTATTAGTTGTAGTATTAGTTGTAGTTGCAGTAGAAGCATTTGTAGCAGTCAAAGTAGTAGTAGTGGCAGCTATAGTAGCAATAGTAGTAGTAGTAGTAGTAATAGTAATAGTAGTAGAAGAAGTGAAAGTAGTAGTAGTACTAGTAGTAGTAGTAGAAGAAGCAATAGTAGCAAAAGTAATAGTAGTAGTCGTGTTGCAGTACTAGAAGTAGTAGTAGTTATATTTGAACCAACAGTTCTAGTAGTAGCAACAACAGTATTAGTTGGAGTCAGAGTAGTAGCAGTAGCAGCAGTAGTAGGTGTAGTAGTAGTAGCAATCGTAGTAGTGGTTGTAGTAGTTGTAGTAGTAGTAGTAGTAGTAGTAGTAGTAGTAGTAGTAGTAGTAGTAGTAATTATTGTAGTGGTTGTAGAAATAGTAGCAATCGAAGTTGTGGTAGCAGTTTTTATAGTAGTAGTGATAGCTGTAGAAGTAATAGTTATAGTTGTAGTAGTAGTAGAAGAAGTAGCATTAATGCTCGTAGTAGCAGGAGTAGTATTACTTCGAGTAGCAGTAGTTCTAGTTGGAGTGTTGGTAGCAGTAGTCATGGTAGTAGGAGAAGTAGTAGTAATGGTAGTAATAGTCATAGCCGTAGTAGTAGTAGTAGCAACAGTAGTATTAGTAATAGTAGTAGTAGCATTTGCTGTTGTTGTAGCATTAGTAGTAGTAACAGCAGTAGTAGTAGTTGTAGGAGAAGTTGTAGGTGTAGTTGTTATTGTTGTTGTAGGTAAGGTAGTAGTAGTAGCAGCAGCAGTAGCATTAGTATTTGTTGTTGTATTCGTAGCACTAATAGTAGCAGTAGTTGAAATAATAGTAGTCGCAGTAGTAGTCGTAGTAGTAGCAGTAGCAGTACTAGCAGTAGCAGCAACAGTAATTGTCGTAGTTGTAGCAGTAGTAGTATTTGTTGTAGCAATGGTAATAGTAGTAGCTGTAGTGGTAGATGTAGTAGTAGTTGTAATAATAATTGTAGTAGCAGCAGTAGGAGTTGTAGCAGTCGAAGTAGTGGTAGCAGTAGTAGCAGTAGCAGCCATAGTAGCTGTATAAAGTATTAGTAGAAGTTGTAGTAGTAGTTGTAGTTGAAGCTATAATAGTAGTTGAGCTAGTAGTAGTAGAACAAGTAGAAGTAACACAAGTAGTAATGGAAGTAGAAATAGTGGTCGTATTTATAATAGTAGTAGTTGCAGTAGTAGTGATAGCTGGAGTAGCTGTAGTAGTAGTGGTAGTAAACGTAGTAGAGGAAGTAGTAGTAGTGACAGTAGTAGTGGTAGTCGGAGTAGTAGTAGTTTTTGTTATTGTTGTATTAATGGTAGTAATTGTAGTAGCAGCAGTACCTGTATTTGCAGTAGTAGTAATAGTAATAGAAGTAATAGTAGTTGTAGTAATAGTACTAGTAGTATCCGTGGCAGTAATACTAGTCGTAGCAGTAGTAGTAGAAGCAGCTATAGTATTAATTGGAGTAGCAGTAGTAGTAGCAGCAGTAGTAGTAATAGTAGTAGGAGAAGTTGTTGTTGTTGTAGTAGTAGTAGTATTAATAGTAGCAGTGATTCTAGTAGTGATAGTAGTAGCAATAGTAGTTGTTGTAACAGTAGTAGTAGTAGTAGTAGCTACAACTGTAGTTGTTGTTGCATTAGTTGCGGCAACAACTATAGTAGCAGTAGTAGTGGTAGCAGTTATCGTTGTAGGAGTAATAGTTGTGGTAACAGTAGCAATAGTTGCCGTGGTTGTAGTAGCAATAGCAGTTGTAGTAGTAGTCGTAGTAGTAGTAGCAGCAGTAGCAGTAGTACTTGTAGTGGTAGTAGTTGTTGTTATAGTAGTACGACTAGTAGAAGTAGAACTCGTAATGTAGTAGTAGTAGTAGTAGTAGTTGTAGCCGTAGTAGCAGTTGTAGCAACAGTAGTAGTTATTGTAATAGTAGTAGTTGAATTAATAGTAGTAGTAATGGTAGTAGTTGTAGCATTCGTAGTAGTGATTGTAGAAGTAGCAGTAGTAGCCTTAGTAATAATGGTGGTAATAGTAGCAGTTATAGTAATAGTAGCAGTAGCCGTAGTAGTATTAATAGTAGTAGAAGTAGTTGTAGTAGCAGTCGTACTAGTAGTAGTAATAGTGATAGTGGTAATACTAGTAGTAGTAGTAGTCGTGGTAGCAGCAGTTGCATTAGTAGGAGTAGATGTTGTAGTAGTAAAAAAGTAGTAGTACTGGCAATAGCAGTAGGAGAAGTAGTAGTAGTAGCAGTAGTAGTATCAGTAGTACTAGCAATAGTAGGAGCAGTAGTTGCAGCAATTATAGTGGTAATAGTTGTAGTAGCAGTAACAGCAATAGTGTTAGTAGCATTAGTAGTAGTTGCAGTAGTAGTAGCAGTACCATTAGTCGTAGTTGTAGTAGTTGTAATTGCAATAGTAGCAGGAGTAGTAGTAGTAGTACCAGTTGCAGTAGTAGCAGTCATAGCAGTAGTACTAACAATTGTAGTAGTAGTACATGAAGTAGTTGAAGTAGTATTAGTAGTAAAAGTAGTAGTAGTAGTAGTAGTAGTAATAGGTGTAGTAGTAGTATTTGCAGTCGAAGCAGAAGTAGCAGTAGTAGAAGTAGTGCGGGTAAGTATAGTAATAGTACGAGTAGTATAGTAATAGTAGGAGTAGTAGCTATAATAGCAGTAATAGCCATAGTAGCCGTAGTAGCTGCAGTAGTAGTGACAATACAAGTAGTTGCAATAGTAGTAGAAGTAATAATAGTTGGAAAAGTAGTAGTAGTAGTAGTAATAGTAATAGTAGTAGTAGTAACATTAGTTGTAGTAGTTGTAATTGTAGTAATACTAGTAGTAGTAGTTACAGTAGCAATAGTAGTTGTTGTAATAGCAGTAGCTATAGTAGCAATAGTAGTAGCAGGTGTAGTAATGGTAGCAACAACAATAATAGTAGTTGTAGTACTAGTAGTAAAAAAGGCATTAGCAGTAATAGTTGCAGCAGTAGTAGAAGCAAGTATTAGTAGTAGTAGAAGTAGCGGCAATAACGGAAACAATAGTCATAGTAGTAGTGGTGGTTGTAGCAGTATTACTAGCCGTAGTAGTAGTTGTTGAAGTAGTAGTAGTAGTAGTTGTTGTTGTTGTAGTAGTAGTAGTAACCATAGTTGTAGCGGTAGTAGTGGTAATAGTAGCAGTAGCTGTACCAGTGGTAGCAGTAGTAGTAGTAGTAGCTGTAGCTGTAGTAGTAGTAGCACCAGCAATTGTAGTAGTAGTAGTAGTAGTAGCAATATCAGTAGTAGTAGAAGGAGTAGTTGTTGAAGTAGTAGTAGTAGTCATGGTAGTAGTAGTTGTTGTAGTAATAGTACTAGTAGTAGTGGTTGTAATAGTAGTAGTAGTAGTAGCAGCAGTAGTATATAGCAATAGCAGTAGCGGAAGGAGTTGTAGTTGTAGCTATAGTAGTAGTAGTAACAACAATACTAGTAGATGTAGTAGTTGTAGTGGTCGTAACAGTTGTTGTAGTAGTAGTAGCAGTAGCAGTAGGAGTAATAGTTTTAGTAGTAGTAGTAGTAGTCGTAATAATAGTAGTATTAGTAGTAGTGGTCGTAGTAGTAGTAGTAGTTGTTGTAGAAATAACTATAGCAGCAATAGTAGTAATATAATATTAGTAGTTGTCGCAGTAGTAGTACGAGTTGAAGTAGGAGTAGCAGCAGTAGTAGTAGTAGTAGTGGTAGTAGGAGTAGTAGTTGTAGAAGTAGTAGTAGTAACAATAATAAGAGTAGGAGTGGTAGTAGTTGTAGTAGTAGTAGTAATAATATTAATAGTAATAGTTGTTGTTACTACTACTACTACTACAACAACTGTTACGACCACTACAACTACTACATCTACTAGTATTGTTGTTACTACTACTACTATAGCTACAACTACAACTCCTTCCGCTACTGCTATTGCTACTACTACTACTACTGCTACTACTACTACTACTACAACAACCACTACTACTACTACTACCACAACCGCAATAACTACTTCGATGACAGCAGCAACAATAATAGCAACAACTACTACTACTAGTACTATTACTACAACTACTACTTAGAGTACTATGACTACTACTACTGCTGCTACTACAACTAGTACAACTTCTGCTACTACTACAACTACATCTTCTACTACTACTACTACATCTGCTCCTACCGCGACTACCACTACTACTGCTACTGCTCTATTGCTACTAGTACTACATCTACTACAACTACAACTACTACTGCTTCTACTGCAGTTCTACTACCACTTCTATTACTGCTACTACTGCTACTACTATAATAACAACTACTATGTCTATAATTGCTACTAATACTACTACTAGCACTCCTAATACTACTACTAATGCAACTACAGTTACTGCTTCTGCTACAACTACTGCTGCTACTATAACTAAAACTATAGCAACAGCTACTACTTTTACTACTACAACTACAACTATTACTGCTACAGCTACTTATACTGTCACTACTACTATTACGGCTGCTGCTAATACTAATGCTACAACTGCTACTATAGTTACTAATGCTAATACTATTACAATTACCACCAAAACAGCTACTACTTCTACTATTACTTCAACTACTACTTCTACTACTACTACTACAACTACTACTACTAGTGCTATTGCTAGTACTATAGCTAGTACTACTACTATTACTACTACTACTGCTACTATTGCCACTAATACCACTAATACGATTACTGCTTCTACTACTACTACTACTACAACTACTACTGATACAACTACTACTATTACAAAAACAACAACAACAACTACTACTACTATTACAATTACTACAACTACTACAATTATTACTACTACTTTGATTACTGCAACCACTACTGCTGCTACTACTGCTACTCCAACTACTTCTCATACTACTATTGCAACTGCTACTACTACTGCTCCTACTTCTCCTTCTACTACTACTACTTCTGCTACTACTACTACTACTATAACTACTTCTACTGTTGTTACTACTACTACTGCTACTACTACTAGTACTACTATAACTAATACTACTACAGCTGGTACTACTACTACTACTATTATTACTACTACTATTATTACTACTACTACTGCTACTACTACTACTACTACTACTACTACTACTACTACAACAACAACAACTACTACTACAACTACTACAATTATTGGTACTACTTCTACTACAGCTACTGCTTCAACAACTAATCAAACAACAACTACTACAGCTCCTACAGCTGCTACTACTCCTGCTGCTGCTGCTGCTCCTATTGATACTTCTACTACTAACACAACTACGACTATTGCTACTACTGCTACAACTACTACTAGTACTATTGCTACTGCTACTCCAATTACTTCTCGTACTGCTAAAGCTGCTACTACTACTACCGCTAATACTACTACTATTTCTCCTACTACTGCTACTACTACTTTATTACTACTACTACTGCTACTACTACTACTACTACAATAACTAATACTACTACTGCTGGTACTACTACCACTACTATTATTATTGCTACTGCTTCTACTACAGCTACTGCTTCAACAACGAATCAAACTACTACTACTCCTGCTCCTACGGCTGCTACTACTACTACTACTGCTGCTATTGCAACTTCTACTGCTCCTACAGCTACTTCTACTACTAGCACAACTACGACTATTGCTACTACTGCTACAACTACTACTAGTACTATTGCTACTGCTACTCCAACTACTTCTCCTACTGCTAAAGTTACTACTACTACTACCGCTAATACTACTACTATTTCCCCTACTACTACTATTACTTCTACTACTAGTTTTATTACTACTACTACTACTACTACTACTACTCCTGCTACTCATAGTACTATGGATGCTACACTTGTAAAACAACTACTTGTACTACTAGAACCACTACTATTGCTACAGCTACTGCTACTACTATTACCACTTATATTGCTAGTACTGCTATTACTGCTACTACTGCTCATACTACTACTACTGTTGCTGCGACTACTGCTGCTCCTATGGCTAATACTACTGCTACTACTGGTACCACTACTTCTATTACAACTGCTGCTACTGCTATTCCTGCAACTCCTTCTACTACTAGTACTGCTGCAGCGGCTATTAATACTGCTTTCCCTACTTCTACATCAACAACTACTACTACTGCTACCTCGTCTACTACTACTGCTACTTCTACTACTACAACAACAACTATTACTACTACTACTACAACAACAACAACAACAACAACTACAACTACTACTACTACTACTACTACTACTACTACTGCTGCTACTACTACTACTACTAATACTTTTTCAAGTACTACTACTTCTACTACTCCTATAGCCACTACTTCTACTACTCGTCCCCCTACTACTACTACTACAACTACTGCTGCTACTGCCACTACTGCTTCTACCGTTGCTAATACTACCACTTCCACTACAACTACCACTACTACAACAACTAGTACTACTTTTACTACAACTACTAGTATTACTAGTAGTATTAATACTACTACTGCTACTGCGACTATAGCAACTTTTACTACTGCTTTTGTATTACTACTTCTATTACCACTTCTACTACAACTACTACCACTACTGCTACTACTACCGCTACTACTACTATCACTGCTACTAGTCCTACTGCTACTACTGCTAAAACTGCTACTTTTCGTAGTACTACTACTACTGCTAAGACTATAACTATGACTACTGTTGTTGCTACTATTACTACTACAGCTACTTATACTGTCACTACTATTGCTACGGCTGCTGCTAATACTAATGCTACAACTGCTACTATAGCTACTAATGCTAATACTATTACAATTACCACCAAAACAGCTACTACTTCTACTATTACTTCAACTACTACTTCTACTATTACTTCAACTACTACTTCTACTACTACTAGTACAACTACTACTACTAGCGCTATTGCTACTACTATAGCTAGTACTACTACTATTACTACTACTACTGCTACTATTGCCACTAATACCACTAATACGATTACTGCTTCAACTACTACAACTGCTACAACTACTACTATTACAAAAACAACAACAACAACTACTACTACTATTACAATTACTACAACTACAACTACAACTAATACAATTATTACTACTACTTTGATTACTGCAACCACTACTGCTGCTGCTACTGCTACTCCAACTACTTCTCATACTACTATTGCAACTGCTACTACTACTGCTCCTACTTCTCCTGTCTACTACTACTACTGCTACTATTACTACTACTACTATAACTACTTCTACTGTTGTTACTACTACTACTGCTACTACTACTAGTACTACTATAACTAATACTACTACAGCTGGTACTACTACTACTATTATTACGACTACTATTACTACTACTACTACTACTACTACTACTACCTACCTACTACTACTACACTACTACTAACAACACAAACAAACCAACAACTACTACTACTACTACAACTAATACTATTATTGCTACTACTTTTACTACAGCTACTGCTTCAACAACTAATCAAACAACAACTACTACAGCTCCTACAGCTGCTACTACTCTTGCTGCTACTACTACTCCTATTGCTACATCAACAACTACTACTACTACTACCCCGTCTACTACTTCTACAACAACAACAACAACAACAACTACTACTACTACAACAACAACAACAACAACAACAACAACAACAACAACTACTACTACTACTACTACTACTACTACCACGACTACTACTACTACTACTACTACTACTAATACTATTTCAAGTACTACTACTTCTACTACTCCTATAGCCACTACTTCTACTACTCGTCCCCCTACTACTACTACTACAACTACTGCTGCTACTGCCACTACTGCTTCTACCGTTGCTAATACTACCACTTCCACTACAACTACCACTACTACAACAACTAGTACTACTTTTACTACAACTACTACTACAACTACTAGTATTAGTAGTAGCACTAATACTACTACTGCTACTACGACTATAGCCACTTTTACTACTGCTTTTGTATTACTACTTCTATTACCACTTCTACTATAACTACTACCACTACTGCTACTACTATCGCTACTACTACTATCACTGCTACTAGTCCTACTGCTACTACTGCTAAAACTGCTACTTTTCATAGTACTACTACTGCTGCTAAGACTACAACTATGACTACTGTTGTTGCTACTAGTACTACTACTTCTACTGTAGGAACTATTGCGACTAAAAATTCTACTACTACTACAACTGCTACTACTACAACTACTACAGCTATTACTACCACTTCTCATATTACCACTACTTTGGCCACTACTACTACTACTACTGCTATAGGTAATTTACTACTACTACTACTGCCACTACTACTATTACTAGTACTACTGCTACTACTGCTACTACTGCTACCACTACGAGTAGTGCTACTACTACTGCAAGAACTACTCCTACTACTACTTCTACTACTATCGCTCCTACCACTACTACTGCTACTACTGCCACTACTACTCCAACTAGTACTATTACGTCTACTATTGCTACTAATGTACTATTAGTACTACCACTAATACTACTGCTACAACTGTTGTTACTACTATTACTACTACTGCTACTGCTACTATTGTTGCTACTACAACTGCTAAGACTATGGCTATGACTACTACTATGGCTATGAGTGCTGCTGCTACTTCTACTACAACCACAACAACTACTGCTACTACGACTACCACTGTGACTACTACGATGACTACGATTGCTACTACTACTTCTACTACAACTACAACTACAACAATTACTGCTACTACTACTACAACTACCGCTACTAATACAACTATTGTTATGACCACGTCAACTTCTACTACTACTGCAAATACTACAACAAGTGTACTACTACTACTAGTTCTACTGTTGCTACTACTGCTACTACTGCTGCTTGTACTACTACTATGAAAATTGCAACTACTGCTATTACTGTAACAACTACTACCACTTCTACTGCTATTGCTAATGCTAGAACTATCACTTGTCATACTACTACTAATACTGCTAGTACTACTGCTAATGCTACTACTGCTGCTACTACTACTACTGCTATTACTGCAACTACTACTACTACTCTTGCCACTGCTACTACTTCTACTTCTACTTCTACTGCTGTTGCTACTACCACTACTATTGCAACTGCTACACCTGGTATTACTACCACTGCTACTCCATCTTTCGCTACTAATACTACTACTACTAATACTAATACTTCTACTTTTGCTAATACTGTGACAATTGTTACTATTACTACTGCTGCTGCTGCTGCTAATACTACTACTACCACTTCCACTAGTTCTGCTACTACTATCACTTCTAGTACTACTACTGCTACTACTACAAATACTTCTAGTACAACAACTATATTTGCTACCATGACTGCTATTACAACAAGCACTACTACTGCTACAATTGCTACTACTATTATTGCTACTACTACTACTGCTACTACTTCCAGAACTACTACTGCTGCTACGACTGCTACTACAGCTACTGCTACTGCAATGATTACTACTAAAGAGAATACTACGACTACCACTATAACTCCTACTACAACTACTACTCTTACCATTACTACTATTACTACTACAGCTACTATTGCTACAGGAACAACTACTACTACCCTACTACTGCTACAATTAATATAACTGCTACTACTAGTACTACTACTATGATTACTACTACTACTACTACTGCTACTACTACAACTACTACTACTGCTACTGCTGTTACCACTACTACCACTGCGACTACTACAATAACAACAACTAGTACTACAACTACACTGATTGCTACTACTAATACTACTTTTGATGCCACAACTACTTGTACTAAAACCTCTAATATCACAACTTCTATTGGAACTACTACTTTGACTATTGCTACAACTTTAACTATTCCAACTACTACTGCTATTACTACTACTACTATCCCAACTACACCTACTACTGCCACTACCACTACTGCTACTAATACTACTCCTTCTATTACTACTACTACGACCACTACTATTCCTACTCCTACTCCAACTCTAACTACTATGACAACTACTACAACTGCTGCTATAACTACTCCAACAACTACAACTGCTACAACTACTAATACTACAACTCCTACTACTACTAATACTACAACTACTATTACTATAACAGCTACAACTATTACTACAACTACTATTACTACTACTACTATTGCTGCTGCTGCTGGTATTAATACTACTACTACTACTTAGATTACCACTAATACTTAGATTAACAATAATACTTATATTTGAAGCAGTAGTAGTAGCAGTAGTAGTAGGTACAATAGTAGTCAGAGTAGGAATAGGAGTAAGTGTAGTAGTAGGAGTTGGAGTAGAATTAGTATTAGTAGTAGTAGTAGTTACAGTTGTACTAGTATTAGTTGTTGTACTAGTGGTGTAATTTGTAGTAGTTGTTTTAGTAGTTATACTGTTGTTAGTAGTAGTAGGAGTAGTCATAGTAGCTGTAGTAGTAGTAGTAATAGTTGTTGTAGTAGTAGTAGTAATATTAATCGTAGTATTAGTAGTTGCAGTAGGGGGAGTAGTAGTAGTAGTATTAGTAACAGTAGCAGTAGTCGTAGTAGGTTTAGCCGTTGTAGTAGTAGAAGGGTTAGCAGTAGTAGGAGTAGCACTACTACTACTGCTACTACTACTACTACTGCAGCTACTACTATTACTGTTGCTACTACTACTACTACTACTACTGCTACAAAAACTACTACTATTACTACGACAGCTACTACTACTACTGCTAATAATACCAGTACTATAACTAGTACTTCTATTACTACTACTATTGCTACTACTACTTCAGCCAAGGTTTTAAATCTCGATTTCAATTTTGGTTTCGGCACCTAGCAAAACCGATACGTTTGGCCGTTTCGATTTCCACCGAAAGATTTTTTTTGCGTTATTAATTGTGTCTTGATCTGAGTTTGAATATATTTTGACTGTACTTTCTGTTCAAATTAAAAATACGATGAAATTTTGAAAAATTTTTAAAATTATGAAAGAATTTATAATTTATTTTACAATAATATTAAATATTATTTTCATTAATTAAAATTAATTTTGATAGTTGAGCACTGATATAGTCTACTTTTTATATATTACTATATAAAAAAAATACGAGAAATAATATGAATATGATTAAAAGTTAAAAATTAACATCAAAAAATTTAACTTATTAGGAAAATATACTTGACACATACATAATTAATTAATTATAACATAATACAAGTAATCATCATCATCATCATAATCACTACCAGTTGAGTTTGAAACATTTATAAACCTACGAGGCAGAATAATTAGTTTTGCAAGATCTTGTGTCAGTGATTCACATGGGGGTGAGACCGATACAATTTTTTTTTGGCTTTGCATTCGGTGGAACGGTCATGCACACATGCACGTGAACAAAAAAGTCAACACATTTTGGTCAAAATCATTTCCATTTCAGTTTCAAGCAAAATATTTTTTTATTTATTAATTATATTTTGACCAAAATTTAACTTTATTTTAATTATTTTCTAACTTCAAATTAAAAAAAATTATAATATGTTTAAAAATTTTTCAGATAATAAACAGTCACATGAATACTCCCATGCACGTGAACAGTATGTGGCAGAGATCGGCAGTTGCACGAGTGGGGCGGCGTGAGGGTCAACCAAGTGAGGGCGTTGGCGCGAGTGCGAGGCCGGCGCTAGCTCGTGAGAGCAGCGGCCAAGCCGGCAAGGGTGCGAGGCGAGCGAGGGAGTGGAGGTAGGCTGGCGAGCATGGGGGGCCCAGTTCGGCGAGGACGCGGGCATAGGCGTGAGGCCGGTAATGGCGCAAGCGATAGGTTGGTGAGCCCTCCCGTGCAAGCCCGCAGGTGTGGGCGCAAGAGGCAGACTTGAGGGTGTAGGAGGGGAGACAGCACGAGCATGCTGCACGAGCTCCTCGCCCAAGCTCGCCATACAAGCTCCCCGCGCAATCTCCATCAGGAGCTCCCTACGCGAGCTCGCCGCACGATCTCCCCATGTGCTGCTCTCGCCCCACGCCCGCTGCATTCCCCCCGTACATGCTGCGCGATCTCCCTCTCGTTGCACTCGCGAAAACCCAAAACCGAAACATTGTCCACCAAGCTATTGTGGCATTGACCGAAACTGAACCATTGCAAACGAAATGTTTCAGTTTTGGCTGAGATTTAAAACCTTGACTATTGCTACTTCTATTACTGCTACTACTATTGCTAGTTCTCCAACTATTACTACTACTACTACTAATACTACTAATGTTGTTGCTTCTACAACAACTGCTATGACTATTGGCACTACTATAGCTAGAATTGCTACTAGTACTACATCTACTACTGCTACTACTACTTCTGCTACTGCTACTACCGCTACTACTACTACTATTACCACTAATACTACTAACTACTACTACTGTTGCTGCTACTACTACTACTAGTACCACCACTGCTACTTCTACTACTATTGCTGTTGCGACTACTACTACTACTACAACAGATATTGCTGCTGCTACTGCCACTACTGATGCTACTATTGCTACTACTACTACTACTACTACCCCTACTGCTGTTATTACTACTACTAGTACTACTACTGCTTTTACAGCGGCAGCTACTATAGATACTATACAATTACTACTACTGCCACTTCTACCTCTACAACTACTGCTACTGCTACTGCTAATATTACTTCTACTGCTACTACTGCAACTGCTGCTACGGTGACTGCAATTGCTATTACTGCTAGTACTACTACTGCTAGTGATATTGCAACTACTGCTTCTATTACTACTAATACTTCTGCTACTACGAATACAACTACCCCTTCTACCACTACTCTCATTATCACTACTACTACTACTGCTACAACTATTACTTATACTTACCCTACTTCTACTACATCTACCACTACTACCGCTATTGCCACTACTGCTTCTGCAACAACAACTGCTACTATTGCTACTACTACTATTACAACAAATACTGCTACCACAACTACTACTATTACTACTATTAGTACTACTACTTCTTTTGCTCCTACAGCTATTGCCACAATTGCTCCTACAACTAGTACTTCTGCTACTGCTACTACAACTACAACTAATGCTACTACTACTGCTACTGCTGCTTCTGCTACTACTGCTGCTTCTGCTACTACTGCTACTACTTCTACTACTACAACTATTGTTGCCGTTGCTACTACTAATACTACTACTACAACTGCTACTGCTAATCCAACTACTTCTCCTACTACTACTACTAGTACTACTACGATAGCTACTGCTAATGTTGCTTCTACTACCACAACAACTACTACTGCTTCTTCCACTATTACTGCTACTACTGCTACTACCATATAGCTACTACAACTATGACTAATTCTACCACGACTGTTGCTACTACTACCACTACTACGACTGCTACTGCTACTACTGCCACAGCAAGTATTGTCGCTACTACTACTGCTACTACTTCTACTACTACTATCTCTGCTACTACTGCTACAACTTCTACTATGACTACTACTACTATTACTACTACTATTATTACTACTACTTCTACTACTACAACAACAACAACAACAACAACTACTAGAACTACTACTACTTCAACAACAACAACAACAATAACTACTACTACTATTGACACTACTGCTTCTACTACTACTACTACTCGTACTACTACTGCTACTACTACTGACCCTACTACTATTGCAACGACTATTGTTGTTACTACTACTACTACTACTACTAGTACTATGATTGCAACTACTGCGGCTGCTCCAACTACTACTACTACTACTACTACTAGTACTATTGCTGCTGCTGCTACTACTACTTGTTCTATTGCTACGGCTACGACTACTGTTACAACTGCAACAGCTACTCCTACCACTACTACTACTGCCACTACTACTACTAATGCTAGTGCTACTAAAACTACTATTGCTCCTACAACTACGACTAGTATGAGTACCACACCTACTGCTGCTCCTATAATTGCTGCTACTACTGCCACTGCAACCATTACTAGTATGATAGCAACTACAATTGCTACTACTACTATTAATACTGCTACTAGTACCGCTACTTTTGCTGCTTCTAATACTGTTACTACTTCTGCTGTTGCTACTGCTACCACAGCTCCAACTTCTACTATTGCTGCTACAACTTCTGCTACCACTTCGCCTACAACTACTGCTACTACTAATGCTTTTACTACTTCTGCTAATAATATTATTACAATTACTACTACTACTAATACTGCTACTACTACTGCTACTGCAACTACTACTTCTGCTATTACTAATACTACTACTGCTTCTACTACTAGTACCAATGCTCCTACTACTGCTGCTGCTACAACTATTACTAACACTTACTCTAGTTCTACTTCTTTTGCAACCACTACTGCTACGGCTACTACAACTTCTACAATAACTACTACTACTGCTGCTACTACTACCATGACTACTACTACTACTGCTACTACTACTACGACAACAACTTCGGCTACCACGACTACTACTACTACTACTACTACTACAATAAGTACAACTGCTTCTTCGCTCCTAGAGCTCCTACTACTACTGCTCCTACAACTACTACTATTGCAATTGCTTACTACTACTAAAACTAATGCTACTTCTAATACAATAATTACAACCACTACTATAGTTATTTTTGCTACTGCTGCTACTATTGTAACTTCTGCTACTACTACTACTACAACAACTACTGTTGCTACCACTACAACTACTACTACTACTACAACTACTACAACTACTACTGCTACTCCAACTACTTCTCATACTACTACGGCTAATGTTACTGCTACTGCTAATGCAGCTTCTACTATTGCTACAACTACTATTGCTGCTTCCACTATTACTGCTACAACTGCTACTACTACTGCAGCTACTATAACTATGACTGATACTACAACTATTACTACTGCTACTACTGCTATTGTTGCTGCTACTACCACTACTATGACTGCTACTGTCACTACTATTATTGCAATTATTACTGCTACTATTACTGCAGCTACCGCTACTACTATCTCTGCTACTGCTGCTACAACCTTTACAACGACTACTACTAATAATACTACTATGATAACTACTACTACTACAACAATTACTACTACTTCTGCTAATACAACTGCTACAACAACTGCTACTACCAATACTACTACTGCCACTACTGACAGTTCTACTTATGCTACTACTACCACTCCTACTACTACTGCTACAGTTACTACTACTACTACTATTGCTTCTACGGCTACTACAGCTGCAATTACTATTGTTGTTACTACTGCTACTACTACTACTAGTACTAAGACTACAACTACAGCAGCTGTTCCAACTAGTACTACTACTACTAGTACTACTTATGCTGCTGCTGCTGCTACTGCTAGTTCTATTGCTATTGCTATGACTACCGCTACTATTGTTGTAGCTACTTCTACGTCTACTACTACTGTTACTACTACTACTGCTGCTAGTGCTACTACCACTACTATTGCTTCGACTACTATGACTGCTACTAGTACTGCTCCTACTACTAGTAATGCTGCTTCTGCTCCTATAACTGCTACAACTAGTACTATTACTATCACTACTACTACCACCACTACTACTATTATTACCACTACTTCTACTATTACTACTACTACTACTATTATTACTATGCCTACTATTTGCTACTACGACTACGGCCACTTCTGCAACTACTACTACTACTACTACCACAGCTGCTAATAATGCTGCTGCCACTAATTCTACTCCTACTACCACTGCTGCTACAGCTAATACTTCTATTACTACTACTACAATAGCTGGTGCTAGTACAACAACAACAACTACAACTATTTCTCCTACTACTACTATAACTACTACTAATACTACTACCACTACTACTACAACTATAGCTATGGCTACTACTACTATTGCTACTACTACTGCTACCACTACTGCAACTAATAGTAATGCTATAGCTACTACTACTACTACTACTACAACAGCTACTAATGTCACTGCTACAACTAATTCCACTACTACTGCTGCTATAACTAATGCTAATGCTACTACTACTACTTTGACTACTACTTCAGCTAATACTACTTATACTACTACCAATATTTATTTTACTACTATGAGAACTACTGATACAACTATTGCTACAAGTACCACTACTGTTGCTATTACTACTACTGCTACTAGTACTATTAATGCTAGTACTACAACTACTACTACTCCTTCCACTACTGCACTACTATTACTACTCCTAGTAGTACTCCTATTACGACTTCTGCTACTATGACTACTCCTATAACTAACACAACTAGTGCTACAACTCCTACTACTTTGACATTAACTACTCCTACTACTACTTCAACTACTACTAATACAACAACAACTACTACTATAATTGCTACTACCACTACTACTCATACTACTACTATTACAACAACAACTACTACTAC
>RXID01010999.1:120000-197238 GCA_005019695.1 Trichopus zeylanicus subsp. travancoricus
TCTGTGACTGCACTACTACTACTACTCCTTCTACTACTACTACTACCACAGCTACTATTGCTACTACTACTAGTAATACTGCTACTGCTGCTGCTGCTAATGCTACTACTGTTGATGCTACCACTACTACAACTGCTCCTGCAACTACTACTACTATGACTACTATCACTACTGCTGGTGCTACTACCACTACAACTACTAGATCTACTACTTATGCTACAACTACTTCTACTATTCCTACAACTGCTACTACTACTACTACTACTACAACTACTACAACAACTACTACTACTACCTCAACTACTACAACTATTCCTTCTGCAACTACACTACTACTGCTACTACCACAGCTACCACAGCTACTACTGCTACTACTACTAGCAATACAGCTACTACTGCTGCTGCTGCTGCTGCTGCTGACGCTACTGCTACTGATGCTACCACTGCTGCAACTGCTGCTACTACTACTACTACTACTACTACTACTACTACTACTACTACTACTACTACTACTACTACTACTACTATTACCATGACTACTACCACAACAACAACTACTAATACTAGTACTACTACTCCTACTACTGCTACTTCCGTTGCTATTGCTACTATTCCCATAGCTACTATTACCACCACTACTACTCCAGCTCTTACAATTACTACTCCACCTATTATTACTTCTACTACTACAACTACTATTGCAACTACTGCTGCTACTACTACAACAACTACTACTACTGCCACTACTTCTACTAGTACTCCACTTCTCGTACTACTACAATTATAGCTACTACTGCTACTACAACAACTACTCCTACTGTGATCGCAACTATTTCTGCTACTATAACTATTGTTGTTGCTGCTACTACAACATATACGACTACTACTAATACTACTGCTATGCTGCTTGTACTACTGCTACTACCACTAATACTGCTACTGCTGCTACTATTACTACTATTACTATTATTACCTCTACTATTATTACTACAACTAGAACTACAATAACTGCTACTAGTACAGCGCTTGCTACTACTTCTATTACTACTACTACTTCTACTACTATAATTGCTATGACTAAAACTACTACTGCAACTGCTACTACCACAGCTGCTACTTGTACCACAACTTGTACTACTATAATAACAACTACTACTACAACTACTATTACTACTATTGTTTTTGCTACTACTATTATTCTTACTATTAATACTACAACTACTGTTACTATTACTATTAATACTACTACTATAATTATTACTACTATTACTAGTATTACAACTTTTACTATTACTACTGCAGCTACGACTACAACTACTACAATTACTACAATTGTGAATTGTACTACGACAACTACCACTACTATGGTTACTATTATCGTTGCCGATACTCGTACTACCACTAGTACTACTCGTGCCACGATTACTACTACTGCTGCTGCTGCTACTACTACTACTATTATCCCAACAACTACTACTTCTACTGTTGCTACTAATACTACTATTACTACTACTACCACTACTACAACACTTGCTGCTACTGCTACTTTTGCTACTCCTAAAACTACTACTACTACTACTACTACTACTATAATTCCTCCTAATACTACTATAATGACAACTAGTACTACTACCACTGCAACTATTTCTACTACTATAACTACTACTACTACTACTACTACTACTAGCATTGCTGCTACTGCTATTCCTACTGCTACTACTATTACAACTGCTACTACTATTACTACTACTACTACTATTACTACTACTTCCACTACTACTACTACTACTACTACTACTACTACTACTACTACTACTGTTACTACTGCTACTACTTCTTCTACTACTACAGCTATTTCTACAACTACTACTGCTACTTCTCCTCCTCCTCCTCCTCCTCCTCCTCCTCCTACTACTACTACTACTTATACGACTACTACTAGCTCAACTTCTACTACTACTACTACTATTACTACTACTACTACTACTACTACTACTACTACTACTACTACTTCTACTACTACTATTGTTCCTACTACTACTGCTGCTGCTGCTCCTGATATTGCTGTAACTCTTAGACTAACTACTACTACTCCTCCTCCTCCTCCTACTACAACTATTACTCTTGCTACTACTACTACTAATACAACTACTATTGCTACTCCTACTACTACTTCTACTACTACAATGACAACTAGTTCTACTTCTACTACTATTACTACTACTAGTGCCACTAGTATAGCTACAACAGCAATCGTAGCTATATTAGTAGTCACAGGAGCAACCGTAGTAGCTGTAGTAGTAGTAATAGTAGCAATACTAGTAATAGTACTAGTAGTAATAGTAGAAGTAGAAGTAATAGTAGCATTAGTAGTAGTAATAGTAGCAGTGGTAATAGTAGTAGTGGTAGCAGTAGCAGTCATACTGGTAGCAATTGTAATAGTTGTAGTAGCAGTCACAGGAGTTCTATTTGTTATATTAGTAGTGGTAGTTATAGAAGCAATAGTAGCATTCGCGTGAGTAGTAGTAGTAGTTCTAGTTGCTGTAATTGAGGAAGCAGCAGCTATATTAGTAGTAGTAGGAGTAATACTGGTAGTAGCAGTAGAAATGGCTATAGTAGTAGTCGTAGAAGTAGCAAAAGCACTAGCAGTAGTTGCAGCAACAGTAGTAGTGGTACTAGTAGTAGTAATAGTAGTACCTGTAGCAGTAGGTGCAGTAGTCATAGTAATAGTACTAGTTGTAGTAGGATTAGCAATAACATTAGTAGCAGTTGTAGTAGTAGTTGTAATAGTAGTAGTAGTAGCAATAGTAGTAGTAGTAGTAGGAGTAACAATAGTAGTAGTAGTATTAGCAGAAGTAGTAGTGGTTGTAGTAGTTGTAGTAGTAGTAGTCTTAGTAACATTAGTATTAGGAGTAGTCATCGTAGAAGTTGTAGCAGTAGTAGCTGAAGTAGCAGGAGGAGGAGTAGTCGTAGTAGCAGTGGCAGTAGTAGCTGAAGTAGCAGTAGTAGTAGTAGTAGTAGCAGTAGTAGCAACAGTAGCAGCTGTAGTATCAAAGGTAGTAGTAGTAGCAGACATTGTCGTAGTAGCAATAGTAGTAGTAGTAGTCATAGCAAAAATAGTAGAAGTAGTTGTAGCAATAGCAGTAATTGCAGCAGCAGCAGCAGTAGTAGTAGTAGTAGTAGTTGTTGTTGTTGTTGTAGTAGTAGTAGTAGTAGTAGTAGTAGGAGAAGTAGTAGTAGCCATAGCAATAGTAGTTGCAGTAGCGGTAGTTGTAGCTGTAGTATTAGTAGTAGTAGTAGCAGTAGTATTAGTAGCAGTAGCATTGAAGGTAGTAGTTGCAAGAGTAGCAGTAGAAGTGGAAGCAACAACAGTATTAACAGTAGTAGTAAAAGCCACAATATCAGTAGTAGTAGTAGTTGTAGTAGTACAAGTAGTTGGTGTAGCAATAGCAATTGTAGTAGTAGTAGTAGCTGTAGTAGTAGTTGTCCTAGTAGTAGTAGTTGTAGTAGTAGTAGTAGCAATAGCAGCAGCAGTAGGAGTAGTAGTAGTAGTACTAGCAGTAGCGGTAGTTGTAGCTGTAGTAGTAGCTGCAGAATCAATAGTAGTTGTAGTTGTAGGAGAAGTAGGAGTAGTAGTTCTAATAGTAGTATTAGTAATAGTAGTAGTGGTGGTAGTAGTAGTCGTGGTAGCTGTGTTGTTGTTGTAGTAGTTGTAGTAGTAGTAGTAGTACCAGCAGTAGTAGTCATGGTAGTAGTAGTAGTTGTTCTTGTTGTAGAAGCAGTAGTTGCCATTGTAGTAATAGTTGCAGAAGTAGTAGAATTTGGGGAACTAGTGGTAATAATTGTAACAATAGTAGTAGTAGCAATGATAGTAGTGGTAGAAGTGGGTAGTTGTATTAGTAGTAGTAGTACTATTAGAAGTAGCATTCGAAGTAGCGAAAGTAATTGTTGGAGTATTAGTAGTAGCAGTAGTTGTAGTAGTAGTACTAGCAGTAGTAGGAGTTGTAGTAGTCATAGCAGCAGTGGCAGCAGCTGCAGTAGTAGTAGGAGGAGCAGCAGTTGAAGTAGTAGTAGTTGTAGCAGTAGAAGTAGTAATAGTAGTGGGAGTAGTAGTAGTAGTGTTACTAGTAGTACTAGTAGTAGTATTGCTAGCAGTAGCAGTGTTGTTGTAGTCGTAGTAGTTGTCGTACTAGTGGTGGTAGTTGTAGAACTAGTAGTAGTATTAGGAGCAATAGTAGTAGTTGTAGTAGTAGTAGTGGTAGTTGTAGGAGCATCAGCAGCATTAGTAGTAGTAGGAGTAATACTAATAGTAGTAGCAGTAGTAGCAACAATAGTAGTAGTAGTAGTAGTACTAGTAGATGTAGTAGTAGTAGTAGCAGAAGTAGCAGTAATTGTAGTAGTCATAGCAGGATTAATAGCACTAGCAATAGTAGCACTAGCAATGACAGTAGCATTAGTAGTATGAGTAGTAGCAGTAGCGGCAATCACAGTAGTTGTAGTAGTAGTTCAAGTATTAGTAGTAGTAGTAACAACAATAGTCGTAGCAGTAGTAGTAGCAAAAGTAGTAGTAGTAGTAGCAGTAGCAGTAGCAACAATTGTAGTTGTAGTAGTAGCAAATGTTGCAGTAGTAGTAGGAGTAGCAGTAGTTGCAGTAGCAGTAGTGTGATTAGTAAGAGTACTAGTAGTAGTAGTTACTATAGTATTATTAATAGTAGTAGTTGTAGTAGTAGTAGTAGTAGTATTATTATTATTATAATTAGCTTTAGTAGTAGTCATAGTAGAAGTTGTAGCAGCAGCAAGAAAAGAAGTAGTAGCTGCTGTAGTTCTAATAGTAATAGTAGTAATAATAGCTGTAGCAGTAGTCGCAATAGTAGCAGTCATAGTAGTGGTAGTAATAGCAGTAGTAGCAGCCATAGTAATAGTAGTTGTAGTAGTAGTAGAAGTAATAGTAGAAGCAGCAGTGGTAGTAGTAGTAATTGTAGTAGTAATGGTAGTAGTTGCTGCTGTAGAAGCAGTAGTAGTAACAACAGTAGTTGTAGTAGTAGCAGCGGTCGGTGCAATAGTAGCTGCAATTGTGGTAGTATTAGTAGCAGTAGCAGTTTTAGTAGTAGCAGCAGCAGCAGCAGTAGTAGTAGTAGTAGAAGTAGTAGTAGTAGTAGTTGCAGTAGTAGCAGCAACAGTAGTAGTAGTAGTGGTAGCAGCAGTAGAAGTAGTAGTAGTAGCAGTACCTGTAGCGGCAACAGTAGTTGTAGTAGTTAGTATTAGTAGTGGTAGTTGTAGTAGTAGTAGTAGTAGTAGTGGTAGTTGCAATGGTAGCAGCAGTAGTTGTAGCAGTAGTAGCAATGGTAGTAGCAATAGTGGTAGTAGTTTTGTAGTTGCAGTAGTAGTAGTAACAATAGTAGTAGTATTAGTAGTTGTAGTTGTAGTTGTTGTTGTTGCTATTGTATTAGTTGTAGCAGCAATACTAGTTGTAGAAGTAGCCGCAGAAGCAGCAGTAGTAGTAGTAGTAATACTAGTAGTATTATTAGCAGTCGTAGTAATAGTAGTAGCAGTAGTAGTAGTTCTTGTATTAGCAGTAGTAGTAGTAGTAGCCGAAGTAGAAATAGTATTATTACCTGTAGTAGTACTAGTAGTAGCGGTAGTGATAGTAGTAGTAGTAGCAGTCATCTTAGTAGTAGTAGCGGTGGTAGTTGTTGTAGTAGCAGAGCGTGTTGCAACACTCGTAGCCGTGGCAGTAGTCACAGCAGAAGTCATAGCAGTTGCAACAGCAATAATAACAACAGCATTAGTAATAGTAGTTGTATAAGTAGTAGTAGTAGTAGAAGTAGCATTAATAGAAGTACCAGTTGTAGTGGTAGTAGAAGCAATAGCTATAGTAGTAGTAGTTGTAGCAGTAGTAGTAGGAGTTGCAGAAGTAGCAGTTGTAGTGGTAGTAGAAGCAATAGCTATAGTATTAGTAGTAGAAGTAGTAGCAACAGCAATAGAAGTAGCAATGGTAGAAGTAGTTCTGGTAGTAGTAGTTGTAGATGTATTAGTAGTAGTAGTAGTATCAGCAACAACAACAACAGTAGTAGTGGTAGTCGTAGTAGTAGTAGTGGAAGTAGTAGTCAAAGTTGTAGTAGTTGTATTAGTAGTAGTAGTAGTAGTTGAAGTAGTTGCCATTGTAATAGTAGAAGTCGTAGCCATTTTAACCGTAGAAGTAGTAGTAGGTGTTGCAGTGGTAGTAGTAGGGGGAGTAGTAGCAGTAGCAGTAAGAGCAGTATTAGTAGTAGCCGTAGGAGGATTAGTAGTAGTAGTAGTTGGAATAGTAGTAATAGAAATAGGAGTTCGAGTGGTAATAGTAGTAGGAATAGTATTAGTGGCAGTAGGAGTACTACTAGTGGTAGTAGGAGTAGTAGTAGTTGCGGTAGGAGGAGGAGGAGTAGTAGTAGTTGTAGTAGTATTAGCAGTACAACAAGTAGTAGTAATAGTTAAAGTAGTAGCAGTAATAGTAGTAGTAGCAGTGGTTGTCATAGCAATAGGAGTCGTAGTTGTAGCAGCAATAGTAGTAACAGTTGTAGTAGTAGTAATAGTCACTGTAGTAGTAGTAGTAATAGTAGTAGTAGTCATTGTAGTAGTAGTAGTAGTGGCAATAGTAGCAGTAGCAGTAGCTGTAGTAATAGTAGTAGTAATCGTAGTTGTAGTAGTAGTAGTTGCGATAGTAATAGTAGTAGTAGTGGTATTTGTGGTAGTACTAGTAGCAATGGTAATAGTAGTAGTTGTCGTTGTTGTAGCCGTAGTAGCAATTGTCTAGCAGTAGTAGTAGTGCAAGAGGTACTAGTAGTAGTCATAGTAGTAGTAGTAGTAGTCGCAGGAGTAATAATTGTAGTAATAGTAGTAGTAGTAGTAGTAGTAGTAGTAGTAGTCATAGTAGTAGTAATAGTAGCAGCAGTGGTGGCAGGAGTAGTAGCTATAATGGTAGTAGTATAAGCAGTACTAGAAGGAGTAGTAGAAGTAGCATTCATGGAAGCAAAAGAGGTAGCAGAGCTAGTAGTAGTAGCAGTAGTAGTAGCAGCAGTAGTAGTTGTAGTGGTAGTAGTAGTGGTAGTTGTTGTAGTAGTTGTTGTAGTAGTAGCAGTACTAGTAGTAGTAGTAGTAGTAGCAAAGGTAGTAGCATTAGTAACAGTAGTAGTAGTAGTAGTAGGAGTTGCTATTGTGGTAGCAGGACTATTAGTAGTAGCAGTAGGAGTAGTTGTTGTAGTAGTAGAAGTTGTAGTAGGATAAGAAGTAGTAGTGGTAGTAGTAGTAGGAGTTGAAGAAGTAGTAGCAGTAGTAATAGTTATAGTAGTAGATGTAGTAGTTGTAGCAGTTATTGTTTTATTAATAGTAGTAGTAGCAGAAGTAGTAGTAGTAGCCTTCGTAGTAGTAGCAGAAGTTGTAATAAGAGTAGTATTAGTAGTGATAGCAGCAGTAGTAGTAGTTGCTATAGTAATTGTAGTTGTAGTAGTAGTAATAATAATAATAGCAGTTATTCCAGCACAAGTAGTAATAGTAGTAGTGCTAGTAGAGGTGGTAGTAGTTATAGTGGTAGTAGTAGCGGCTGTAGTTGTAGCAGTAGTCATTGCAGTAGTTCTAGTTGTTGTTCATATTGTCGTGGTAGTAGAATTAATAGTTCTATTAGTAGTAGTTGTAGTAGTAGTAGTAATTTTAGTAGTGGTAGCTGAAATAGTAGTTGTAGTAATAGTGGAAGCAGTAGTAGGAGGAGTTATAGTAGGAGGAGAAGTATTAATAGTGATAGTAGTAGTAGCAGCAGTACCAAGTGAAATAATAATAGTAGTAGTAGTGGTGGTGGTGGTGGTGGTAGTAGTAGTCATAATAGTAGTAACAAGAGCAGTAGTTATAATAGTGGCAGCGGCAGTAGTAGTAGAAGTAGTATCACGAGTTATATTAGTAATAGTAGTAGTAGTAGTAGTAGCAGCAGCAGTAGTAGTAGTAGTAGTGGTAGCAGTAGTAGTAGTAGTAGTAGCAGCAGTAGTAGCAGTAGTAGTAGTAATTTTCATGATAGTAGTCATAGTTGTAGTAGTTGTTGTAGTGGTGGTAGTAGTAGTAGTAGTAGTCATAGTAGTAGTAGTAGTGGTGGTGGTGGTGGTAGTTGCGATAGTAGTAGTAGTAGTTGAAGTAGTAGTTGTAGCAGTTGAATAGTCATTGTAGTAGTAGGAGTAGTAGTAGCAGCATAAGTAATAGTAGTAGTTGCAGTAGTATTAGAAATAGTAGTAGTAGCAGTAGTAGCAGAATTAGTAGTAGTAGGAGTGGTAGTCATAGCAGTAGGAGTAGTAGTAATAGTAGTAATAATACTTGAAGTAGGAGTAGTAGTAGTCACCGTAGTGGTGGTGGTAGTAGTAGTTGTTGTTGTATTAGTAGTAGCCGTGGTAGTAGTAGTAGTAGTAGTAGTAGTAGTAGTAGTAGTAGTAGTAGTAGTAGTAGTAGTAGTAGTAGTAGTAGTATTAGTAGTAGACATGGTAGTACTAGTTGTTGTTGTTGTTGTAGTAGTAGTAGTAGTAGTAGATGTGATAGTACTAGTTGTACTACTAGTAGTAGTTGTTGTAGTCGTTGTTATTATTGTCATTGCTAATGCTGTGGTAGTAGAAATAGCAGTGCTAGTATTACTAGTAGTAGTACTACTACTACTTTTTGTAGTCGTAGTAATAGTAGTAATAGCAGAAGTAGCAAAATTATTAGTAGTACTAGTAGTAATTGTCGTAGTAGTTATAGTTGCTATAATATCAGTAGCAACAGTATTAGTAGTAGTAGCAGTAAGAGTACTAGTACTAGTGGTAGTAGTAGTAGTGATAGTAGTAGTAATTGTTGTAGGAGTAGTAGTAGAAATTGTAGTAGTAGTAGCTAGAGTAGTAGTAGTTGTTGTTGGTGTTGCACTAGCAATAATCGTAGTAGTAGTTGTAGTACGAGTAGTAGTAGTAGTGATAGTGATAGTAGTAGTAGTAGTAGCAGTAGCAGTTCCTCCAGCAGTTGTAGTAGGAGTAGTAGTAGTCGTTGGAGTAGTCGTAGCAGTAGTAGTTGTAGCGATAGTAGTAATTGTAATTGTAGTAGTTCTACTAGAAGGAGTAGTAGTAGTTGTAGTAGTAGTAGTAGCAGTAGGAGTAGTAGTAGTTGTTGTAATAGAAGTAGTACTAGTAGTAGTAGTAGGAATAGCAGCAGCAGTGGTAGTAGTAATAATAGTAGTAGCAGTATGAGTTTTAGTAGTAGTAATAGTAGTATTAGTAGGAGTTGTAATAGTAGTAGTAGTACTACTACTACTAACTGAAGAAGTAGTGGCAATGGTATTAGTAGCAGTAGTAGGAATTGTAGTAGTACAATTGGTAGTAGTAGAAGTAGCAGTAGCAATATTAGTAGTAGTTGTAACTGTAGTAATAGTAGTATAAGTAGTAGTCGTAGTACTGGTATTAGTCATAGTAATAGTTGTAGTACCAATACTGGCAGTAGCAGCCGCAGTAGTAGTAGTAGTAGTAGCAGTAGTAGTGGTAGTAGTAATCATTGTTGTGGCAGGAGTTGCAATAGTAGTAGTCGTATTAGTAGTGGTAGCTCTTTTAGTAGTAGTAGTAGTAGTAGTAGCTGCAGTAGTTATTGTAATAGTCATATTAGTAATAGTAGCAGGTGTAGTTATAGTCGTTGTTGTTATTGTAGTAGCAGTAGTAGTAGCAGTAGCAGTAGGAGTGGTAGTAGTATTATTAGTAATACTACAGTAGTAGTAGTAGCAACTACAGTAGTAGAAGTTGGAGCAGTTGTATTAGTAGTAATAGCAATAGTAGTAGGAGTAGTAGTGGTAGTAGGAGAACTAGTAGTGGTAGTTGTAGTAGCTATAACAGCAGTTATAGTAGTAGTTGCAGTAGTAGTCATAGTCTTAGTAGTAGTAGTAGTAGTAGTAGTCGTAGTAGTAGTAGTAGTAGTAGTAGTAGTAGTAATAGTAGTAGTAGTATTAGTAATAGTAGGAGTAGTTATAGGAGTAGTGGCTGAAGAAGTAGTAGGTGCAATAGTTGCTGTTGTAGTAGTGTAATAGTAGTAGTATTTGTAGTAGTAGTTGTTGCAGTAGTAATTGTAGTTGTAGTAGTAGTACGAGTAGTCGGAGAAATAGCAGTAGAAGTTGTAGAAGTAGTAGCAGTAGCAGTTGTAGGAGGAGTAGTACTCATAATAATGGTGGTTGTGGGAGTAGAGGTAGTAGAGGTTGTAATAGTAGGAGTTGGAGTAGTAGTAGTTGTAGATGTAGTAGTAGTAGTAGTTGTTGTTGTTGTCATAGTAGTAGTAGTAGCAGTAGTAGCAGCAGTAATAGTAGTAGTTATTGAAGCAGCAGTAGTAGAATTTTTTTACTCGTACTAATAGTATTTGTACTATTAGTAGTAGTAGATGTAGTAGCTTAAGTGGTACTAGCAGTAGAAGTAGTAATTACTGTAGCAGTAGTAGTAGTAGTAGTAGTAGTCGTATTAGTAGTATAGTAGTAGTAGTTGCAGTAGCAGAAGTAGTAAAAGTAGTAGTAGTAGTCATAATAGTAGCAACAGCAGAAGTAGTAGTAGTGGTACTTGTAGTAGTAGTAGTAGTAGTAGTAATAGTAGTAGTAGTAATAGTAGTAGTAGTAGTAGTAATAGTAGGAGTAGTTATAGGAGAAGAAGTAGTAGTAGAAGTAGTAGGTGCAATAGTTGCTGTTGTAGTCGTAGTAATAGCAGTAGTATTTGTAGTAGTAGTTGTTGCAGTAGTAATTGTAGTTATAGTAGTAGCACGAGTAGTCGGAGAAATAGCAGTAGCAGTAGCAGTTGTAGGAGGAGTAGTACTCATAATAATGGTGGTTGTGGGAGTAGAGGTAATTTTAGTCGTAATAGTTGTAGTAGTAGTTATAGTAGTTGTAGTAGTAGTAGCAGCAGCAGCAGCAGTAGTAGTACTACTACTACTAGTAGCTGCAATAATAATATTAGTATTAGTAGTAGTAGTAGCAGCAGTAGCAGCAGCAGTAGTAGTAGTAGTAATTGCAGTAGTAGAAGTAAGACAAGTAGTAGTGGTAGCAGCAATAGTAGTATTAGTTTTAGTAGTAGTAGTATCGGTAGCTATTGTAGTAGTAGCGAAAGCTGTAGGAGTGTTACTAGTAGTTGTAGCAGAAGAAGCTATTGTTGTGGTCGCAGTAGTAGTTGCAGTAGTAATACTCGCAGCAGTAGTAGTAGTGGTAATTGTAGTAGTAGTGGTAGTACTAGTCGCAAGAGAAGCACTAGTAGTAGCAGTTGTAAGATTGGCAACAGGAGTAGTAGCAGTTGTAGTAGTAGTAATCGCGGCAAATGTAGTTGGAGTAGCACTATTAGTAGTGACAACAACAATAGAAGTAGTTATATTGTAGTAGTAGTAGTATTCATTGTAGTAGTAGTAGTAGTAGTAGTATTCACTGTAGTATTCACTATGGTAGTAGTGGCTATTGTAGTAGCCCTTGTAGCAATAGTAGTAGTAGTAGATGTAGAGTAGTAATAGCAGTAGTAGTAGGAGTGGTGGTAGTAGTAAAAGTAATAGTAATAGCCATAGAAGTACTCGTAGTAGTAGCAAGAGTTGTAGTAGGAGTAGTAATAGGAGGAGTAGCAATACTAATAGTAGTAGTAATAGTCATAGTTGTAGTTCTCAAAATAGTAGTAGTATTAGTAGTAGTACTAGTAGTAGGAGCAGTAGTAATAGTAGGATTAGTCGAAGTAATAATAGTAGCAGTATTTGGTGCAATAATAGTAGTAGTAGTGGCAGTAGTAGTAGGAGTAGTAGTAGTAGTATTAGTATGAGTAGTTGTAGTAGCTGTAGGAGTAGTAGTAGTAGTTGTTGTTGTTGTTGAAGTGTTAGTCGTAGTAATAGTAGTTGTAGTTGCAGTAGTAGTATTAGTATTAGTAGTAGTAGTAATTATCGTCGTTATTGTTGTTGTAGTTGTAGTAGAAGTAGTAGAAGTAGTAGTTGTAGTCGTAGTAGTAGTAGTAGTAATAATAGTAGTTTTTGTAGTAGTACAAGTAGTAGTAGAAGTAATATTTGTTTTAGTGGTAGTAGTAGTAGTAGCTATTATAGTAGTAGCAGCAGCTGTAGCAGTAGTACTGGTCGTCGTAGCAGAAGAAGTTGTTATTGTTGTTGTAGTAGTAGTAGTAATACTCGCAGTGGTAGTAGTATTGGTCGTTGCAGTAGTAGCAGTAGTAGTAGTTGCAAGAGCAGCAACATAGTAGTAGTTGTAAGAGTAGCAGCAGCATTAGTAGCAGTAGTCCAAGAAAACATAGGTGTAAAAGCACTAGTAGCAACGGCAACAATAGCCGAAGTTTAAAAAGTAGTCGTAGTAGCAGTAGCAATAGTAGTAGTAGCAATAGAAGTAGTAGTTGTAGTAGTAGTAGCAGTAGAAGTAGGAGTAGTAATAGTTGTAATAGGAGTAGTAGTATGAGCAGCTGCAAAAGTAGTAGCAGCACTACCAGTGATGGTAGTAGAAGTAGTAGTAGTAGGAGTAGCAGTAGCGGCAGCAGCAATACTAGTAGTAATAGTAGCACTAGCAATAATAGTTGTAGTTGTAGAAGTAGTAGTAGTAGTAGTAGTAGTAATAGTAGTAGCAGTAGAAGTAGTAGCAATAGTAGCAGTATTAGTAGTAGTAGTAGTAGGAGGAGGAGGAGGAGGAGGAGTGGTAGTAGTTGTTGTAGTAGTAGTAGTTGTTGTTGTAGTATTAGTAGCCATAGTTGTAAGAGTAGTAGTGGTAGTCATATTATTAGTAATACTAGCCGAAGGAGTGGTACTTGTAATACTAGTAGAAGTAGTAGTTGTTGTTGTAGTACTAGTAGTAGTATTAGTAGCAGCAGCTGTAATAATAATAATAGTAGCAGTAATAATAGTTGTAGTACTATTAGTAACAGTAGTATTTGTAGTAGGTGTATTAGGAATAGTAGTAGGAGTAGCAGAAGTAGTAGTAGTTGTTGTTGTTATTGTAGGACTACTATTAGTAGTAGTAGTAGTAGTAGTAGTAGGAGTAATAGTAGGAGAAGTACTAGTAGCAGTGGTAGTAATAGTTGAGCAGTAGCAGCATTAGTAGCAGTAGCAGTAGTAGTAGTAGTAATAGTAGAAGTAGTAGTGGTTTCAGTAATAGTAATAGTTGTAGTAACAGTTGCAGCAACAGCAGAAACAGTAGTAGTAGTTGCGGTTGTAGTACTAGTAGTTGTAGTAGTAGTAGTAGTGCTCATAGTAGTAGTAGGAGTAGTAGTAGTATTAGTCGTAGTTGTAGTTGTAGCTGTAGTCGTAGTAGTAGTAGTAGCAGCAACAGTAGTAGTAGGAGGAGTAGTAGCTATAATAGATGTATTGGTAGGAGTAGTAGTAGTAGTAGTAGGTGTAGTTGTAGTAGAAGTAGTAATAGTGATAGTAGTCGTAGTTGCCGTAGTGGCTCTAGTAGCAGTAGTAGTTGTTGTAATCGTCATGGTAGTAGTCATTGCAGTAGTAGTAGCAGCAGTAGTAGTAGTAATTATTGTAGTAGTAGTAGTAGTACTATGTGAAGTAGCGTCAGCAGGAATAGTAGTAGAAGTACTTGTAGTAGTAGCTGCTGTATTCATATTTGTATTAGTAGTAGCAATAGTCGTCGTCATGGTTGTTGTTGTTGTTGTTGTTGTAGTAGTAGTAGTAGTAGTAGGAGTAGTAGTAGTAGTTGTTGTTGTTGTAGTAGTAGTAGTAGTTGTTGTTGTAGTAAAAGTAGTAGCTGTTGTAGTAGTAGTATTACTAATAATAATGGGAGTACTATTAGTAATAGTAGTATTTGTAGTACGTTTATTCGGAGCAGTAGTAATTGTAGTAATAGTAGTAGAAGCAGCAGCAGTAGTTATTGTAGTAGTGGTCATAGTAGTTGTAATTGTAGTAGTAGTTTAGTGGAAGTAGTAGTAGTAACAGTGGTAGTGGCAGCAGTAGTTGTACTAGTAGTAGTAACAGAAGTAGTAGCCTAGGTTGTAGAAGTAGCCCTATTAGTAGCAGTAGTAGTAGTAGTAGTCAGAGTAGTAGTCGTAGTAGTAGTAGCAATAGTAGTAGTTGTTGTAGTAGTAGAAGTAGTAGCAACGGTAGAATTAGTAGTTGTAAGAGCAGCAACAGTAATAGCAACCGTGGTAGTAGTATTTGTCGCAGCAACTATAGTTGTAGTAGAACTAGAAGTAGTGTCATAGTAGTAGTAGTAGTAGTAGTAGTAGCAATAGTAGTAGCTGTAATAGAAGCAGTCATAGTAGTAGTAGTAGTAGCAACAATGGTAGTAATAGTAGTATTAGTAGTAGTAATAGTACTAGCAGTAGTAGTAGCTGTAATAATACAACTAGCAGTTGTCTTTGTAGCTATTGTAGTAGTAGTAGTTGAAGTAGTAGTAGTAGTAGTAATTGGAGCAGCAGCAGTGGTACGAGTGGCAGAAGAAGTAGTAGTAGCAATAGTATTAGTAGTATTATAGTAGCATTGGTTGTAGTAGCAGTTTTTCTAGCAGCAGAATCCATAGTAGTAGTAGTAGTTCTTATTGTAGTAGTAGTAGTAGTAATAATAATAGTAGTACTAGTGGTAGGAGTAGTAGTAGTAGTAGCTGTAGCTATAGTCATTGTAGGAGAAGTAGTAGTAGTGGTAATAGTAGTAGTAGCAGTTACAGTACTAGTAGCACAAGTAGTAGTAGTAGGAAAAAAAGTACTTGTAGCAGTAGCAATAGCAATAATAGTAGTAGCAGCATTAGTATTAGTAGTAGCAGTAGCAGTTGAATTAGTAGTAGTAGCAACAGTAGTAGATGTCATTGCTATAACAGTAGAAGTAGTAGTAGTAGTTGCGGCAATTGCAACAGTATCAGTACTAGCAATTGTAGTAGTAGTAAAAGTAGTACTAGTTGTATCAGAAATAGCAGTAGCAACAATATTAGTAGTAGTATTAGTTGTTAAAGCAGTGGTAACAATAGTGGTAGTAGTTGGGGTAGTCGCAGGAGTAGTAGCAACAACAGTAGTAGCAGTAGTAGCAGTAGCAGGAGTAGTAGCCGATGTAGTAACAGAAGTAGTAGTTGCAGTAGAAGTAGGAGTAGTAGTAGTAGCAGCCATACTAGTAGTAGCAATTGTAGTATTTGTAGTAGTAGTAGCAATAATAGTTGTTGTTTGGGAAGTAGTAGTAGTAGTCACTGTAGTACTAGTAGTTGTTGTAATAGTAGCAGTAGTAGCAGTAGCAGTAGTAGTAGTAGCAGGAGTGGAAGTAGTCGGATATGTAGAAGTATTTGTTATAGTTTGAAAAGTAGTAGTAGTAGTAGTTGTTGTTGTAGAAGCAGTAGCAGTCTTGTTGCAGTAGAAGTAGTAGCAGTAGTAGAAGTAGCAGGAGATTTAGCAGTAGTAGTAGTAGTAGTAGAGGTAGCAATAGCAGAAATGAAAGTAGCAACAGCAGTAGTAGTGGTAGTAGTAGTAGAAGAAGTAGTAGTAGTAGTTGTTGTTGTTGTTGTAGTAGTAGTAGTAGTAGAAGAAGAAGTAGTAGTAGTAGTAGTAGCAGTAGAAGTATTAATGCAATAGTAGTAGCAGTAGTACTAGTAGTAGAAGTAGTTGTAGCAGCAGCAGCAGTAGTAGTAGTAGTACAAGTAGTTGTTGTAGCAATAGTAGTTGTAGAAGTAGTAGAAGTAGAAGTAGTACCAGCAATAGTAGCAGTAGCACTAGCTGTAGTCGTAGTAGTAGCAGCAGTAATAGTAGTAGTAGTAGTAGTAGTAGTACAAGTATTAATAGCAGTACAACTTGCAGAAGTAGAACTAAAAGTACTAGTAGTAGTTATAATAGGAGTAGGAGTATTAGTGGTGGAAATAGTAGTAGTAGTAGTAGTAGTAGTCATAGCAATAGTTGGAAAAGTAATAAGAGTAGGAGTAGTAGTAGAAGTAGTAGTAATAGTTGTTGTTGTTGTTGTGATAATAGTAGTAGTAGTGGTACTAGTATTACTAGTAGTATTAGTAGAAGCGGTAGTAGTAGTAGTAGTAATAGTAGTTGAAGTAGTAGGAGATGCAGTAGTAGTAGGGGGAGTAGTAGCAGGAGTAGTAGTATAGGTAGAAGTAGTAGTAGGAGTAATAGAAGTAGCAGTAGTAGTTGTTGTAACTGTTGTAGTAGTAGGAGTAGTAGAAGAGGTAGCAATAATAGTAGTAGTAGTAGTAGAAGAAGTAGTAGAAGTAGTAGCTGTAATAGTCGTAGAAGTAGTAGCAGTAATAGTAGTAGTAGTAGGAGGAGGAGGAGTAGTAGTAGTAGGAGTAGCAGGAGTAGTAGTAATAATAGTAGTTGTAGGAGCAGTAGTAATAGTAATCTTAATAGTAGTTGTTGCAGTAGTAGTAGTAATGGTAGTTGTAGTAGTAGTTGTTGTTATTGTCGTTGTTGTTGTTGTTGTAGTAGTAGTAGTCATGGTAGCAGTAGTAGTAGTAGTAGTTGTTGTTGTCATTGTTGTTATTATTGTAGTAGTAGTAGTCATGGTAGCAGTAGTAGTAGTAGTATAGTAGTATTAGTAGTAGCACTTGTAGGAGCAATAGTAGTAGTGGTTGTAGTAATAGTAATAGTAGTAGTGATAATAATAGTATTAGCAGTCGCAGTTGTAGGGGCAACAATATTAGTAGTTGTGATTGTAGTAGTTGTAGTAGTTGGATTAGTAGTAGTAGTAATCGTAGTAGTAGTAGTAGTAGTAATTGTAGTAGCAGTAGCAGTAGTAGTAGCTATAGTAGTAGTGATAGTAGTGGTAGTAGCAGTAGCAGCAGTAGTAGCAGCAGCCGTAGTAGTAGTAGCAATAGCTGTAGTAGCAGTTATTGTAAGGGCAGCAGCAATAGTAGTGGCCGTAGTAGTAGCTATAGTCACAGCCACTGCAGTTGTAGAAGGACTAGTAGTAGCGGCAACACACGCATAAGTTGTAGTGTTTTGGTAGTAGTAGTTGTCGCTGTCGTAGAAATAGTAGTAGTAGTATTAGTAGTAGTTGTTGTTGTTGTTATAGCGATAGTTGTGGTAGAAGTGGAAGTAGTAGTAGTAGTAGTAGCCGTAGCCGCAATAATAGTAGTAGTAGAAGTAGTAGTAGCAATAGTAGCCTTAGCAGCAATAATAGTAGTAGTTGCAGCAGTTGTAGTAGTCGCAATAGTATTACTAGTAGTAGTTGTTGTAGTTGTCAAGTTGTCATAGCTGAATCAATATTAGCAGTTGTAGTATTTATTGTAAGAGGAGTAGCTGCAGTAGTATTAGTAGGACTACCAGTAGTCGCAACAACTGTACTTGTAGTAGCACTAGTAGTAGCGGCAACAGCAGCAAAAGTAGTAGCGATGTTGTAGTAGTAGTAGTAGTAACAATAATAGTAGCTATAGCAGTAGTTGTTGTAGCCGTAGGTGTGGTAGTAGTACTAGTAGAAGTAGTAGTTGTTATTGTTGTTGTAGGAGTAGCAGTAGTAGTAATAGCAGTTACAATTGTACTAGCAATAATAGTGGTAGTACTAGAAGTAGTAGCATTAATAACAGTAGCAGTAGTGGCGGAAAAATGATTAGTAGCAGTAGTGGTAGTTGTAGTAGTTGTTGTTGTTGTAGTATTAGTTGTACTTTTATAATAAAAGTAGTAGTAGTAGTTGTAGTAGTGGTGGCATTAGCTGAAATAGTAGAAGTAGGAGTAGCAGTAGTTGTAGAGGTAGCTGTACTAGCAGCCAAAATAATAGTAGTAGGAAAAGAAGTAGTAGCAACTATAGTAGTAGTAGCAGTAGCAGCAATAGTCATAGTAGTATAGGTGGTAGTAGTTGGATTAGTAGTAGCAGCAGCAGTTGTAGCATTAGTAGTAGCACTAGTAGTAGTTATAGTAGTTGTAGTAATAATAGCAGTCGTAGTAGCGGTATCAGTAGCAGTTGTTATTGTAGGAGTAGTAGCAGTAGCAGCAGCAGTGGCAGTATGAGTAGAAGTAGTAGTAGTTAAAGTAGTAGAAGTAGTAGTAGTATTAGTATTAGCTGTAGAAGTAGCAGTAGTGGCAGTAGAAGTATTAGCAGTTGTAGTATTAGCAGTAGTATTAGTAGTAAGAGCAGTAGTAGTAGCAGTTGTAGTAGAAGCAATAGTAGCAATAGTAGCAGTAGCAGTAGTAGTAGTGGCGACAGTTGGAGCAGTAGTAGAAGTACTTATGGTAGCAGTAGTAGCAATAGTAACAGCAGCAGTAGTAGAAGTAGTTGAAGCAGTAGTGGCAGTAGTAGAAGTAGTAGAGCTAGTAATAGTTACAGCAGGAGTAATTGTTGAGGTATTAGTAGTACAGCTGTTGTAGTAGCCAGAGAAGGAGTAGTAGTTGCTATTGTGGGAAAAGTAGTAGTAGTTGTTGTTGTTGTAGTAATTGTAGTTGTTGCAGTAGTAGCAGTCATAGTTGTAGTAGTACTAGGAGGAGTAGTAGTAGTAGTTGCTGTAGAAGTAGTAGTTATATTACTAGTAGTAGTTGGATTAGTCGTACTAGCAGCAGTAGTAACAGTAGTGGCATTAGTAGAAGCAGTAGTAGTTGTCGTAGTAATAGTAGCAGTAGTAGTAGCAGCGGCAGTATGAGTAGAAGTAGTAGTAGTTAAAGTAGTAGTATTAGTAGTAGTAGTAGTAGTAGTAGTATTAGCAATAGTAGTAGGAGTAGTAGTTGTAGCAATAGAAACTAAAGTAGCAGTTGGAGTAGGAGTTGTAGCAGTAGCCGCAGTAGAAGTAGTAGTAGTAGTTGCCGTAGTAGCAGCGATAGCAACAGTTGTAGTAGAAGTAGTAGTAGCAATTGTAGCATCAGTAGCAGCAAAGGAGGTAGTAGTAGTAGCAGTAGCAGTAGTAGCAAAAGTAGTAGTAGTAGTCATTGTAATCGTAGTTATTGTATCCCCGACAGTACAAGTAGCAGCTATAGTAGCAGCTGTAGCAGAAGTAGTAGTGCTAATAGTAGGGGAAGTCAAAGTAATAGCAGTGGTACCAGTAGTAGTAGAAGAAGTAGTTGTAGCAGAAATAGTAGAAGTAGTAGTAGCAATACGAGTAGTAGCAGTCGTAATACCCGTAGTAGAAGTAGCAGTAGTAGTAGCAGTCGTAGTACCCATTGTAGTGGTAGTAGTAGTATTAGTAGCGGAAACATTAGTAGTAGAAGTAGTTGGAGCAATAGCACTAGTTGTAGTAGCAGCGACAGCTGTAGTAGTTGTAGTAGTAGTAATAGTAGCACTAGAAGTAGTAGAAGTCATAGTAGTGGAAAATGTAGCAACAAAAGTAGTAGTAGCAATTGCAGAATTAGTAGTAGTAGTAGTGGTAGTAGAAGTAGTGCTATAGTACTAGTAATTGTAATAATTAGTAGTAATAGTAGACGTAGTTGTAGTAGTAGTGGCAGAAGTAGTTGTAGTAGTAGTATTAGTAGTAGTAGCAATACAAGTAGCGTTATGTGTAGCAACCCAAGTAGTAGCAGCAGTAGAAGAAATAATAGAAGTAGTAGGAGGAGGAGGAGCAGTAGTAGTATCAGTAGTAGTAGTACTAGTAGTTGTTGTAGTAAAAGCAACAGCGCAATAGCTTTAGTAGTAGTAATAGTAGTAGTTGGAGCATAAGTCATATTAATAGTATGGTAGTAGTTGTAGTAGTAGTAATAATAGTAGAAGTAGTTATAATAGTACTCCTAGTAGTAGTAGTAGTAGTAGTAGTAATTGGAGTAGTCGTATTTGTTGTAGTAGCAGCCTTAGTGGTAGTAGTGGGAGTAGTAGAAGTTGTAGCAGCAACAATAGTAGTAGCAATAGCAGTAATTGCAATAGTAGTAGAAGTTGTAGAAGCAGTAGTTGTAGTACTACTTATAGTAGAAGTAGTAGTTGCAATAGAAGTAGTTGTAGTACTTGGAGTAGCATTATGTGTAGGAAACGATGTAGCAGCGGTAGTAGCAATAATAATAGAGGTAGTAGTAGTAGTTGGAGTAGTAGTAGTACTTGTACCAGTAGCAGTAATTGTAGTAGCAATAGTAATAGCTTTAGTAGTACTAATTGCAGTAGTTGGAGCACTAGTTGCATTAGCAGTAGCAGTAGCAGTAGTTGCGGCAATTGTAGTAGTTGTTGTGGTAGTAAGAATAGTAGTAGTAGCAAAAGTAGTAGTAGTAGTAGTAGTAGTACTATTAGTAAAAGGAGTAGCAGTAATAATTGTTGCATCAGCAGCAACAGTAGTAGTAATAATAATAGTAATAGTAGTAATAGTAATAGTAGTAGGAGTAGTAGTTGTAGTAGTAGTAGGAGGAGGAGTATTAGTAGCAGTAGTAGTAGTAGCAGCAGCAGCAGTAGCAGTAGTAGTAGTAATTGTTGCTATAGTAGTAGTAGTAGTAGTAGTTGTTGTTGTTGTAGTAATAGTAGAAGTAGCAGTAGTGGTAGTTATAAGAGAAGCATAAGCAGTAGTAGCAGTAATGGCTACAACTGTAGCTATAGTAGCACTAGTGGCAGTGGCAATAGTAGCAGAGGTAGTAGTGTTGTAGTAGTAGTAGTAGTAGAAAGAGTAGTAGTAGTAGTAGGAGTAGTAGGAGTAGTAGAAGTAGTAGTAGTAGTTGGAGTAGTAGTGGTAGTGATAGTACTAATAGTTGTAGTTTTAGTAGTAATTATAGTAGTAGTATTAGTAGTTCTACTAGCAGTAGTTGTAGTAGTAATAGTAGTACTAGTAGTAGTTGTTGTTGTTGTTGCAACAGTAGTAATAGCATTATTAGTAGTCGTAGGAGTAGTAGTGTACTACTACTACTACCGATAGTAGTAATTGTAATAGCAGTCGTGGTACTAGTTGGAGTAGTAGTAGCAGTAGTTGTAATAGTAGTAGTTGTAATAGTGGTAGTACTAGTAGTCATAGTTCTAGTAGTGGTAGCAGTAGTTGGAATAGCAGTTGTCATGGTAGTAGTAGTAAGAGTTTTAGTAGTAGTAATAGCAGTAGTAGCTAGTGTTGTTGTTGTTGTTGTTATAGTAGTAGCAGTGGTAGTAGTAGTTGTAGTAGTAGCAATAGTAGTAGTAGCACGATTAGTAGTCGGAGAAGTAGTGGCAGCAGTAGTAGTAGTAGAAGTAGTACTAGTAGAAGTTGTAGCAGCAGCATTTGTAGTAGTAATAGTAGGAGTAGTAGCAGTAGTAGCAGCATGAATAGTATTAGTATTAGTAGCAGCAACAGTAATAATAATAGTAGTTGTAGTACTATTAGTAAGAGTAGTATTTGTAGTAGTAGTAGAAGTAGTAGTTGTTGTTGTTGTTGTAGGACTAGTAGTAGTAGTAGTAGTAGAAGTAGTAATAGCAGCAGCAATAGTAGTAGTAGTAGCAGTAGCAGTAGTAGCAGTAGAAGTAGTAGTGGTGTTAGTAATAGCAATAGTTGCAGTAACAGTTGCAACAACAACAGTAGTAGTTGTGTTGTTGTAGTAGTCATAGTAGTGCTCATAGTAGTAGTATTAGTAGTGGTATTAGCAATAGTAATAGGTGTAGTACCAGTAGCAGCAGCAACAGCCGTCGGAGTAGTAGAAGTAGTTGACGTTGTAGTAAATAGTAATAGTTGTAGTAATAACAGCAACGACAGTAGCAGCAGCAGCAGTTGTTGTTGTTGTTGTTGCAGTTGTAGTACTAGTAGTTGTTGTAGTAGTAGTAGTGCTCATAGTAGTAGCACGAGTAGTAGTAATAGCAGTCGTAGTAGTAGTAGTAGCAGTAGTAATAGTAGTAGTAGTAGTAGCAGTAGTAGTGGTAGTAGTAGTAGCTCTAGTAGTAGTATTGGTAGTAGTAATAGTAGTTGTAGTAGTAGTGGGTGGTGCAGGTATAGTAGTAGTAGTAGTTGTCGCTCTTGCTGTAGTTGCAATAGTAGTTGTTGTAATAGTCATAGTAGTAGTAGTAGTAGTAGTAGCAGCATCAACAGGAATAGTAGTGGTAGTAGTAGTGGTAATAGTAGTAGGGCTAGTAGTAGTAGCTGCTAGATTTGCATCAGTATTAGTAATTGTAGTAGTTGTAGTAGTAGTAGTGTTAGTAGTAGCAATAGTAGTCATAGAAGTAGTAGTAGTAGAATTAGTACTAGTAGCAGTAGTAGTGGCAATGGTAGTAGTTAGAGTAGTAGTAGTAGTAGTAGTTGTTGTTGTTGTTGTTGTTGTTGTTGATGTTGTAGCAGTAGTAGTAGGAGTAGTCATAGTAGTAGTAGTAGTAGTAACAGTAGTATCACTAGTAGTTGTAATAGATGTAGTTGAGTAATAGTAGGAGGAGGAGTAGGAGAAGTGTTAGAAGTTGTAGTAGGAGAATTTGTATTAATTGTGGTATTAGCGGTAATAGTAGTAGTTGCAAGAGTAGTACTAGTAGTAGTGGGAGCAGCCGTAGTAGTCGAATTAGTAGTAGTAGTATTAGAAGTAGTATTAGTAGTAGTAGGTGTAGGAGTAGTTGTTGTAGGAGTGGTAGTAGTGGTACTTGCAGTTGTAGTCATTATTGTTGTAGTAGTCATAGTAGTAGTGGTTGTGGAAGTAGCTATAGTTGTGGTGGTATTTGTTGTTGTAGCTGCTGTAGTAGTAGTTGTTATAGTCATAGTAGTAATTGTAGTTGTATTAGTAGTAGTAGTAGTAGAAGTAGTCGTTGTATTATGTTAATTATTATTATTATTATTCTTAGTAGTAGTAGTAGTAGTACTAGCAGTTCGAGTAGCAGTTGTAGCAGGATTAGTAGTTGTAGTAGGATTGGTAGTTGTTGTAGTAGTAGTAGTATTGGCAATAATAGTAGCTGTATTAGTAGTAGTAATAGTAGTAGTAGTAGTAGTAGAAGTCAGAATAGTAGCAGTATTAGTAGTAATACTAGTAGAAAGAGTAGTAGTAGGAGTAGTAATAGGACTAGGAGAAGTAATTGTAATAGTTGTAGTAATTGTAGTAGTAGTTGGAGCTATAGTAGTAGTAGTTTGAGTAGTAGTAGGAGCTATAACAAAAGTAGTAGTTGCGGCAGTAGTAATAGTAGTAGCAGTACTAGTAACAGTAGTAGTAGTAGCAGTATTTGTGGTAGTAGCACTTGAAGAAGTGGTAGAAGTAGTCATAGTAGCAAGAGCAGTAGTAGTAGTATTAGTAGGAGTAGTAGTAGTAGCTGTGGGAGTAGTTGTAGAGTTGTTGTTGCTGTTGTTATTGTAGTATTAGTAGTAGTGATAGTAGTAGTTGTAGTGGTAGTAGTAGTGTATTAGCAGTAGCAGTCAAAGTCGTGGCTGTCATAGTGGAAGTAGTAGTTGCAATGGTAGTAGAAATAGTAGTCACTGTGGTAGTAGTAGGAGAAGGAGCAGTAGCGGTAGCAATAGCAGTAGCAGTTGTTGTAATAGTAGTAATGCAAGTAACATTAGCAGCAACAGCAGCAGCAGCAGCAGCAGTAGTAGTGATAATAGTAATTGTCATGGTAGTAGTTGTAGTAGTAGTAATAGGAGTAGGTCTAGGAGTAGGACTAGGAGGAGGAGGAGTAGTAGCAGTTGGAAGAGTAATAGTATTAGTCGAAGCAGTAGTAGGTGAAGCAGTAGGAGTAGCAGAAGTTGTGGTAGCAGTAGTAGTAGTAGCAGTAGTAAGAGTAATCTATGTAAGAGTAGTAGTAGCAGCAGCAGCATCAATAGTAGTAGCAAGAGTAGAAGTAGGAGTATTAGCAGTAGCAGTAGTAGCAGTAATAGTTGCAGCTGTAGTAGTAGTAGTAATAAATCGGAGTAGGTGGATGAGTAGGAGTAGTAGTTGTACTAGTTGTAGCAGCAGTAGTAGTAGTAGTAGTAGCAGAAGTAGCAGAAGTAGTAGTAGTAGTAGTAGTACTAGTAGTAGTAGTCGTGGGAGTAGCAGTAGTAGTAGCAGTAACAGTAGTATTAGTAATAGTAGTAGTAGTAATAAGAGTAATAGTGGTAGTTGTCGTAGTAGTAGTTGGAGTAGGAGTAGTAGTAGTGGCAGTAGTAGTAGTTGTTGTAGTAGCAGTAGTAGTGGTTGTAGGAGTAGGAGTAGCTGTAGCAGTTGTAGTTGTAGTAGTAGTAGTAGCAGCAGATGTAGTAGTACTAGTATTAGTGCTAGTAGTTGTTGTAGTTGTAGCTTTTGTAGTAGTAGTCTTAGTGGTCGTAGTCGCAGTAGCAGTAGTAGTTGTAGTAGCAAAAGTAGCAATAGTAATATTAGTAGTAGTAGTAGTTGTACTAGTAGTAGTAGTAATAGTAGTGGTAGTAGTAGTAGTTGTTGTAGTACTAGTAGTAGTAGGAGAAGTAGTGGCAGCAGTTTAATAGTAGTAGTAGTAGTAGTAGTAGTAGTAGTAGTAGTAGTAGTAGTAGTAATAGTAGTAGTAAGAGTAGTAGAAGTAGTGGTAGCATTACCAATATTAGTAGCAGTAGTAGCAGAAGTAGTTTTAGAAATAGTATTAGTAGTTGTATTTGTAGTACTAATACTTGTACTAGTTGTCATTGTCGCATTAGTATCGGTGTTAGTAATCATAGTAGTGGCACGAATTATAGTAGTAGTAGTCATACTAGTTGTAGTAGCTGAAGTAGTAGTAGTAAGTAGCTGAAGTAGTAGTAGTAATAGTAGTAGTATTAGTATTAGTAGTAGTATTGGAAGATGCAGTAGATGCAGGTGTAGTAGTAATAGTTGTTGTTGTTGTTATTGTAGTTGTATTAGTAGTAGAAGTAGTGGTAGTAGCTATAGTTGTAGTAGTTGGAGTAGCAATTGTAGTACTTGCTATCACAGTAGTTGTAGTAGTAGTAGTAGTAGTTGTTGTTGTTGTTGTAGTAGTAGTAGCAGTAGTAGTAACAGTAGTATTAGTAGTCGTGCTTGTAGAAGAATTAGGGTAGTATTAGTAGTAGTAGTAGTAGTTGCAGTATTAGTAATTGTAGTAGGAGAATTTGTATTAATTATGGTGGGAGTAGTAATAGTCATAGTTGTAGGAGTAGTAGTAGCAATAGGAGCAGTAGGAGTAGTGGTAGGTGTAGTAGTAGTGTTAGAAGTGGTATTAGTAGTATTTGGAGTATGAGTACTTGTTGTATGAGTGGTAGTAGTGGTAGGAGCAGCAGCAGCAGTAGTTATTGTAATACTCATAGTAGTAGTAGTCATAATAGTAGTTGTTCTGGAAGTGGCAGTAGTAGTAGTAGTATTTGTTGTTGTAGCAGTTGTAGTAATAGTTGTAGCAGTAGTAGAAGTAGTAGTTGTGGTAGTAATAGTTGGAGTAGCAGTAGTTGTTGTTGTTGTAGATCAGCAGCAGTAGTAGTTGTGGAATTAGTAATAGTTGTTGTAGTTCTAGTAGTAGTAGAAGTAGTAGTTGTAGTAGTCGTAGCAGTAGGAGTAGTAGTAGTAGTAGGAGTAGCAGTAGTAGACGCACTAGAAGTTGTAGTTGAAGTAGTAGCAGTAGTTGTAGTAGTACTAGTAGTTGAGGTAGTAGTAGTAGCAAAAGTAGTAGTAGTAGTAGTAGTAGTAGTAATAGGAGAAGTTTTAGTAGTAGCAGTAGTAGTAGCAGTTGTAGTAGTAGTTGTCGTAGTAATAGTAGTAGTAGCGGTAACAGGAGTAGTAGCAATAGTAGTAGTAGTTGTAGTAGTAATAGTAATAATACCGGTAACAGGAGTAGAAGTAGCGGTAGTAGTAGAAGCTATAATAGCTAGTGCTGTAGTAGTAGTTGTAGTAGTATTAGTATTTGTAGTAGTGGAAGAAGCAGTTGTAGTAGTAGTAGTAGTAGCTACAGTAGCTGCAGCAGCAGCAGTAGTTGTAGTAGTGGTTGTACTAGTAGTAGTCGAAATAGCAGTAGTCAGTGTTGTAGTAGTAGTTGAAGTATTAGCAGTAGTAGTGGTGGCTGTTATAGTAGTAGTAGTAGCAGTAGGAGTGTGAGTAGTGGTAGTAGAAGTAGTAGCCGAAGTTGTAGTTGCAGCAGCAGTAGTTATAGTAGTAGTTGTAGTACCAGTAAGAGTACTAGCAATCGCAATAGGAGTTGTAATAATAGTAGTGTTGGTAGTAGAAGTAGTAGTAGTCGTAGTTGTTGTAGGAGTTGTTGTGGCAATCGTAGTAGTAGTAGTAATAGTAGAGTAGTAGTACTACTAGCAGTTGGAGTAGCTATTATAGTAGAAGCTATAGTGTAGTAGTAGTTGTTGCAATAGTAGTAGTAGTACTAGTAGTGGCAACAGTAGTAGTAGCAGTTGTTGCATTAGTAGCAGTAGTACTAGTAGTACCAGTAGCTGTAGTAGTAGTAGTGGTGGTGGAATAAATAGTAGTCATAGTTGTACAAGTAGCAGGAGTAGTAGTTGTTGTTGTTGTTGTTCTAGCAGCAGCAGAAGTGGTGGTGGTAGTAGTAGTAGTAATAGTAGGAGTAGTAGTTGTTGTTGTTCTAGCAGCAGCAGAAGTGGTGGTAGTAGTAGTAGTAGTTGTAGCAGTAGTCGTAGTACCAACAGCAGAAGTTGTAGCAGTAGTAATAGTAGTAATAGTAGTAGTACTAGTACCAACAGTAGCAACAGCTGCAGTGGTAGTAGTCGTATTCGTAGTAGTAGTAATAGTAGTCGTAGTAGTTGTAGTAGTAGGAATAGGAGTAGTTGTAGGGGTAGTTGTAGCAGTAGGGGTAGTAGTAGTAGTTGTTGTTGTTATTATTGTTTTTGTCGTAGTAAGAGTAATAGTTGTAGTAGCAGCATTGATAGTAATAGTAGTAAGGGTAATAATAGTAAGAGTAGGAGCAGGAGAAGTAGCAGTAATGTAGCTATAGTAGTAGTAGAAGTACTAGTTAATCGGAGTAGGTGTAGGAGTAGGAGCAACAGTAGGGCTGGTAGTAGCAGTAGGAGTAGTAGAAGTAATAGTAGTAGTAGCAACTGCTCCATTATTAGTAGTTGTACTAGTAATAGCAGCAATAGTAGTAGTAGTAGTAGTAATAGTAGTAGTGGTAGTTGTAGTAGCAGTATTAGAGGTATGTGTTGGAGTAGTAGTAGTAATATTTGTTGTAGTAATAGTAGTAGGTGTAGGAGTAGTAGTAGTAGTTGTTGTTGTGGTCGTAGTACTACGAGTTGTAGTAGTAGGGGTAGTATTAGTAGTAGTAGTTGTAGTCATAGTAGTAGTAGTAACCGTAGTTGCAGTATTAACAGTAGTAGTTGTGGAAGTAACAATAGTATGAGTAGCAGTGGTGTAGTAGTAGGAGCACCATTTGTAGTAATAGTAGTAGCAGTAGTAGAGTAGTTGTAGTAGGAGCACTAGTAGTAGTAGCAGTAGTAGAAGTAGCAGTGGTAGTAGTAGGAGTAGTAGTAGGAGTAATAGTTGTAGTTGTAATAGTAGTAGTAGTTGTAGTAGTAGTAGTAGCAGATGCGGTAGTAATAGTAGTATTAGGAGTAGTAGGAGTACTGGTAGCACAAGAAGTAGTAGCAGTAGTAGCAGTAATACTAGAAGTAGTAGTTATTATTTTATTAGCAGTAGTAGTAGTAGCAATAGTATTACTACTAATAGTAGTAAGAGTAGCAATTGGAGTAGTAGTTATTCCTGTAGTAGTACTAGTAATAGTAGTAGTAGTAGTAGGACGAGGAGGAGGAGGAGGAGTGGTAGTAGTAGTAGTAGTCGTAGTAGCAAAAGTAGCAGTAGCAATAGTTGTAAGATTAGTAGCGGTATTCATAATATCAGTAATAGTAGCAATAGGAGTGGTAGTTGTAATACTACTACTAGTCGTAGTATTAGTAGCAGCAACTGAAATAATAATAGTAGTAATAGTAAAAATAGTTGTAGTACTAATAGTAACAGTAGTATTTGTAGTAGGTGTATTAGGAGTTGTTGTAGTAGTAGTAGAAGTAGTAGTAGTGGTTGTTGTTGTTGTTGTAGGACTAGTAGTAGTAGTAGTAGCAGTCGTAGGAGTAGTAGTAGGAGAAGTAGTAGTAGCAGTGGTATTAACAATTGAGCTGTAGCAACATTAGCAGTAGTAGTGGCAGTAGTAGTAGTAGAAGTAGTAGTGGTATTAGTAATAGTAATAGTTGTCGTAACAGCAGCAGCAGTAGTAGTAGTCATAGTAGTAGTCGTAGTAACAGTAGTATCATAAGTAGTCATAGTAGTAGTTGTTGCAGTTGAAGTACTAGTAGTTGCAGTAGTGGTAGGAGTGCTCATAGTAGTAGCAGGACTAGTAGTAGTAGTCGTAGTCGCAGTAGTAGCTGTAGTAGTAGTAGTAGTTGTAGTAGTAGCAGTAGTAGTGGTAGTAGTAGTAGCTCTAGTAGTAGTATTAGTAACAGTAGTAGTAGTAGTAGTAGTAATAGGTGTAGGAATAGTAGTAGTAGTTGTCGTAGTTGCTGTAGTAGGAATAGTAGTTGTTGGAATAGTCATAGTGGTAGTAGTAGTAGTAATAGTAGTAGTTGTTGTAGTAGTAGTTGTAGTAGTAGCATCAACAGGAATAGTAGTGGTAGTAGTAGTACTAGTAGTAGTAGGGCTAGCTGTAGTAGCTGCTATACTCGTATTAGTGTTAGTAGTTGTAGTAGTTGTACTAGCAGTAGTGTTAGTAGTAGCAATAGTAGTAGTAGTAGTAGTAATAGTAGTTGTAGTAGAATTTATAGTAGTTAGCAGTAGTTGCAGTTGTAGTATTAGTCGTGGTGGTTGTGGTGGTAGTAGTAGTTGCAGCAGCAGCAGTAGTAGTAGTAGTAGTAGTAGTAGTAGTAGTAGTAACAGTAGTATCAGTAGTTGTGGTAATAGATGTAGTTGAGTAGTAGTAGGTGTAGTAGTAGAAGTGTTAAAAGTTGTAGTTGGAGAATTTGTATTAATTATGGTAGTCGCGCTAATAGTCATAATTGGAAGAGAAGTGCTAGTAGTAGTAGTCATATGAGTTGTAGTCGTATTAGAAGTAGCATAAGTAGTAGTAGATGTAGGAGTAGTTGTTGTAGGACTAGTAGTAGTCGTACTAGCAGTAGTAGTAGTTGTTGTTGTGGTAGTCATAGTAGTAGTAGTTGTTGCGGAAGTAGCAGTAGTAGTAGTGGTATTTGTTGTTGGAGTTGCTGTAGTAGTTGTTGTTATGGTCATAGTAGTAGTTGTAGTTGTAGTAGTAATAATAATAGTAGTAGAAGTAGTAGTTGTATTATGTTAATTATTATTATTATTAGTCATAACAGTAGTAGTACTAGAGTGGGAGTAGCAGTTGTGGCAGGATTAGTAGTTGTAGTAGTAATAAATCAGAGTAGTTGTAGTAATAATAGTAGTAGCAGTACAACAGTTGTAAGTAGTAGTAAGAGTAGAAGTAGGAGTAGTAATAGTAATAGTTGCAGCAGTAGCAGTAATAGTTGCAGTAGTAGTAGTAGTAGTAGTAGTGGTAATAATAAATCAGAGTAGGTGAAGTAGTAGTAGTAGTAGTAGTAGTAGTAGTAGTGGTAGTACTAGGAGCTGTGGTAATAGTAGGAGTAGTAGGAGTAGCAGTAGTAGCAGCAGGAACAGTAGTATTAGTTAAAATAGTAGTAGTAATAATAGTAATAGTGGTAGTTGTGGTAGTAGTAGTTGTAGCAGTAGTAGTAGCGACACTAGTAGTAGCAGTACTAGTAGTAATAGGCATAGTAGTAGTAGTAGTAGTATTAGTAGTAGTAGTAGGAGTAGTAGTAGTCATAGTAGTAGTTGTTGTAGTAGTAGTAGTAGCAGCAGATGTAGTAGTACTAGTATTAGTAGTACTAGTTTTTTTAGTAGTTGTTTTCGTAGTAGTAGTGTTAGTTGTAGTTGTAGTAGCAGTAGTAGTTGTAGTAGCAGATGTAGCTATAGTAATAGAAGTAGTAGCAGTTGTTGTAGTAGTAGCAGTAGTAGTAGTTGTTGTAGTAGTGGTCGTAGTAGTAGTAGTTGTAGTGGAAGTACTAATAGTAATAGTGGTATTGGCAATAGTAGTTGTACTTGTAGTAGTAGCTGCAGTAGTAGTAGCAGATGTAGTAGCCAGGGTTATAGAAGTAGCCCTATTAGCCACAGTACTAGTAGCCGTAGTTGGAGTAGTAGTGGCAGTAGTAGTAGCAATAGTAGTAGTTGTTGTAGCAGCATAGGCAGTAGCGATGGTAGAAGTAGTAGTTGTATGAGCAGCAACAGTACTAGCAACCATGGTAGTAGCAATTGCCGCAGCAATTATAGTTGTAGTAGAACTAGTAGTAGCGGCAAGAGCAACAATAGTTGTAGTGTCATAGTAGTAGTAGTAGTAGTAGCTGTAATAATACAACTATCAGTTGTCTTTGTAGCTATTGTAGTAGTAGTAGTCAAAGTAGTAGTAGTAGTCATAACTGGAGCAGCAATAGTAGTACTAGTGGCAGAAGCAGTAGTAGTAGCAATAGTATTAGTACTAATATAGTAGCATTGGTTATAGTAGCAGTTTTTCTATTAGCAGAATAGATAGTAGCAATAGTAGTTACTATTGTTGTAGTTGTTGTTGCTGTAGTAGTAGTAGTTGTTGTAATAATAGAAGTAGTAGTGGTAGTAGTCGCAGTCATTGTAGTGGTAGGAGTAGCACAGTAGTAGCAGTAGTAGTGGTCGTTGTAGGAGTAGCAGTAGTAGTGGTAATAGTAGTAGTAGTAGTTACAGTACTAGTAGCACAAGTAGTAGTAGTAGGAAAAAAATGTACTTGTAGCAGTAGCAATAGCAATAATAGTAGTAGCAGCATTAGTCATTGTTGTTTTAGTAGTAGCAGTAGTAGTTGAATTAGTAGTAGTAGCAGTAGTAGAAATGGTAGTTGCTATAGTAGGTGCAGCAGCAATAGTAGTTGCGGCAATTACAACAATATCTGTAGTAGCAATTGTAGCAGTGTAATAGTAGTAGTAGTTGTAGCAGTAATGAGGTAGCAGCAGTTTTAGTAGCAATAGTAGTAGTTAATGTAGTAGTAACAGTAGTGGTAGTTGTTTGGATAGTAGCAGGAGTAGCCGCAGCAACAGTTGTAGTAGTGGAGCAGTAGCAAGAGTAGTGGTCACTGTAGTAACAGAAGTTGTAGTTGCAGTAGAAGTAGGAGCAGAAGTAGTAGCAGTAGTCATAATAGTAGTATCAATTGTAGTATTTGCAGTAGTAGTAGCAGTTGTTGTTGTTGTTTGAGAAGTAGTAGAGTAGTCGTTGTAGTAGCAGTAGTAGCTGTAGTAGTAGTAGTAGCAGTAGTAGAAGTAGTAGTAGTAGTAGTAGTAGTAGTAGCAATAGTAGTAGTTGTAGTAGTACTAGCAGTAGCAAAAGTTGGAGTAGTGGGATAGGTAGTAGTACATGCTATAGTTGGAAAAGTAGTAGTAGTAATTGTTGTAGAAGCAGTAGCGGTATTGTTGCGATAGAAGTAGTAGCAGTAGTAGAAGTAGTAGGAGATATAGTAGTAGTCATAGTAGAAGTAGCAATAGTAGAAACGAAAGCAGCAGTAGCAGTAGTAGTGGTTGTTGTTGTTGTAGTAGTAGTAGTAGTAGTTGTTGTTGTTGTTGTTGTTGTTGTAGTAGCAGTAGAAGTATTAATATCTATAGTAGTCGTAGCAGTAGTAGCATTAGTAGTTGCAGCTATAGTACCAGTAGTAGAAGTAGTTTTAGTAGAAGTAGTAGTAGTAGTACTACAAGTAGTTGTTGTAGCAGTAGTTGTTGCAGAAGTAGTACTAGTAGAAGTTGTAGCAGCAACAACAGTAGTAGCACTAGCTGTTGTCGTAATAGTAGCAGCAACAATAGTAGTAGTAGTAGAAGTAGTAGTAGTACAAGTATTAATAACAGTACTATTTGCTGAAGTAGAACAAAAAGTACTTGTAGTAGTTGTAATAGGAGTATGAGTATTAGTGGTGGAAATAGTAGTAGCAGTAGCAGCAGTAATAGTAGTAGTAGTAGTAGTAGTAGTAGTAGTAGTAGTAGTAGTAGTAGTCGTAGCAATAGTCGGAACAGTAATAGGAATAGGAGTAGTAGCAGAAGTAGTAGAAGTAGTTGTTGTTGTAATAGTAGTAGTAGCAGTGGTAGTAGTAATAGTAGTAGTAGCAGTGGTAGTAGTAATAGTAGTAGTATTAGTAGAAGCAGTAGCAGTAGTAGTAGTAATAGTAGTCGAAGTAGTAGTCAGGGTTGCAGTAGTAGTAGGAGGAGTAGTAGTAGGAGTAGTAGTACAGGTAGATGTAGTAGCAATAGTAATAGAAGTAGCAGCAGCAGTAGTAGTAACAGTTGTAGTAGTAGGAGAAGTAGAAGTAGTAGTAGTAATAGTAATAGTAGTAGTAGAAGTAGTAGAAGTAGTAGTTGTAATAGTCGTAAACGTAGTAGCAGTAATAGTCATAGTACTAGTAGTAGGAGTAGTAGTAGTAGGAGTAGCAATAGTAGTAGTTGGAGTAGAAGTAGTAGTAATAATAGTAGTATTAGTAATAATAGTGGGTGCAGGAGTAGTACTAATAGTAATCTTAATAGTAGTTGTTGCAGTAGTAGTAGTAGTAATAGTAGTTGTCGTAGTAGTAGTAGTAGTTGTTGTTGTAGTAGAGTAGTATAGTAGTACTAGTAGTAGCAGTTGTAGGAGCAATAGTAGTAGTAGTTGTAGTAGTGGCAATAGTAGTAGCAGTTGTAGGAGCAACAATAGTAGTAGTTGTAGTAGTTGTAGTAGTAGTAGTAGTTATTGTTGTAGTTGGATTAGTTGTAGTAATATTAGTAGTAGTAGTAGTAGTAGTAGTAATAGTAGCAGCAGTAGTAGTAGTAGCTGTAGTAGTGGTGGTAGTAGCAGTAGTAGTAGTAGCAGTAGCAGTAGTAGTAGTAGCAGCAGCAGTAGTAGTAGTTATTGTAAGAGCAGCAGCAGTAGTAGTAGCTGTAGTCGCAGCCACTGTTATTGTAGCAGCACTAGTAGTAGCGGCAACACAAGCATAAGTTGTAGTGTTTTTGTAGTTGTAGTTGTCGCTGTAGTAAAAATAGTAGTAGTAGTAATAGCAGCAGTAGTTGTTATTGTTGTAGCAATAGTTGTGGTAGTAGTAGAAGTAGTAGTAATAGTAGAAATAGCCATAGCCACAGTAATTGTAGTAGTAGAAGTAGTAGTAGTAATAGTAGCTGTAGCAGCAGTAATAGTAGTAGTTGTAGCAGGAGTAGTATCAATAGTATTAGTAGTAGTTGTATTAGTTGTCGCAGCAGAATCAATATTAGCAATTGTAGTAATTGTTATAAGAGGAGCAGCAGCAGCAGCAGTAGCAGTAGTAGCAGTAGTAGTTGAAGCAACTATAATTGTAGTAGCACTAGTAGTAGCAACAACAGCAGCAATAGTAGTTGTGGTGTTGTAGTAGTAGTAGTAGTGATAATAATAGTAATTGTAGCAATAGTTGTTCTAGCCGTAGGTGTAGTAGTACTAGTAGAAGTAGTAGTTATAGCAGTAGATGTAGGAGTAGTATAGTAGCAATAGTAGTAGTTGTACTACAAGCAGTAGCAGTAGTGGCAGCAAAATAATTAGTGGCAGTAGCGGTAGTTGTAGTAGTAGTTGTTGTTGTAGTATTAGTTGTACTAGTATTAACAACAGTAGTAGTTGTGTAGCAGTAGTAGTTGTAGTAGTGGTGGCATTAGTTGAAATAGTAGAAGTAGTGTAGCAGTAATTGTAGTCATTGTAGCAGTAGCAAAAGTGGTAGTAATAGTGGTTGTAGTGGCAGTAGTACTAGCAGCTGAAGTAATAGTAGTAGAAAAAGAAGTAGTAGCCGCTATAGCAATAGTAGTAGTAGGGCCAATAGTTGTAGTAGTATTGGTAGTAGTAGTTGGATTAGTAATTGCAGCAGCAATAGTAGCAGTAGTAGCATTCGTAGTAGTAGTTGTAGTAGTTGTAGTAATATTTAGCAGTAGTAATCGTGGTATCAGTAGCAGTTGTTGTTGTTGTAGCAGTTGTAGCAACAACAGCAGCAGTGGTAGTATAAGTAGATGTAATAGTAGTTAGAGTAGTAGAAGTAGTAGTAGTATTAGCATTAGCAGTAGTAGTAGCAGTAGTGGCAGTAGTAGTATTAGCAGTTGTAGTATTAGCAGCAGTATCAGCAGTATAGCAAAAGTAGTAGAAGCAATAGTAGCAATAGTAGCAGTAGTAACAATAATAGTGGCGACTGTTGGAGCAATAGTAGAAGTAGTTGTGGAGCAATAGTAGCAGTAGTAGCAGTAGTAGTAGCAGCAACACTAGAAGTAGTAGAGCTAGTAATAGTTGCAGTATTAGTAGTACAGCAGACATAGTAGCCAAAGGAGGAGTACTAGTTGTTATTGTGGAAAAAGTAGCAGTAGTAGTAATAGTTTTAGTAATTGTTGTTGTAGTAGTATTAGTAGTCATAGTTGTAGTAGTATTAGTAGCAGTAGTAGTAGTGGTAGTAGTAGTAGAAGCTGTAGTAGTAGTAGTAGTTGCAGTAGAAGTAGTAGTTATATTAGTAGTAGTATTTGGATTAGTCGTACTAGCAGCAGCAGTAACAGTAGTAGCATTAGTAGAAGCAGTAGTAGTTGTAGTTGTAGTTGTAGTAATAGTAGCAGTAGTAGCAGTAGCAACGACAGTATGAATAGAAGTAGTAGTAGTTAAAGTAGTAGTATTAGTAGTAGTAGTAGCAATATTAGAGTAGTAGCAATAGCAGCCGAAGTAGCAGTAGGAGTAGTAGTTGTAGCGATAGTTGTAGCAATAGTAGTAGTAATAGTAGTAGTAGTAGTAGTAGTAGCCATAGTAGCAGCGGCAGCAACAGTAGTAGTAGAAGTAGTTGTAGCAGTAGTAGCAGCAGTAGCAGCAGTAGAGGTGGTAGTAGCAGTAGTAGCAGTAGTAGGACAAGTAGTAGTAGTGGTCGTAGTAGTAGTGATAGTAGCGGTCGTAGTTGTTGTATCTCCAATAGTACTAGTAGCAGCCGTAGTAGTAGCAGAAGCAGAAGTAGTAGTGCTAATAGTAGGAGAAGTGGAAGTAATAGCAATAGTACAAGTAGTAGTAGAAGAACTTGTTGTAGCAAAAATAGTAGAAGTAGTAGTAGCAATATGAGTAGTAGCAGTCATAGTACCCGTAGTAGAAGTAGCTATCGTAGTAGCAGTCATAATACCCGCAGTAGTGGTAATGGTTGCTGCAGCAGCAATAGTAGTAGCAGTAGTAGTGGTCATAGTAGCAACAGTAGTAGTAGTTGAAGTATTGGTAGTAGAAGTAGTTGGAGCAATTGTAGCAGTAGCAGTAGGAGAAGTCATAGTAGTAGTTGCAGCGACAGCTGTGGTAGTTGTGGTAGTAGTAATAATATCACCAGTAGTAGTAGAAGTCGTAGTAGTGGAAGATGTAGAAGCAAAAGTAGTAGGAGTTGCAAAAGTAGTAGTAGTAGTAGTCGTAGTAGAAGTAGTGCTATAGTATTAGTAATTATAGAAGTAGTAGTTGTAGTAGACATAGTTGCTGCAGTAGTATTAGTAGTCGTAGTAGTAGTTTAAGTAGTAGTATCAATACGAGTAGCATTACGTGTAGCAACCCAAATAGTAGCAGCTGTAGAAGAAACAGTAGAAGTAGTCGTAGTAGGAGGAGCAATAGTAGTATTAGTAGCAGTTGTCGTAAAAGCAGCGACAGTAATAGCTTTAGTAGTAGTAAGAGTTGTTGTTGGAGCACTAGTGATATTAGTAGTATGGTAGTAGTTGTTGCAGCAGCAGTAGTAGTTGTAGTAGTAGTAATAATAGTAGAAGTAGTTATAATAGTACTAGTACTAGTAGTACTAGTGGCAGTAGGAGTAGTCAAAACTGTTGTAGTAGCGGGAGTAGTAGAAGTTGTAGCAGCAACAATAGTAGTAGCAGTAGCAGTAGTAGTAATTATAGTAGTAGTAGAAGTTGTAGAAGCAGTAGTTGTAGTACTACTTGTAGTAGAAGTAGTAGTTGTAGTCGATGTAGTAGTAGTATTTGGAGAAGCATTACGTGTAGGAAATGATGTAGTAGTAGTAGTAGCAATAATAATAGAGGTAGTAGTAGTTGTTGGAGTAGTAGTATTACTTCTACCAGTACCTGTGGCAGCAGTTGTAGTAGTAGTAATAGTAGCAGCAGCGGTAATAGCTTTAGCAGTAATAATAGCAGTAGTTGGAGCACTAGTTGCATTAGTAGTAGCAGCAGTAGTAGTTGCGGCTATAGTAGTAGTTGTAGTGGTAGTAAGAATAGTGGTGGTAGTAGTAGTAGTAGCACTAATAGTAAAAAGAGTAGTAGTAATAGTTGTAGCTGTAGCAGTAGTAGTAGTAGTGGTAATAATAATAGTAATAGGAGTAATAGGAATATTAGTAGGTGTTGTAGTAGTAGTAGTTGTTGTAGTAATAGTATTAGTAGTAGTGGTGGTAGTAGTGGTAGTAGTAGTAGTAGCTGAGTTGTAGTAGTAGTAGAAGTAGTAGCAGCTGTAGTTGTTATAGTAGTAGTAGTTGTAGTGATAGTAGCAGCAGCAGTAGTGGTAGTTGTAAGAGCAGCAGAAGTAGTAGTAGCACTAGTCGCTGCAATAGTAGCTGTAGTAGCACTAGTGGTAGCCGCAACAGTAGCTGAAGTAGTAGTGTTGTAGTAGTAGTAGTAGTAGAAATAGTAGTAGTAGCAGCAGGAGTAGTAGAAGTAGTTGTAGTAGTAGGAGTAGTTGTCGTAGTGATAGTAGTAGTAGTTGTAGTTTTACTTGTAATTGTAGTAGTAGTATCGGTAGTACTACTAGCTGTAGTAGTGGTAGTAATAGTAGTACTAGTAAAAGTTGTTGTTGTTGTTGCAGGAGTAGTAATTGCAGTAGTAGTTGTCATAGGAGCAGTAGCAGTAGTACTACTACTACCGATAGTAATAATTGTAATAGCAGTCATGGTACTAGTTGGAGGAGGAGTAATAGTAGTAGTAGAACGAGTAGTAGTAGTAGTTGTTGTAACAGTTGTAGTTGTAATAGTAGTAGTACTAGTAGTCATAGTTGTAGCAGTAGTAGTAGTAGTAGGAATAGCAATAGCCATGGTAGTAGTAGTAATAGTACTAGTAGTAGGCGTTTTAGTAGTAGTAATAGTAGTAGTAGCAGGAGTAGTAGTAGCAGTAGCAATGGTAGTAGTAGTTGTAGTAGTTGCAATAGTAGTAGTAGCACTATTAGTAGCCGGAGAAGTAGTGGCAGTACTAGTAGTAGTAGGAGTAGTATTAGTAGAAGTTGTAGTAGTATCATTTGTAGTAGTAGTAATAGGAGGAGTAGTAGCAGTAGCGGTGGTAGTAGTTGCAGCAGTAGTAGCAACATTAGTAGTAGTAGTATTAGTAGTAGAAGTCGTAATAATAATAGTAGTAGTAGTAATAATAGTTGTAGTACTATTAGTATGATTAGTTTTTGTAGTAGGTGTATTACGAGGAGTAGTAGTAGTAGTTGTTGTTGTTGTTGCTGTTGTCGGACTAGTAGTAGTAGTAGTAGTTGAAATTGTACTAATAGTAATAGTTGTAGGAACAAGAACGGCGGCAGCGGCAGCAGCAGCAGTAGTTGTTGTTGTTGTTGCGATGGTAGTAGTAGGAGTAGTAGCTGTAGTAGTAGTTGTTGTCGCAGTAGCTGCAATTGTAGTATTAGTAGTAGTAGCAGTAGTAGTTGTTGTTGTTGTTGTTGTAGTAGCAGTAGCAGTAGTAGTAGTAGTTGTTGTTGTTGTTATTGTAGTAGTAGTAGTAGTAGTAGTAACAGTAGTTTAAGTAGTAGTGGTAATAGATGTAGTTGAGTAGCAGTAGGAGGAGTTGTAGTAGAAGTATAAGAATTTGTAGTAGTAGAATTTGTATTAATTGTGGTAGTAGTGGTAATGGTCAAAGTTGTAAGAGTAGTACTAGTGGTAGTAGGAGCAGTAGTAGTAGTCGTATGAGTAGTAGTAGTATTAGAAGTAGTATTAGTAGTAGTAGGTGTAGGAGTTGTTGTTGTAGGAGCAGTAGTTGTAGTCGTATGAGTGGTACTAGCAGTAGCAGTAGTTGTTGTTGTAGTAGTCACAGTAGTAGTAGTTGACATAGTACTAGTTGTTGTGGAAGTAGCAATAGTAGCAATGGTATTTATTGTTGTAGCTGCTATAGTAGTAGTTGTTATAGTCATAGTAGTATTTGTAGTTGTAGTACTACTACTAGTAGTAGAAGTAGCAGTTGTAGTAGGATTAGTAGTTGTAGTAGGATTGGTAGTTGTAGCAGTAGTAGTCATCATATTAGCAGTAGCAGTAGCAGTATTAGTAGTAGTAGAAGTAGTAGTAGTAGTCAGAATAGTAGCAGTATTAGTAGTAATACTAGCAGAAAAAGTAGTCGTAGGAGTAGTAATAGGACTAGAAGAAGTAGTTGTAATAGTAGTAGTAATTGTAGTTGTAGTCGGAGCAGTAGTAGTTGTAGTTGGAGTAGTAGTAGGAGCTATAGCAAATGTAGTAGTTGCGGCTATGGTAATAGTAGTAGTAGTACTAGTAATAGTAGTAGTAGTAGCAGTTGTTGTGGTAGTAGCACTTGAAGAAGTGGCAGAAGTAGTCATAGCAGCAGCAGCAGCAGTAGTGTTACTTGGAGTAGTAGTAGTAGCTGTGGATGTAGTAGTAGTAGTAGTAGTTGTTATTGTTGTAGTATTAGTAGTAGTAATACTAGTAGTTGTAGTCATAGTAGTAGTGTATAAGCAGTAGTAGTCGTAGTCATAGCAATCGTAGTGGAAGTACTAGTAGCAGTGGTAGTAGAAATAGTAGTTACAGTAGCAGTAGTTGAAGTAGGAACAACAGTTGTAGCAGTAGCAACAGCAGTAGCAGTAATAGTGGTAGCACTAGTAACATTAGTAGCAACAGCAGGAGCAACAGCAGTAGTATTAGTGGTAGTAGTAACAGTCATGGTAGTAGTTGTAGTAGTAGCAATAGGAGTAGGTGTCGGAGTAGGAGTAGTAGTGGTAGTTGTAGTAGTAGTATTAGTAGTGGTGGTAAGAGTAATAGCACTAGTAGGAGCACAAGTAGGTGTAGCAGTAGGAGTAGTGGAAATAGTGGTAGTAGTAGTAGTAGTAGTAGTAGTAGTAGTAGTATTAGTAGTAGTAGTAATAGCAGTAGTACTAGTAAGAGTAATCAGTGTAAGATTAGAAGTAGTAGTAAGAGTAAAAGTAAAAGTAGTAGCAGTAATAGTTGCAGCTGTAGCAGTAATAGCAGTAATAGTTGCAGCAGTAGTAGTGGTAGTAGTAATAAATCGGACTAGGTGAAGGAGGAGGAGTAGTAGTAGTAGTAGTAGTAGTAGTAGGAGGAGGAGGAGGAGGAGGAGGAGGAGGAGTAACAATAGTACTAGCTGTAATAGTAGTATTAGTAATAATAGTAGTAATAATAATAGTAATAGTGGAAGTTGTGGTAGTAGTAGTTGGAGTAGCAGTAGTAGTAGCGGTAGTAGTCGCAGTAGCAGTAGTAGTAGAAGGTGTAGTAGTAGTAGTAGTAGTTGTTGTTGTCGTCGTAGTAGTAGTAGTAGGAGGAGGAGTAGGAGTAGTAGTAGCTGTAGTAGTAGTAGTTGTTGTAGTAGTAGTAGTTGTTGTAGTAGTACTAGTAGCAGATGTAGTAGTACTAGTATTAGTTATAGTAGTTGTTATAGTAGTAGTTTTTGTAGTTGTAGCATTACTTGTCATAGTAATAGTAGTAGCAGTAGCAACATTAGTAGCAGTAGCAACATTAGTAGCAGTAGTAGCAACAGTAGTAGCAACAGTAGTAGTAGTAGTAGTACAAAGAGTAATAGTAGTAGTAGTAGTAGTAGCAACATAAGTAGCAGTAGTAGTAGAAGTAGTTGTAGTAGTAGTATTAGTAGTGGTAGTAGTAATCATAGTAGTGGCGGGAATTATAGTCGCCGTAGTTGTAGTAGTTGTAGTAGCTAAAGTAGTAGTTGTAGTCGTATTAGTTGTAGTAGTATTAATTGTTCTAGTAGTAGTAGTAGGAATAGTAGTAGTATTGGAAGATGCAGTAGAAGTAGGTGTAGTAGTAGTAGTAGTAGTAGTCATAGTAGTAGTGGTTACAGTTGTACTACTACTAGTTGTAGTTGTTGCAGTAGTAGTAGAAGAAGTAGTTCTTGTTGTAGTATTAGTAGTAGTAGCAGTGGTTGTAGCCATAGTCGTAGTAGTAGGAGTAGCAGTTGTCGTACTTGCTGTAGCAGTAGTTGTAGTTGTAGTAGTAGTAGTTGTAGTAGTAGCAGTAGTAGTAACATAACTATTAGTAGTTGTGGTAGTAGAAGTAGTAGAGTAGTATTAGTAGTAGTAGTACTTGCAGTATTTCTAATTGTAGTAGGAGAATTTGTATTAATTATGGTAGGAGTAGTAATAGTTGTAGTTGTAGTAGTAGTATTAGTAGCTATAGGAGCAGTAGTAGTAGTCATAGGTGTAGTAGTAGTATTAGAAGTGGTATTAGTAGTATTAGGAGTTGGAGCAGTTGTTGTATGAATAGTAGTAGTGGTAGTAGCAGTAGTAGTTGTTGTTGTTGTAATAGTTATAGTAGCAGTAGTAGTAGCCATAATAGTAGTTATTCTGGAAGTAGTAGTAGCAGTAGCAGTATTTGTTGTTGTAGCAGCTGTCGTAGTAGTTGTAGTAGTAGTACAAGTAGTAGTTGTGGTAATAATAGGAGGAGTAGTAGTTGTTGTTGTTGTTGTTATTGTTGTAGCATCAGCAGCAGTAGCAGTAGTAGTTGAAGTGGTAGTAGTTATTATAGTTGTAGTAGTAGTAGAAGTAGTAGTTGTAGTAGTTATAGCAGTAGGAGTAGTAGTAGGAGGAGGAGTAGCAGTAGTAGACGTATCAAAAATGGTAGTAGAAGTAGTAGCAGTAGTTGAAGTAGTAGTAGTAGTAGCATATGTAGTAGTAGTAGTAGCAGCAGGAGTAGTAGTAGTAATAGGAGAAGTTTTAGTGGTAGTTGTCGAAGTTTTAGTAATAGTTGTAGTAGCAGTAGTAGTAGTTGTTGTCGTAGTAATAGTAGTAGTAGTGGTAAAAGGAGTAGTAGCAATAGTTGTAGTTGTTGTAGTAGTAATAGTAGTAATATCGGTAATAGGAGTAGTAGCAGTTGTCCTAGTAGAAGCTGTAATAGCTGGTGCTATAGTTCTAGTTGTAGTAGTAGTATTATTTGCAGTAGTGGAAGAAGTAGTTGTAGTAGTAGTAGTAGCAATAGCAGCAGTAGTAGTAGTAGCTGTGGCGGTAGTCACAGAAGTAGTTGTAGTAGTCGTAGTCGGAGTGGTAGTAGTAAGTGTTGTAGTAGTTGTTGCAGTATTAACAGTAGTAGTAACGGCAGTTGTAGTAGTAGTAGTAGCAGAGTAGGTGTAGGAGTAGCAATAGTAACAGTAGTTGTATTAGTTGTAGCAATAGTGGTAGTAGCAGCAGCTGAAGTTGTAGCAGTAGCAGTAGTAGTAATAGTAGTAGTACTAGTACAAACAGTAGCAACAACTACAGTAGTAGTAGTAGTAGTATTAGTAGTAGCAGTAATAGTAGTTGTAGTAGTTGTAGTAGGAATAGGAGTAGTTGTAGAGATAGTTGTAGCAGTAGGAGTAGTAGTAGTAGTTGTTGTTGTGTTGTTGTTCTTGTAGTAGTAAGAGTAATAGTAGTTGTAGCACCATTGGAAGTAGTAGTAGTACGGGTAATAGTAGTCAGAGTAGAAGTAGTAGTAGTAAGTGTAGTAGTAGGGGTAGTAGTAGAAGAAGTAGTTAAGCAGAGTAGGTGTAGGAGTACATGAAGCAATAAGGGTGGTAGTAGTAGTAGGAGTAGTAGCTGTAATAGTAGTAGTAGCAGCTGCTCCAGTAGTAGTAGTTGTTGTTGTACTAGTAACAACAGCAGCAGCAATAGTAGTAGTGGTAATAGTAGTAATAGTAATAATAGTAGTGGAAGTTGTAGTAGCAGTATTAGAGTTATGTGTAGGAGTAGTGGTAGTTGCATTAGTAGTAATTATAATAGTAGTAGTAGAAGTGGTAGTAGTATTTGTTGTAGTAAGAGTAGTAGGTGTAGGAGCAGTAGTAGATGTTGCTGTGGTCGTAGTACTAGGAGTTGTAGTAGTAGGAGTAGTAGTAGTTGTTGTTGTCGTAGTCATAGTAGTAGTAATCGTAGTTGTAGTATTAATAGTAGCAGTGGTGGAAGTAATAGTACTATGGCCATTAGTGTTAGTAGCAGCAGCAGCAGCAGCAGTAGCAGTAGTAGTAGTAGCAGCAGTAGTAATAGTAGTAGTAGGAGCACTAGTCGTAGTAGTAGTAGTAGAAGTAGTAGTAGTAGTAAGAGTAGTAGTAAGAGTAATAGTTGTAGTTGTAATAGTAGTAGTTGTTGTTGTAGTAGTAGTAGTAGTAGAAGTAGTAGTAGTAGTAGTATTAGGAGTAGTAGGAGTACTGGTAGCACGAGAAGTAGTAGCAGTAATACTAGAAGTAGTAGTTATTATTTTATTAGCAATTGTAGTAGTAGTAGTAGTAATACTAATAGTAGTAGTAAGAGTAGCAGTAGGAGTAGTAGTTGTTCTGGTAGTAGTACTAGTAATAGTAGTAGTAGTAGTAGTTGGATGAGGAGGAGGAGGAGTGGTAGTATAGTAGTAGTAGTAGTAGTAGTAGTAGTAGTAGTAGTAGTAGTAGCTATAGTAGCAGTAGCAATAGTTGTATGAGTAGTAGCGGTAGTCATAGTATTAGTAATAGTAGCAGTAGGATTGGTAGTTCTAATACTAGTAGTAGTAGTAGTATTAGTAGCAGCGGCAATAATAAAATAGTAGTATTAGAAAAAATAGTTGTAGTAGTATTAGTAACAGCAGTATTTGTAGTAGGTGCATTAGGAGTAGTTGTAGTAGACGTAGAAGTAGTAGTAGTAGTAGTTGTTGTTGTTATAGGACTAGTAGTAGCAGTAGTAGTAGCAGCAGTAGCAGTAGGAGTAGTTGTAGTAGTAGTTGTTGTTGTAGGAGGAGTAGTAGGAGAAGTAGTAGTAGCAGTGGTATTAATAGTTGAGCAGTAGCAACATTAGTAGCAGTAGTGGCAGTAGTAGTTGTATTATTAGTAGTAGTAGTAGTAGTAGTGGTATTAGTACTAGTAATAATTATCGTAACAGCAGTAGTAGTAGTAGTAGTCGTAGTAGCAGTTGCAGTTGTAGTACTACTAGTTGCAGTAGTAGTAGTAGTGCTCATAGCATTAGCAAGAGTAGTAGTCGTAGTCGTAGTCGTAGTAGTAGTAGTAACTGTAGTAGTTGTAGTAGCAGTAATAGCAGCAACAGCAGCAGTAGTAGTAGTAGGTGTAGGTGTAGTAGTGGTAGTAATAGTAGTGGCAGTAGTAGTTGCCGTAGTGGCTATAGTAGCAGTAGTAATTGTTGTAATAGTTATAGTAGTAGTAGCAGCAGCAGTTGTAGTAGTAGTAGTAGTACTTGTAGTAGGATTAACATGAATAGCAGTAGTAGTACTAGTACCAGGAGTAGTAGGGCAAGTAGTAGTAGCTGCTATATTCATATTCGTACTAGTAGTAGTAGTTATTGTTGCTGTTGTTGTTCTTGTAGTAGTAGTTTTAGTAGTAGTAGTAGTTGTTGTTGTTGTTGTTGTAGTGGTAGCAGTAGTTGTAGCAGTAGTATTAGTACTAGTAGCAGAATAAGTTGTTGTTGTTGTTGTACTAGTAGTAGTAATAACACTCGTAGTTGTAGTCGTGATGGTTGTCCTAATAGTAGCAGCAGTAGTAGTTGCAAGAGCAGCAGCAGTAGTAGTTGCAAGAGCAGCAACAATAGTAGTAGTTATAAGAGCAACGGCAGCAGAAGTTGCAGCAGTAGAAGCAGTAATCGCAGCAAATGTAGTTGTAGTTGCTCTAGTAGCAGCGGCAACAGCAACAAAAGCAGTTGCATTGTAGTATTAGCGGAATTCACTGTAGTCGTAGTAGTAGTAGTAGAATTAGTTGTTCTAGCTGTAGTTGAAGTGGTTGTAGAAGTAGTAGCAGTAGCTGGAGTTGTAGTAGCAATAGTAGTAGTAGTAGTGATTGTAGTAGTAGTTGAAGCAATAGTTGCACTAGGAGTTGTAGGAGCAGTAGTAGTAATAGTAGTAGTGGTAGTAGTAGTTGTTGTTGTTGTTGTAGGATTAGCAGCAGATGTAGTAGTAATAGCATTAGCAATTGTAGTGGTAGTAGTAGTAGCAGCAGTTGTAGTAGTAGTTGTAGAAGTTGGACTAGTAGTATTAGTAATAGGAGTAGTAGTACGAGTAGCTGTTAAAGTAGTAGTAGTAGCTGCAGCAGTAGTAGTAGTACTAGTCGTAGTAATAGTAGTTGTAGTAGTACTCATAGCAATAGTAGTAGTTGTAGTAGGTGTATTAAGAGCAATAGTGGTAGTAGTAGCAGTAGTAGCTATAGTAGTTGTAGTAGTTGTAGTTATAGCAATAATAGTTGCAGTAGTAGTACTAGTAGTACTAGTAGAAGTAGTTGTAGTAGTAGTAGCAGCAGTCTTGGCAGTTGCAGCTGCAGTACCAGTACTAATAGTAGTAGTAGTAGAAGTAGAAGTAGTGGTTGTTGTTTTAGTAGTAGTTCTAGTAGTTGTAATAATAGTAGTAGTTGTTGTTGTAGTAGTAGTTCTAGTAGTAGATGGAGTAGTAGTAGGAGTGGTAGTAGGAATAGTACGAGTATCTGTAGTAGTTGTAGTAGAAGTAGTAGCTATGGTTGCTGTGATAGTAGTAGTAGTAGTAGTAGTAATAGTAGTAGTAGTACTAGTTGTAGTAGGAGTGGTAGTAGTTGTAGTTGTAGTAGCAATAGCAGCAAAAGCAGTAGTGGTAGTTGTAGTATTAGTAATATTAGTAGTAGGAGTGGTAGTTGTAATACTAGTAGTAGTGGTTGTAGTTGTTATTGTTGTTGTAGTAGTAGTAGTAGTAGCAGTAGTAGTAATAATAGTAGCAGTATTACTAATATTAGTAGAAGTACTATTAGCAATAGTATTATTTGTAGTAGGTTTATTCGGAGTAGTAGTAGTTGTAGTAATAGCAGTAGAAGTTGCAGCAACAGCAGCAGTAGTAGTTGTTGTAGTAGTGGTCGTAGTAGTTATAGTAGTAGTAGTAGTAGTAGTAGTAGTAATAGTGGTAGGGGCAGTAGTAGTTGTACTAATAGTAGTAGCCGCAGTGGTAGTAGCTGAAGTAGTAGCTGGGGTTATAGAAGTAGCCCTATTAGTAGCAGTAGTAGCAGTAGTAGGAATAGCAGTGGTAGTAGTAGTACAAGTGGTAGTAGTTGTTATTGTAGCATTAGTGGCACCAACAGTAGTAGTAGTAGTAGCTTTAAAAGCAGCACCAGTACTAGCAACCGTGGTAGTAGCAATTTTCGTGGCAACTATAATTTGAGTAGAACTAGTAGTAGCGGCAAGAGCAGCAATAGAAGTAGTGTCGTAGTAGTAGTAGTTTGAATAGCAATAGTAGTAGCTGTAATAATACAATTAGCAGTTGTGTTTGTAGCTGTTGTAGTAGCAGCAGTTGAAGTACTAGTAGTTGTTGTAACTGGAGCAGCAGCTGTAGTAGTAGTGGCAGAAGTAGTAGTAGCAGCAATAGTATTAGCAATAGTATAGTAGCATTGGTTGTAGAAGCAGTTTCTCTCGCAGCAGAATCGATAGTAGCAGTAGTAGTTGTTGCTTTAATAGTAGTAGTAGTAGTGATAATAGTAGTAGTTGTGGTAGTAGTCATAGTCATTGTAGCGGTAGGAGTTGCAGTACTAGTAGTAATAGTTGTAGTCATTGTAACAGTAGCAGTATTAGTGAAATTGTTGTAGTAGTAGTTACAGTACTAGTAAAAGAAGTAGTAGTAGTAGGAAGAAAACTAGTTGTAGTAGTAGCAATAGCACTAATAATAGTAGCAGCATTAGTAGTAGTTGTATTCGTAGTAGGAACAGTAGTTGAATTAGTAGCAGTAGCGACAGTAGTAGCGATTCTTGTAGTGGTAGTAGCAGTAGGAGTAGTAGTTGTAGGAGTTACAATAGTATTAGAAGTAGCAATTGTAGCAATAGTATTTTTAGCAGTAATACCAGTAGCAGTAGTACTAGTAGCAGTAGTAATAGGTAAAGCACTGGTAACAGTAGTAGTAGTAGTTGGGGTAGTAGTAGGAGTAGCAGCAGCAACAGTAGTAGTAGTGGTAGGAGTAAGGGGGGTAGTAGTAGCAGTAGTAACATAAGTACTAGTTGCAGTAGCAAGACAAGAAGTAGTAGTAGCAGTATTCGTAATAGTAGCAACAGTTGTAGTATTAGCAGTAGTAGTAGTAGTTGTTGTTGTTATTTGAGAAGTAGTAACAATAGTCGTCGTAGTTGTAGTAGTAACCATAGTAGTAGTACAACTAGTAGAAGTAGTAGAAGTAGTAGTAGCAATCGTAGTAGTAGTAGCAATAGTAGCAGTTGTAGTAGTACTAGTAGTAGCAAGAGTGGTAGTAGTAGGATAGGTAGTAGTACTTGTTATAGTTTGAAAATTAGTAGTCGTACTAGTTATAGAAGGAGTAGCAGTATTGTTTCAGTAGAAGTAGTAGCAGTAGTAGAAGTAGCAGTTGATGTAGTAGTAGTAGTAGTAGTAGTAGAAGTAGTAGTAGAAACGATAGCAGCAGCAGTAGTAGTAGTGGTTGTTGTTGTTGTTCTTGTAGTAGTAGTAGTGGTTGTTGTTGTTGTTGTTGTTATTGTTGTAGCAGTAGTAGTAGTCGAAGTTGTTGTAGTAGTAGTAGCAGTAGAAGTATTAATAGTCGTAGTTGTAGTAGCAGTTGTAGCATTAGTAGTAGCAAATGTAGTACCAATAGTAGAAGTAATGGTAGCCGCAGCAGTAGTAGTAGTGGAAGTAGTTGTTGTAGGAGTAGTAGTTGCAAAAGTAGGAGTAGTAGAAGTAGTAGCAACAACAGTAGTAGTTGCACTAGCTATAGTCGTAGTAGTTGCAGCAACAGTAGTAGTAGCACTAGCCATAGTCGTAGTAGTAGCAGCAGTAATAGTAGTGGTGGTAGTAGTAGTAGTCATAGTAGTAGTTCAATTAGTAATAGCAGTAGTATTTGCAGAAGTAGAACTAAAGGTAGTAGTAGTAGTAATATTAGTATGAGTATGAAATCGTAGTAGTTCTAGTAGCAGCAATAGTAGTATTAGTAGTAGAAGTAATAGTAGTAGTAGTTGTATTAGTAGTATTAGTCGTAGTAATAGTAGGAGTTGTAATAGGAGTAGGAGTAGTAGTAGAAGTAGTAGTACTTGTTGTTGTTGTAATACCAGTAGTATTAGTGGCAATAGTAATAGTAGTATTATTAGTAGAAGCGGTAGCAGCAGTAGTACTAATAGTAGTCAAAGTGGTAGTAGGAGGAGGAGTAATAGTAGTAGGAGTAGTAGTAGTAGGAGCAGAAGTATAAGTAGAAATACGTGCAGTAGTAGTAGAAGTAGCAGTAGAAGTAGTACTAATAGTAGTAGTAGTAGGAGTAGTGGAAGAAGTGGCCGTAGTAGTAGAAGTAGCAGCAGCAATAGTCGTAGAAGTAGTAGAATTAACGGTAGTAGTAGTAGCAGTAGTAGGAGTAGTGGTAGTAGGAATAGCAGTAGTATGAAATAGTAGTAGTTCTAGTAGCAGCAGCAGTAGTATTAGTAGCAGAAGTAATAGTAGTAGTAGTTGTATTAGTAGTATTAGTCATAGTAATAGTAGGAGTTGTAATATGAGTAGGAGTAGGAGTAGTAGTAGAAGTAGTAGTACTTGTTGTTGTTGTAATAGCAACAGTAGTAGTGGTAGTAGTAATAGTAGTAGTATTAGTAGAAGCGGTAGCAGCCATAGTACTAATAGTAGTCAAAGTAGTTGTAGGCGTAGTAGTAGTAGTAGTAGTAGGAGTAGTAGTAGTAGGAGTAGAAGTATAAGTAGAAATAGGAGCAGTAGTAGTAGAAGTAGCAGTAGAAGTAGTAGAGTAGTATTAGTTGTAGTAGTGGTTGCAATATTAGTCATTGTAGTAGGAGAATTTGTATTAATTGTGGCAGAAGTAGTAATGGTCGTAGTTGTAGGAGTAGTAGTGGTAGTAGAAGGAGCAGTAGTAGTAGTCGTAGGTGTAGTAGTAGTGTTAGAAGTGGTATTCGTAGTATTTGGAGCAGGTGTAGTTGTTGTATAAGAAGTAGTAGTGGTAGTAGTAGTAGTAGTAGTTGTTGTTGTAATAGTGATAGTTGTAGTAGTAGTCATAATAGTAGTTGTTCTGGAAGTAGCAATAGTAGTACTAGTATTTGTTGTTGTAGCAGCTGTAGTAGTAGTGTACCAGTAGTGAAAGTAGTATTTGTGGTAGTATTGGAGTAGCAGTAGTAAGAGTTTATTGTTTGTTGTTGTTGAGCATCAGCAACAAGCGTAGTTGTAGGGAAGTAGTAGTAGTTATTGTTGTAGTTATAGTTGTAATAAGAGTAGTAGTTTAGTAGTAGTAGAGAGTAAGTAAATTGAAGGTAGCGAAAGTTGTATAGAAGTATTAGCAGTATTGGAGTAGGTTTGTATAGTAGTTGAAGTAGTAGTAGTAGTACAAATTTGTTGTATAGTAGTAAGTATAGGAGTTGAGTAGTAGTAAGAAATAGGAGATTTTAGTAAGTAAGTAAGAGTTTTGTTTGTAGTAATAGTAATAGTAGAGTAAGTAAAGTAAACATAGCAGTAGTAGTCAATTGGGTTGTAAGTAAGTAATAGTAGTATTATCGGGACTAGGAGTGTAGCAGTAGGAGTAGTAGAAGTTATAAGAGCCGGTGCTGTAGTAAGGGGTTGGGGTAGGACTAGGTAAGTAGGGGTTGTGGGTATGGTGTTGTTGTTCGGTAGTAGTAAAGTAATAGCAGGATAAGTATCAATGGATGGAGTAGTTTAGAAGGGAATAATAGTAGAGTAGTTGTAGGTGAAAGTAGTAGTCCCAGACAGTAGCAGGGGTATAGCAGTAACGTAGCACCAGTAGTAGTAGAAGTAGTAGTTACCAAAGTAGTGTAAAGATAGGAGTAGCAGTAGGAGTGGTAAGTAGTAGTAGAGTAGTAGTAGTAGTAGGAGTAGTAGTAGTAGTAGTTGTACTAGTAACAGTAGCAGCAGCAGTGATAGTAGTAGTAGTAGTAATAGTAGTAGTGTTAGTTGCAGTAGTAGTATTAGAGGTATGTGCAGCAGCAGCAGCAGCAGTGATAGTAGTAGTAGTAGTAATAGTAGTAGTGTTTGTTGCAGTAGCAGTATTAGAGGTATGTGCAGGAGTAGTACTAGCTGTATTAGAAGTTGTAATAATAGTAGTAGTAGTAGTAGTAGTAGTAGTAGTAGTAGTAGTAGTAGTAGTAGTAGTAGTAGAAGTAGTAGTAGTAGTAGTAGTAGTAGTAGTATTAGTATTTGTTGTAGTAAAAGGAGTAGGTGTAGGAGTTGCAGTAGCAGTAGTTGTTGTGGTCATAGTACTAGGAGTTGTGGTAGTGGGAGTAGTTGTAGTAGTAATAGTAGTTTTAGTCGTAGTAGTAATAGTGATCGTAGTTGTGGTATTAATGGTAGCAGTAGTGGAAGTAGCAGTAGTATGAGTAGCTATGGTAGTAGCAGCAGTAGTAGTAGTAGAGCACTAGTAGTAGTATGAGTAGTAGCAGCAATAGTAGTAGTAGTAGTAGGAGGAGCACTAGTAGTAGTAGTAGTAGTAGCAGCAGGAGTAGTAGAAGTAGTAAGAGTAGTAGTAGAAGTAATAGTTGTAGTTGTAGTATTTGTTGTTGTAGTTGTAGTAGTAGCAGTAGTATTAGGAGTAGTAGGAGTACTGGTAGCATGAGAAGTTGTAGCAGTAGTTGCAGTAATACTAGAATTAGTCGTTATTATTTTGTTAGCAGTAGTAGTAGTTACAGCGGTAGTACTACGAGTATTAGTAAGAGTAGTTGTCGGAGTAGTAGTTGTTCTGGTAGTAGTACTAGTAATAGTAGTAGTAGCAGTACTAGGATGAGGAGGAGGTGTAGGAGGAGTGGTAGTAGTGGTAGTAGTAGTGGTAGCTGTAGTAGGAGTAGCAATAGCTGTAAGAGTTCTCCTGGTAGTCATAGTATTAGTAATAGTAGCAGTAGGAGTGGTAGTTGTAAAACTACTAGTAGTAGTATTAGTTGCAGCGGCAATAATAACAACAGTAGTAGTAGTAAAAATAGTTGTAGTGCTATTATTAACAGTAGTATATGTATTAGGTGTATTAGGAGTAGTTGTAGTAGTTGTTGTTGTTGGACTAGTAGTAGTAGTAGTAGAAGTCGTAGTAGCAGTAGGAGGAGGAGGAGGAGTAGTAGTAGTTGTAGGAGTAGTAGTAGGAGAAGTAGTAGTAGCAATGGCATTAATAGTTGAGCGGTAGCAAAATTAGTAGCAATAGTGGCAGTAGCAGTAGTATTATTATTAGTAGTAGAAGTAGTAGTGGCATTAGTAATAGTAATAGTTGTGGTAACAGCAACAGAAGGTGTAGTAGTAGTAGTAGTAGTTGCAGTTATAGTATTAGTAGTTGCTGTAGCGGTAGTAGTGCTCATAATATTAGCAGGAGTAGTAGTAGTACTAGTCGTAGTAGTAGTAGTTGTTGTAGCAGTAGAAGTAGCAGTAGTAGCAGTAATAGTAGTAGTAGTAGTAGCTGTAGTAGTCAAATTGGTAGTAGCAGCAGCAGTAGTAGTAGTAGGTGTAGGTGTAGTAGTAGTAGTTGTTGTCGCAGGGGCTGTAGTAGCAATTGTAATTGTTGTAATAGTCATAGTAGTAGTAGTAGCAGTTGTGGCAGTAGTAGTAGTAGTAGTAATAGTAGTAGTAGTAGTAGTAGTAGTAGTAGTAGCAGCATCAGCACGAATAGTAGTACCAGTACTAGTACTAGTATTAGTAGGGCTAGTAGTAGTAGTTGCTTTGTTCGTATTAGTATTAGTACTAGTTGTAGTTGTTGTTGCTGTTGTTCTTGTAGTAGTAGTATCAATACTAGTTGTAGTAGTAGTAGTCTTAGTTTTAGTAGTAGTTGTTGTTGTAGCTATTGTAGTAGTAGCAGCAGTTGTAGTAGTAGTACAAGTAGTACTAGCAGAAGAAGTTGTTGTTGTCGTACCAGTAGTAGTCGAGGTGGTTGTTGTAGTAGTAGCAGTAGTAGTCGTTGGAATAGCAGCAGTAGTAGTAGTAGTAGTACGAGTTGTGACAGTAGTAGTAGTAGTAGTAGAAGCAGTAATCAGAGCAAATGCAGATGTGGTTGCACTGGTAGCAGCGGCAACAGCAACTGAAGTAGTTGTGTTGTAATAGGAGCGTAACTCACTGTAGTCGTAGTAGTAGCAGTATCAGTAGTTGTTGCAGCTGTAGTTGTAGTAGTAGCAGGAGTTGTGGTAGTAATAGTAGTAGTAGTCGAAGCAATAGTTGAGTAGTAGTAATAGTAGTAGCGGTAGTAGTAGTAGTGGTGGTGGTGGTAGGAGTAGTAGTAGTAGGATTAGCAGCAATTGTAGTATTAGTAGCAATAGGAATTGTAGTAGTAGCAGCAGAAGTAGCAGCTGTAGTAGTAGTTGTAGAAGTAGGACTAATAGTAGTAGTAATAGGTGTAGTAGTAATAGTAGCTGCGGCAACAGTAGTAGTTCTGGTAGTAGTAATAGTAGTTGTATTAGTAGTTGTAGCAATATTAGTAGTTGTAGTGGGTGTATTACGAGCAATAGTAGTAGTAGCAGTAGCAGTAGCAGTAATAGTAGTTGTAGTTGTTGTAGTTGTAGCAATAATAGTTGTAGTAGTAGTACTAGTAGTAGTAGTAGAAGTAGTTGTAGTAGTAGTAGTAGCAGTCGTTGCAATAGCAGTTGTAGTACCAGTAGTAATAGTAGTAGTAGTAGAAGTAGTGGTTGTTGTTGTAGTAGTAGTTGTAGTAGGAGTAGTAATAGTAGTAGTTGTTGTTGTTGTAGTAGTAGTTGTAGTAGTAGGAGTAGTAGTAGTAGGAGTCGTAGTAGGAACAATAGGAGTATCAGTAGTAGTAGCTGTAGAAGTAGTAGCTGTAGTTGCTATGATAGTAGTCATAGCAGTAATAGAAGTAGTAGTAGTAGTACTAGTACTACTACTACTTGTTGTAGTAGAAGTAGTAAAAGTAGCTATAGCAGTAGTAATAAACGTAGTAGCAGCGCAAGTAGAAGAAGTTGGAGAAGTAGTAGTAGTAGTAGCAGTAGAAGTAGCAGTAGCTGTAGTTGTAAGAAATTTAGTTAGAGTAGCATTAGCAGCAACAGTAGTAGTAGTAGTAGCTGTAGTAGAAGTAGTAGTGGTTGGCAGTCGTAGTGGTAGCTATAGTAGTAGTAGTAGCAACAGCTGTAGCAGTAGTTATAGCAGCAGTAGCAGTAACAGTAGTAGTAGTTTTAGGAGAAGTAGTAGTAGTAGTTGTTGTTGTTGTAGTTGTAGGAGAAGTAGTAGTAGTAGTAGTAGTAGTAGTAGTAGTACCAATTGAAGCAATTGTAGAAGTAGTACTATTAGTAGCGGTAGTAGGAACAGTAGTAGTAGGAGCAGCAGTAGTAGTATCTGTAGCAGTAGTAATAGAAGTTGTAGTAGTAGTAGAAGTAATAGCAGTAGTAGCAGTAGTAGTAGAATCATGAGCAGTTGTAGTAGCAGTAGTAATAGAAGTTGTAGTAGTAGTAGATGTAACGGTAGTGGTAGCAGTAGTAGTAGAATCATGAGCAATTGTAGTAGTAGTAGTAACAGTAGTAGTTGTTGTTGTTATTTCTTAATAGTAGTAGTAGTCGCAGTCATAGTAGTGGTAGCAATAGTAGCCATTGTAGCAGAAGTAGGAGTAGTTGTAGCAGTAGCAGTAGAAGTAGTAGTAACAGTAATAGTAGTAGTTGTTTGTTGTAGTAGTAGTGGTGGTAGTAGTTAGAGTACTAGTAGTAGCAGTAGAAGCATTAGCTAAAGCAATAGTAGTGGCAGTAGTAGTTGTAGCAGCAGTAGTAGAAGTGGCAATAGCAACTATAGCAGTAATAGTTGTAATAGTTGTGGCTATAGTTATGGTCGCAATAGTTGTTGTAGTACTAGTAGTAGTTGTAGGACCTATAGTAGGAGTAGTAGTAGCAACAGTAGCAATTGCAATAGTAGTAGCTATAGTAGCAGTACTTGTTGTTATTGTAGTAGAGCATTAGTAGAAGCAATACTAGTTGTAGTAGTAGCAAAAGTAGTACTAGTAGCAGTAGAGCAGTAGTAGTAGTAGTGGTATTCATGGTAGGAGCAATTATAGTAGTAGTTGTAGAAGATGTAGCAGTAGCAATAGCAGTAGCTGTAGTAGTTGTAGTTGCCATAGTAGTAGTAGTAGTAGTATAAGTAGTAGTAGTAGTAATATTAGTAGCAGATGTGGTAGTTGTTGTTGTTGTTGCTGCAATAGTAGAAGTAGTTGTTGTAGTTGTGGTAGTAGTTGTAGTAGTGGTTGTAGTAGTTATAGAAGTAGTGGCAGTAGGAGTAGTAGTAGCAGTAGTAGTAGCATTAGTAGTGGTTGTAGCTGCAGTAGAAGTAGTAGGTGTAGTAGTGGCTGTAATCATTGCAATCATAGTGGTAGCAGTAGCAGCGATTGAAGTAGTTGTGTCAGTAGTAGTAACAATAGCAGTAGTTTGAGTGTTAGTAGTAGTTGTAGTTATCGTAGTAGAGGTAGTAGTAGTAGTATGAGATGTACCGTATTGGTAGTTGTTGTAGTAGTGACAGTAGTAGAAGTAGTAGTAGTCGTAATAATAGCAGTAGTAGTAGTAATAGGAGAAATAGAGTTGCGGCAGTAGCAATAGTCGTAGTAGCAGTAGTAGTACTAGTAGTAGTGGTGGTGCAATCAGTAGTAGTAGCAGCAATAGTAGTAGAAGTAATACAAGTACTAGCAATAAAAGTAGTTGTTGTCATTGTAGTCGTAGTAATTATAGTAGTAGTTGTTGTTGAAGTAGTCGTTGAAGTAGTAGTAGCTGTAGAAGCAGTAATATTAGTAGTGGTATTAGTGGCAATAGTAGCAGTAGTAGCAGTAATAGTAGTAGTACTCGTTGTAGTAGTAGCAATAGCACTAGTAGTAGCAGTTGTAGTAGTAGTAGTAGCAGTAGTAGTATTAGTAGGCGAAATAGTAGATATAGTAGTAGAAGCAATAGTTGCAGTAGTAGTAGTTGCGGAGGTAATAATAGTAGTAGTAGCAGCAGTAGCAGTAGTAGCTGTAGTAGCGGTAGTAGTAGCAGTAGCAGTAGTAGCAGTGGTGACAGTATTGGTTGCTGTTGTAGTAATAGTTGTTGTTGAAGTAAAAGTTGTAGTAGTAGCTATAGTTGTAGTAATAGTAGCATTAGTAGTAGTAGCAGTAGTAGTTGTAGCAAAAGTATTAACTATAGTAGTAGTAGTAGTAGTTGCGGTTGTAGTAGTAGCAGTAATAGTCATAGTAGTAGTAGTATTATTAGTAGAAGTTGCGATAGTAGTTGTAGTAGTAGTAGTAGTGGTGGTAGTTGCACTAGCAGTAGTAGTAGCAATATCAGTAGCTATATTAGTAGTGGCATTAGAATTAGTAGTAGTAGTAGTTGCAATAGTAGATATAGCAGTAGTAGAAGGAATATTAGAAATGGTAATAGAAGCAGTAATAGTAGTAGTAGGCGCAGCAGCAGTACGAGTAGTTGTAGTAGTAATAGTAGAAACAATAGCAGTAGTAGTAGTAGAAATAGTAGTAGGTATAGTATTAGTAGCATTAGTAGTAATAGTAGCATGAGTGCTAGTAGTAGTAGCTGTAGGAGGAGTAGTAGTATTAGCAGTAGTTGTATTAGTAGTTGTTGTTGTAGTAGTAGTAGCAATAGAGCTGGAGTTGAAGCAGTAGTAGTTGTAGTAGTAGTAGAAGTCATACCAGTAGCAGAAGAGCGGTTGTAGCATTAGTGGTAGTCGCAGTAGGAGTAGTTGTAGTAGTTGTAGTGGAAGATGTGGTTGTAGCAAAAGTAGTAGCAGCTGTAGTAGCAGTGGCAGTAGTAGTAGTGGTAAGAGAAGTAATAGTCGTAGTAGTAGTAATAGTGATAGTGTAGTAATGATTTTTGTTGTTGCTTCTACAGTAGTTCAAGTAATTGTTATAGTAGTTGTAGTTGTAGTAGTATTTATAGTAGTAGTAGCAGTAGTAGTAGCAGTAGGTGCAATAGTAGTACTAGTAGTAGAAGTAGAAGGAGAAGCAATAGTAGCAGTTGTTGTAGTAGTCATTGTAGTAGCTATGGTAATAGCAGTAGTTGTGGTAGTAGTAGTAGTAGTAGTAGTAGTAGTAGCAATAGTAGTAGTAGTAGTCATTGTTGTACTAGTCGTGTTGGTAGTAGCAGTTGTAGTAGTCCCAGCAGCAATAGCAATAATTATAGTAGCAATAGTAGCCACTGTAGTAGTAGCAGCAGGCATAGCAGTAATAATAGTGATAGAAGCGATAGTAGCAGTGGTAGTGGGAGTAGTGGTTGTAGTCCTAGCAGCAGTAGTAGTAGCAACAGTAGCGATAGTGGCTGTGGTAGTAGTAGTAACAATAATAGTAGTGTTAGTTATAGTAGCAGTAGATGCACTCATAATAGTGGAAGTAGTAGTAGTAGGAGGAGAAGTAGAGTAGTAGTAGTGGCAGTAGTGAACATAGTAGAAGTAGCAATAGTGGAAGTAGTAGTCATCATAATAGTAGCACCAATAGTATTAGTAGGAGAAATCAAGTAGTAGTAGTAACAATAGTCGTAGTGGCAATAGTAGTATTAGTAGTAGTCGTGGTTTTAGCAGTAGTTGCAGTAGCAGTAGTAGTAGTACTCGTAGTAGTAGTTGTAGCAATAGCAGTAGTGGTATTCATTGTAGTAGTACTAGTAGCAGTAGTAGCAGTAGTAGTAGTAATAGCAATAGTAGTAGTAGTTGTTGTCGTTGTTGTTGTTGTTGTTGTAGTACTAGTAGCAGTAATATTACTAGTAGTATTAGTGGTAATAGTAGTAGTTGTAGCTGTAAAAGTTGTAGTACTATTTGTATTATTAGCAAAAGTTGTTGCAGTTGCAATTGTAGTTGTAGTAGTAGCAGGCGAAGTAGTAGAAGTAGTAGTAGAAGCAATAGTAGCAGTAGTAGTTTTTGTGGTGGTAATAGTAGTAGTAATAGCAGTAGTAGTTGTTGTGGTGGTAATAGTAGTAGTAGTAGCAGTAGTAGTAATAGTAGTTGGGGTGGTAATAGTAGCAGTAGTAGCAGTAGTGATAGTATAAGCAGTAGTAGTAGTAGTAGTAGTTGTTGTTGTTGTGGTAGCTGTAGCGCAAATAGTGGAAGGTGCAGGAGAAGCATCAACAGCAGCAATAGTAGTAGTAATAGAAGAAGTAGTAGTAGTAGTAATAGTAGTAATAAAAGCCCTAGTAGTAGCAGCTATAGCAATAGTAGCTATACTAGTAGTTGTAGGAGAAGTTATATGAGTAGTAGGAGTAGTAGCAACAGCAATAATAGTAGTAGTAGTGGTAGTAGCAGGAGTAGTAGTAGCATCAGCAGCAGCACAAGTTGAAGTAGCAATAGCAGTATAGTAGTAGCAGTAGTAGTGCTTGTAGCAGCAGCAGTAATAGTAGCAGTAGCAGTAGTAGCAGTTGAAGCAGTAGTAGTCATAGTAGTAGCAGTAGTAAGTGTAGTTGGAGTAGTAGGAGCAGTAGTAGTTCGAGTAATAGTGGTTGTAGTAGGAGTAGCAATAGCAGCAGTAGTAGGAGTAGTAGAAGTAATAGTAGTAATAGTAGTAGTAGTAGTAGTAGTAGTGGTGGTGGTGGTGGTAGTAGCAGCAGTGGTAGCAGTAGTGGTAGAAGTAGTAGTAGTAGAAGTTATAAGAGTTGTGGTTGTAGTAGGAAGAGCAGCAATAGCAGCAGTAGTAGTAGTTCTTGTTGTTGTAATAGTAGTAGCTGTAGTAATAGTAGCAGAGGTAGCAGTAGCAGTAGTGGTTATAGCACTAATAGTAGTCGGAGCTATAGTAGTCGGAGTAGTAGCAGAAGTCATAGTAGTAGCAGTAGTAGGAGTAGTTAGAGTAGTTGGAGTAGCAGTAGCAGCAGCAGTAGTACGAGCAGTGGGTGTAGTACGAGTAGTAGTAGTAATAGTAGTAGTAGTTGTTGTTGTTATAGTTGTTGTTGTTGTTGTAGTAGTAGTAGTAGTAGTAGTAGTATTAGTAGTAGTGGTGGTGGTAATTGGAGCGTTAGTAACAGTAGTAGAAGTAGTAGTAGTAGTAGTTGTTGTTGTTGTCGTAGTCACGTTTAGAAGTAGTCGTAGTGTTGTAGTAGACTATTATGGTCTTATTAGTAGTAGTAGTCGTAGAAGTAGTGTCCGGTTAGTAAAGTAGTATCGCTAGTAGTTATTGTGTAGAGTAGTTAGTACTAGCAATAGGGTAGTAGGAGTAGTGGAAGGAGTAGTAGTAGTAGTAGTAGGAGTAGGAGATGTAGTAGGAGTAGTAGTAGACGTAGTAGTGGTGGTAGGGGTAGGAATTGTAGTTATAGTAGTAGTTGTAGTAGTTGGAGTAATAGTAGCAGCAGCAGCAGCAGCAGCAGTAGCAGTAGTAGTAATAGTAGTAGTATTAGCAGGAGCAGTAGTTGCAGTAGTAGTTGTTGTTGTAGTTGTTGTAGTAGTAGTAGTAGTAGTAGTATTTGTAGTAGTAGTGGTGGTAATTGGAGCATTGTAACAGTAGTAGAAGTAGTGGTAGTAGTAGTTGTGGTTGTTGTCGTAGTAGTAGTAGGAGTAGTAGTAGTTGTAGTAGAACTAGTAGTGGTCTTATTAATAGTAGTAGTAGTAGTAAAAGTAGCGATAGTAATAGTAGTATTAGTAGTAGTACTAGCTGTAGGTGTTGTAGGACTAGTGGAAGGAGTAGTAGTGGTAGGAGTAGTAGGACTAGGAGTTGTAGTAGGAATAGTAGCAGGAGTAGTAGTGGCGGTAGGGGCAGGAATTGTAGATGTTGTAGTAGTTGTAGTAGTCGGAGTAGTAGTAGGAAAAGCAGCAGCAGTAGTAGTAGTATCAGTATCATTTGTAGCAGCAGTAGTAGTAGTAGTGTTTTCTATAGTAATAGTAGTAGTACTAGTAGAATCAATAATAGTAGTAGTAGAAGTATTAGTAGTTGTACAAGTTGTAGTAGAAGCAATACTACTAGTAGTAACAGTAGTAGTAGTAGTGGCAGTAGTAGTATTAGGAGTAGTAGGATTAGTAGCAGTGGTTGTGGCAATATTTATAGTAGTAGCAGAAGTAGTAGTTGTACTAGTAGCAGCAGTAGCAGCAATAGGAGTAGTAGAAGTAGTAGTAGTTGTTGTAGTAGTAGTGTTGTTATTAGTAGCAGCCGTAGTAGTATATGTAGTAGAAGTAGCAGCAGTAACAGCAGATGTAATAGTTGTACCAACAGTAACAGTAGCTGTAGCAGCTATAGTATTAGTAGTAATAGTAGTTGTAGTAGTAGTAGAAGTAGTAGTAGTAGTAGTAGTAGCAATTGTAGCAATAGAAACAGTAAGAGTTTTAGTCTCAACAATAGCAGTATTAGTAGCAGTAGATGCAGCTGTAGTAGTTGTAGTAGTAGCAATAGTGGTAGTAGTAGAATTAATAGTACTAATAGTAGTAGTGGTAGTTAGTAGTAGTTAGTAGTAGTAGCAGCAGTAGTAATCACAGAAGTAGTAATAGTAGTTGTAGTAGTATTTGTGTTAGTAGTAGTTGACATAGTAGTAGGAGTTGTAGTTTTGCTAACAGTAGTAGTTGTAGCAGTAATATTAGTAGGAGTAGTAGTTGTAGTAGTGGCAGTAGCAATAGTAGGTGTAGTAGTAATAGTAATAGCAATAGTAGGTGTAGTAGTAGTAGCAATAGCAATAGTAGTAGTAGCAGAAGTAGTATTAGTAGTACTAGTTGTAGCAGTGGTAGTAGTTGTTATTGTTGTAGTAGTAGTAGTGCTAGTAGTAGTAGTAGCAGTAACAGAAGTTGTAATAGTAGTAGTCATTGGACTAGTAGTAGGAATGGTTGTGGGAATAGTAGTAGGAGGAGTAGTGGTAGTAGTAGTAGCAGTTGTACTAACAGTAGTAATATTAGTAGTAGTAGCAATTGCAATAGTAGGAGTAGTAGTAGTAATAGCAGTTGTTGTTGTAGGGGGAGTAATATCAGTAGTAATTGTTATTTGCAGTAGTAGTAGTAGTAGTAGTAGTGAAGTTGTAGTAGGAGTGGTTGTAGTTGCAATAGCAATAGTAGTAGGAGTAGCAGCATTGGCAATAGTAGTTGTAGTGGCAATAGTGGCAGGAGTAGTAGCAGTAGTCAAACTATGAGTAGTTGTAGTACCAGTAATAGGAGTTATAGTTGTAGTTGTTGTTGTCGTCATTGTAGCAGTAGTGGTAGGAGTAGTAGTAATAGTAGTAGTAGTAGTATTAGTAGTCATTGTCGTAATAGTAGCAGTACTAGTAGCAGCAGTAGTAGAAGTAATAATAGTAGCATTAGTAGTAGTAGTAGTATTAATAGAAGTAGTACTAGCGCTAGTAGTAGTAGTAGTAGTAGTAGTAGTAGTAGTAGTATTAGTAATAGTAGTAGTAGTAGTAATAATAATAGCATCAGAATTAGTTGTAGTGGTAGGAGTAGTAGTTTTATAAATAGTAGTAATAGTAGTTGTAGTAGTCGTAGTAGTAGTAGTAGCAGTAGTAGTTGTAATAGTAGTAGTAGTAGTAATAGTAGTAGTAGTAATTGTAGTATTACTAATAATAGTAGTAGTAGTAGCGGTCGGTGTAGAAGCAGCTGTAGGAGTTTTAGTAGTAGTCGTAGTAGTAGTAGTCTTAGCAGTAGTTCGAGTAGGAGTAGGAGTAGCAGTAGTAGCATTTGTAGGGGTAGGAGTAGTAGTGGTGGTGTGGTAGTAGTAGTAGTTGGTCTAGTGGTAGCAGGAGTAGTGGTGGTACTAGTAGTAGTACTTGGAGGAGTAGTAGTTGTAGTAGTAGTAGTAGTCGTAGTGATAGTAGGTGTAGTAGTAGTAGCAGTAGTAGTAGTAGTAGCAAAATTAGTATTAGTAATGCTAGTAGTAGTAGCAGTAACAGCAGCAGCAGCAGCACTAGTAGTAGTAGTTATAGTGTTAGTAGTGCCAGTAGCCGCAGCAGCAGCAGTAGTAGTTATATTGTTAGTAGTGCCAGTAGCAGCAACAGCAGTAGTAGTAATTGTTGTTGTAGTTATAGTAGTAGTAGTACTAGTAGTAATAGTAGTAGTAGTAGGAGTAGTAGAAGGAATCATTTTGGGAGTAGGAGTAGTAGGAGGAGTAGTAGTAGTAGTAGTAGTAGCAGTATTAATCTTAGTAGCAGTAGCAATTGTAGAAGTAGGAGTAGTAGTAGTAGTAATAGCAATAGTAGTAGTAGTAATAATAGTAGTTGTTGTAGTTGAAATAGTAGTAGCTGCTGTAGTAGCAGTTGCAAAAGTAGTAATAGCAGTTGTTGTTGTATCGGGAGTAATATCAGTAGTAGTTGTTATTTGTAATAGTAGTAGTAGTAGTTGTAGTAGTAGTAGTAGTAGAATTAGTAGTAGTTGAAGTGGTAAGAGGAGTGGTGGTAGTAGCAGTAGGAATAGTAGTAGGAGTTGCAACAGTAGCAATGGTAGTTGGTGTAGTTGCAATAGTGGTAGGATTAGTAGCAGTAGTTGTGGTAGTAGTAGTAGTAGCATTAGTAGTATTAGTAGTTGCAGTAGTAGTGGTTGGAGTAGTAGCAGTAGCAAAAGTATGAGTAGTAGCACTAGCTGTAATAGGAGTTGTAGCAATAGTAGTTGTTGTTGTCATTGTAGCAGTAGCAGCAGGTGTAGTAGTAGTAGTAGTTATTGTTGTAGTATCACTAGTAGTAGTAGTAGTAGCAGTATTAGTTGTCATTGTTGTAATAGTAGCAGTATTAGCAGTAGTAGATGTAGTAGTAGTGGCATTTGTAGTAGTAGTAGTATTAGCATTAGTAGTAGTAGTAGTAACAGTAATAGTAGTAGTAGTAGTAGTAGTATTAGTAGTAGTAGTAGCCGTAGTAGTAATAATAGCAACAGAATAGTTGTAATGGTAGGAGTAGTAGTTGTAGAAATAGTAGTAAAAGTAGTAGTAACAGTAGTACAAGTAATAGCTGTAGTAGTAGTAGTAGTAGTAGTAGTAGTAGTAGTAGCAGTAGTAGTTGTAATCGTAGTGGTAGCAATAGTTGTATTACTAGTAATAATAGTAGTAGTAGCCGTTGGTGTAGATGTAGCTGTAGGAGTTTGAATAGTAGTAGCGGTAGTAGTAGCAGTAGCAGTGGTATGAGTAGGAGTGCGAGTAGGTGTAGTAGTAGCATTGGTTGGAGTAGGAGTAGTAGTAGTAGTGGCAGGAGCAAGAGTAGGTGCAACAGTAGTACTTATTATTGTTGTTTTAGTAGAAGTAGTATTAGTTGTAGTAGTTGAGTAGTATTATTATTAGTTGTAGTTGTATTAGTAGTAGTAATAATAAGAATAGGAGTGGGAGTAATAGTAATTGGGGTAGTGGTAGTAGTAGTAGGAGGAGGAGTAGAAGTAGCAGTCAGAGTGAGAGTAGGAGCAGTTGAAGTTTTACTAGTAATAAGACTAGTAGTAGTGGTAGTTGTAGCACTAGTAGTAATAATAGCAATAGGAGCAGTAGTGGTAATAGTAGTCATAGTAGTAGTAGTAGTAGCTGTAGAAGTAGTGGTAGTAGGAGTAGTTGAACTAGTTGTAGTAGTAGTAGGAGTAGTGGTAGTTGTAGTAGTTATAGTAATTATAGTTGTTGAATGAGTGGTAGGAGTAGGAGTTGGAGTAGGAGTGGAGGTACGAGTTGTAGTATAGTAGTTCTAGTATGAGTAGTAGTGGTTGTTGTAGTAGTAGAAGGTGGAGCAATAGTAGTAGTAGTAATCGTAGGAGTAGGAGTACGCATGGTAATAGGAGTAGTAGTAGTAGCAATAGTAGTATTCGCACTGGTAGTGGTTGTTGTTGTAGAGGGTAGTTGTAGTAGTAGTAGGAGTACCTGTAGTAGTAGTAGTAGTAGTAGTAGTAGTAGTAGTAGTAGTAGTAGTAGTAGTAGTAGTAGTAGTAGTAGTAGTAGTAGTAGTAGTAGAAGTAGTCGTAGTAGTAGAATTAGTAGAATAGGAGTAGTTGTTGGAGTAGCAGCAGTGCTAGTGGTAGAAGTCGTAGTTGTATTGTAGTAATACTAGCAGCAGTAGTAGTGGCAGAGGTAGTAGTAGTAGCAGTAATAGCCGTAGTAGCAGTAGTTGCAGCAGTAGTATTAGCTGTCATAGTACTAGTAGTAGTGGTGGTGGTTATTATCGTAGTAGTAGTAGCCCGAGTACTAGTAGTAGCTGTAAAAATCATAGTAGTAGTAGTTGTTGTTGTAATAGTAGTAGTAAAAGTAGCAGTAGTAGTAGTAGTACTAGAAGTAATAGAAGCAATAGTAGTGGTAGTAGTAGTAGTAGCAGATGTAAGAGCAATAGTAGTGGTAGTTGTTACTGTGGTAGTAATAGGTGTAGTAGTATCGAAATGAGTAGTAGTAGTTGTAGGAGTACTACTAGTAGTTGAAGGTGTAGTAGTAGTAGTAGTAGTAGTAGTAGTTGTTGTTGTTGTTGTTGTTGTAGTGGTATTAGTATTAGTAGCAGTGGAAGTATTAGTAGTTGTACTAGTAGAAGTAGTAGTAGTAGTAGTAGTAGTAGTAGTAGAACTAGTTGTTGGATAGTAGTAGTAGTTTTTGTAGTATAGAAGTAGTTGATGTAGTAGTGTAGTAGTAGTAGTAGAGGTAGTAGGAGTAGTAGTTGTTGCAGTTTTAGTAATAGTAGTAGTAGTAAAAGTATTAGTAATTGTTGTCATTGAAGTAGTTGTAGGAGTAGTACTAGTAGTAGTAGAAGTGGTACTAGTAGTAGCTGTTTTAGCAGTCATAGTAGTAGCAGCAGTAGTAGTAGTGTAAGTAGTAGTTGTAGTAGGATTAGTCGTAGTAGTAGCAGTAGTTGCAGTTGTAGTAGCAGTAATTGTTGTAGTAGTAGTATTAGTAATAGCTGCAACAGTAGCAATAGAAGAATTAGTAGCAGTTGTAGCATGAGTAGTAATAGCAGCGGTAGTAATAATAGAATTAATAGTAGTAGCAGTAGTAGTGGTTGCTGTAGAAGAAGTAGTAGCAGCAGCAGAAGTGGTACTAGTAGCTGTAATAATAGTAGAATTAATAGTAATAGCAGTAGTATTAGTAGTAGTACAAAAACTAGTAGTAGCAGCAGAAGTAGTAATAGTAGTAGTAGTAGCTGTAATAATAGTAGTTATTGTGGAAGTAGTGGTGGCAGTAGTAATAGTAGCAGTTGTAGTAGTAGTAGGGAAATATTAGTAGTAGAGCAAGCAAAAGTAGTAGTAGCAACAGTACTAGTATTAGTAGAAGTCATAGTAGTAGAAGTAATAGTAGTAGTAGTAGTAGTAGAAGTAGTAGTAGCAGTAGTAGTAGCAGCTGCAACAACAGAAGTAGTAGTGGCAGTACTAGATGTAGAAGTATTTGGAGTAATAGTTGGAGTAGGAGTTCTTGTTGGAGTAGTAGTAGTAGAAGTAGTAGTAGTAGTAGTCGGAATTGTATGAGTAGTAGTAGTAGGATTAGCTATACCAGTTGTGGTTGTAGTAATAGTAATAGTCACAATAGTTGTAGTTGTAGTAGCACTAGTAGTGGTAATAGTGGTAGTAGTTGGAATAGTAGTAGTATTAGGAGGAGGAGTAGTAGTAGAGGTAGTAGCGGTAGCAATAGTAGCAGCAGTAGTAGTAACTTGAGTAGTTGTTGTAGTAGTAGTAATAGTTGTAGTTGTAGTAGCAGTAGCACTAAAAGCAGAAGTCATAGTTGTAGTGGTAGGAGTAGTACTAGTAGGAGTTTGTGTATGATTAGTATTAGTAGTACTAGTACTAGTACTAGTAGAAGTTGGAGTATGAGTAGTAGTTGAAGCAGTAGTAGTAGCAGTAGTAGTAGTAGAAGTAGCAGGAGGGGGAGTAGTAATAGTAGCAGTAGTAGTCTCAGTAATGGTAGTAGTAGTAGTAGTAGTAATCTTAGTAATAGTAGTAGTAGTAGTAGTATTAGTAGTAGTAGGAGTAGCAGCTGTAGCAGCAGCTACAGTAGTAGTAGTTTTTGTAGTAGTAGCAATAGTAGCAGGCGTGGCAGTGATAGCAGTAGCAACAATAGCAATTGTAGTAGTAGTAGTAGTGGTAGGTAGTATTAGTAGAAGTAGTTGTAATAGTAGTTATAGTTGGAGTACAAATAATAGCAGTAGTAATAGTAGTATTAGGAGCAGGTGTAAGAGTAGGGGTAGTAGTTGGAGCCATGTTAGTTGTAATAGTAGTAGTTACAGCAGCAGTAGTAGTAACAACAGTAGAAGTAGTAGCAGTAGTCGCAGTGGCATTAGTGGTTGTAGGAGTAGTAATTGCAATGGTAGGAGTAGTAGATGTAGTTGTAGAAGTAGCAGTAATAGGAGTAGGTGTAGGAGCAACGGTAGTAGAAGGAACCGTAGTAGTAGTAATAGTTGTAGTAAGAGCAGTAATAGTTATAGGACAAAGGGTAGTAGGAGTTGCAATAGATATAGTAGCAGAGGTAGTAGTAATAGTAGCAGAAGAAGTAACAGTAGTGGTCGTGGCAGAGGTGGTGGTAGTTGTAGAAGTGGTAGTAGCAATAGTAATCGCTATAGTAGGAGTAGTGGCTGTAGTAGTAGTAGTAGTTGCAACAATAGTAGTACAAGCAGTATTAGCTATAGTAGTAGTAGTATTATTATTTGTAGTATTAGGTGCAATAGTCGTAGTACTGGTAGCAGCAACAATTGCAGCAACAGCAATAGTAGTAGTAACAGCAGTAGCAATAGCAGAAGTAGTTGATGTAGTAGTAATTATTATGGTACTACTACTACTTGTAGTAGTTGTAGTAGTAGTAATAGTAGTAGTAGTAATTGTAGTTGGAGTACTAGTAGTAGTTGTCGTAGAAGTAATAGTTGTTGTAATAGTAGTAGTCGTAGTAGTTGAAGTACTATTAGTAGTTATAGTAGAATTAATAGTTGTTCTAGTGGTAGTTGTAGCAATAGAAGTTGGAGTAGTAGTAGCAGTAGCAGGAGATGCAGCCACAGCAACAGCAGTAGTGTAGTTGTTATAGTTGTAATAGTAGTATAAGTAGTGGCAGTGCTAGTAGTCATAGCATTTGTAGTAGCAGTAGTAGCAGCAACAGTAGTAGTACTAGTACTAGTAGCAGCAGCAATAGTAGTAATAGAAGTAGCAGTAGTAGAAGCTGTAGTAGTAGTAATAGGAGATGTAGTAGTAGTAGCATTAGTGGTAGTAGTCATAGTAGCAGCAGTAGCAGTGGTAGTCATAGTAGTAGCAGTAGAAGTTGCAATAGTAGCAACTACAGTAATATTAGCAGTCGCAGTAGCAACAGAAGCAGTAGTAGTAGAAGTAGTAGTAGTATCAATAATAGAATTAGAAGTAGTAGTAGCAATAAGAGTAGTTGAAGTGGTAACAGTAGTTTTAGTAGCAGCAGCAGCAGCAGTTGTAGTAGTGGTAGTTGTTATAGTAGTAGTAATAGTAGTAGTAGTAGTAGTAGTAGTAGTAGTAATAGCAATAGTACTTGTAGTAGCAACAGTAGTAGTCATGCAGCAGTAGTAGCACATTAGTTGTAGTACCAGAAGTAGCTACAGTAGTAGTGGTACCAGTAGCAACAATTATAGTCGTAGCACAATTAGAAGTAGTACTAGTAGTAGTAGTAGTGGTGATGGAATTAGGAGTTGGAGTAGTAGTAGTAGTACCAGTTGTAGTAGTAGTAGTAGTAGTAGTAGTAGTAGTCGTAGTGGTAGTTGTAATAGGAGTCAAAGCAGTAGCAGCAATACTAGTAGGAGTAGGTGTACTAGTAGTAGTAGTAGTAACTGAAGTAGTAATAAGCATAGCAGCAGTAGCAGTAGTCGTAGTAGTAGTAATAGTAGTAGTAGTAGTAGTCGTAGGAGTAGTGCTAGTAGTAGTAGCAGTAGTAGTCACAGTAGCAGTAGGAGTAGCAGTAGTTGTAGTAGAAGAAGTAGCAGCTGCAGTAGCAGTAGTAGAAGTAATAGTTGTAGTATTAGTAGTAGTAGTGGTGGTGGTAGTAGGAGTAGTAGTAGGAGCAGTAGTAGTAGCAGCAGTAGTAGTAGTAGTAGTAGCAGCTGTAGACGTAGTAATAGTGTGAAAAGTAGTAGTAGTAGTAGTAGTAGAAGTAGTAGTAGCAAGAGTAGTAGTAGTTATAGTAGTTGGAGGAGGAGGAGGAGGAAGTGGAGTAGCAGTAGTAGTAGCATTATTAGTAGCGAAAGTAGTTGTTGTGGTCATAGCAGTAGTAGATGTAGTAGTATTAGTAGTAGAAATAGTTATAGTAGTAGTATTAGTAGTAGTTGCAACGGTAGAAGCAGTAGTAGTTGTAGTAGTGGTGGTAGTAATAGTAGTACTTGTTGTTGTTGTTGAAGTAGTGGTGGTAGTAGTAGTAGTAGGAGTACTAGTGGTAATAGAAGTAGTAGCAGTAGTGGTACTAATAGTAGTAGCATTAGTATTAGTACTAGTATTTGTCGGAGTCTTAGTACTAGTACTAGTAGACACCGTAGTAGTAGTAGTAGTAGTAGTAGTAGTACTAGTAGTAGTTGCTGCGACAGCAGCAGCAGTTGCAATAGCAAGAATAGTAGCTGTGGCCTTAGATGTAGTAGTTGTAGCTATAGTAGTTATAGCGGTAGCCGTAGTAGTAGCAGCAACAATAGTAGTAGTTGAAGTAGTAAGAGCTTTAGTAGTAGTATGAGTAGTAGGAGTTGCAATAGTAGTAGTAGTTGTGGTGCTAGCAATAGTAGTAGTACTTGTATGAGTAGTAGTAGTAGCAGCAGTAGTATTAGCAGTAGTAGTAGTAGTATTAGTAGTAGTTGTTGCAGTAGTCGTAGCAATAGTAGTAGTAGCAGCAGTAGTATTAGTAGGAGAGGTAGAAGGAGTGGTAGTGTTAGTAGTAGTAGCAGCAGGAGTAGTAGTAGTCGCCGCAGCAGCAGCAGTCGTAACAGTAGCAGCAGTAGTAGTAGTCGTATTAGTAGCAATAGCAGTCTCAGCCGCAGCAGCAGTAGTAGTAGCAGCCATAATTGTGGCAATAGTAGTAGTAATAGTAGTCATAGTAGTATTAGTAGCGGTTGTAGCAGTAGTCATAGTAGTAGTAATAGCCGTAGTAGTAGTAATAGCTACTGTTGTAGTAGAAATAGTATCAGTTGTAGTGGTATTGTTTGCAGTAGCAATAGTAGCAGAAGTAGTAGCAGAAATAGTAGTAATAGTAGTAGTAATAGTAGTAGTGGTGGTGGTGGTGGTGGTAGCAGTAGTAGTTGTTGTTGTTGTAGTAGTAGTAGTAGTAGTAGTAGTACTAGTACTAGTAGTAGTAGTCGTGGTAGTAGTAATAGTGGTAGTAGGAGTGGTAGTAGTAGTGGTAGTTGGAGAAAGAGAAGTAGTAGTAATAGCAACAGAAGTTGTTGCGGTAGTAGTAGTAGTAGTTGTTGTTGTTGTTGTTGTTGTAGTAGTAGCAGTAGTAGTTGTAGGTGTACTAATAGTAGTAATAGAAGTAGTCCAGGTAGGAGTAGTGGTAGCAATAGGAGTCGAAGAAGGAGTAGTCCAGGTAGCAGTAGTAGTAGTGCTTGCAGTAGTAGTAGCAGTAGTAGCAGCAATATTAGTGGGTGTAGTAGGGGTAGTGGAAACAAGAGTAGTAGCAGCAGCAGTTACAGTAGTAGGAGTAGTAGTACCAGTAGCAGTAGTCATTGTAGCTGAAATAATAGAAGTAATAAAACTAGTAGAAATAGTAGTAGTAGTAGCAGAAGTAGTAGTAGTTAGAGAAGTAGTTGTAGTTGCAGTAATAGTGGTCGTAGTGATTGAAGTTGTAGCAGTAGTAGAAGTAGTAGCAGGAGTAGTAGGAGTACTAGCAATAGAAGTAGCAGTAAAAGAAGCGAAACTAGTAGTAGTAGTAGTAGTAGTAGTAATACCATTAGTTTTAGCAGTAGTAGCACCAGTAGTAGCAGTAGTAGCTGTAGCTGTATTAGGAGTAGAAGTAGTAATAATATTGGCAGTAGTAGCTGTAGTAGTTGAAGTAGTAATAATAGTAGTAGCAGTAGCAACAGTAGTAGTAGTAGTATTAGTAGTAGTAGTGGTACTAGAGGAAGAAGCAGTAGTAGCAATCGTCATAGTAGTAGTAGTATTAGTGGTAGGAATAGTACCAGTACCAACAACAATACTAGTAGTAGTAGGAGAAGTAGTAGAAGTAGTAGTAGTAGTAGAAGTAGTAGTAGTAGTAATACTAGTAGTAGCAGTAGTAGCAGTAGTAGTAGCAGTAGTAGTAGTGGTAGTACTACTACTACTAATAGTGGTATTACTATTAGTATTAGTGGTAGCAGTATTAGTAATAGTATTATGATTGTGGTTTTAGTTGTTGCTGTATTTTTAGTAGTCATAGTTGCAGCAGTAGTAGTAGTAGAAGTAGCTATTGTAGTAGAAGTTGCAGTAGTTGTAGTAGTAGTAGTAGTGACAGCAGCAACAACAGCAGTAGTAGTAGTAGCAAAATTAGTAGCTGTAGCACTAGTAGTAGCAGTAGTAGCAGTAGTAGTTGTAGTAGCAGTTGAAGCAAAACTAGCAGTATCTGTAGCAAGAGTTGTAACAATTGCAGTTTTAGGGGTAGTAGTACTAGCAGTTCTAGTTATAGTAGTTGAAGTAGTCGCAATAGTAGCAGCAGTAGTAGTAGTTGCAGAAGTAGTAATAGTAGTTTTAGGACTAGTAGCTGTAGAGGTAGTCATTGTAGTAGTAGCAGTAGTAGTAGTTGCAATAGTACTAATTGTAGGACAAGTAGTAGTAGCAGTAGCAGCTGCAACACCTGCAGCAGTAATAGTAGTACTAGTTGTAGTAGTAGCAGTGGCAATGGCAGCAGTCGCTGTGGTAGTTTTTGTTCTTGTTGTTGTTGTAGTAGTGGTGGTAGGGGCAATAGAAGTAGGAGTAGTAGTAGCAGTAGTAGCAGTTGTAGGAGTAGTAATAGTCATAGTAGATGTAGTAGTAGGATTAGTAGTAGCGGAAGTAAAAGTCGTAGTTGTAGCAGTAGTAGTCGTCGTCGTTGTTGTTGTTGTACTCGAAGTAGCAATACTAGCTGCGTTAGTAGTAGTTGTAGCAGTTGTGGTAGGAGTAGTCATAGTAGTCATTGTAGTAATAGTCATTGTAGTAGTAGTCATACTAATATTTGTAGTAGTAGAAGTAGTAGTAGTAGTAGTAGTAGTAAGAGTATTACTCATTGTAATGGTAGTAGTAGTAGCAGCAATAGTAGTATAGTAGCAGTTGTACCAAAAGTAGTAGCACTAGCCGTAATAGTTATAGTCATAGTCGTATTAATTGTAGAAGTAGTAGTTGGTGTATCAGTAGTAGTAGCAGTAGTGGTTGTAGTAGTAGTAGAAGAAGAAATAGGTGCAGTAGTGGTTGTGGTAGTAGTACAAGTACTACTATGAGTAGTGGTAGTAGTAGAAGTGTTAGTAGTAATAGTAGTAGTAGTAGTAGTAGTAGTAGTAGTAGTAGTAGTAATAGTAATAGTAGTAGTAGTAGTAGCAGTAGTAGAAGTCATAGCAATAATAGTAGTAGTAGCAATAGCAGCAGCAGTAGCAGTAGTAGTAGTAGCGGTAGAAATAGCAGCAGCAGTAGTAGTAGAAGTAGTAGCAATAATAGTAGTAGTAGTAATAGAACTAGGAGTAGTATTAGTAGTAGTAGTAGTTGTTGTTGTTGTTGTTGTAGTAGCAGTAGTACTAGTAATAGTAGTAGAAGTAGAAATAGGAGTGGTAGTAGTAGTAATAGGAGTAGTGGCAGTGATAGTAGTAGTCATTGTTGTAGTAGTAGTAGTAGTAGGAGTAGTAGAAGCAGTAGTAGTAGAAGTAGCAATAGAAGTAGTTGCAGCAATGGTAGTGGTTGTAGTAGTAGTCGTCGTAGTAGCAACAAAATTAGTAGTAGCAGTAGCAGTGGAAGTTGTTGTGGTAGTAGTGCTTCTAGTAGTAGTAGTAGTAGAATTCGTAGTTGCAATATTCATAGTAGTAATAGTAGTAGCAGCAGCAGGTGTAGCAGTAGTAGTAGCAGTAGTAGTAGTAGCAGCAACAGTAGTAGTGGTAGTGGTAGTGGTACTAGTAGTAGGAGTAGTAGTCGTAGGAGTAGCAGGCATACTAGTAGTAGTAGCAGTAGTAGTCGCAGTAGGGCTAGTCGTAGAAGTTGTTGTTGTCGTTGTTGTGGTAGTAGTAGAAGTACTAGTGGTGGTGGTAGTTGTACTAGTAGTCGTATTAGTATTAGTAGCAATAGTAGTAGTAGTAGTCGAAGTAGAAGTAGTAGTAGTAGTTGTTGTTGTTGTTGTTGTAGCAGTAGCAGTAGAAGTAGCAGTAGGAGTAGTAGTAGGAGTAGCAGCTGAGGTAGTAGCAGTTGTTGCATTAATAGTATAGGTAGTAATAGTAGTAGTTGTTGTTGTTGTAGTAGTAGCAGTAGCAGTAGTTATAGTAATAGAAGCCGTAATAGTAGTAGTAGAAGTAGTAGTAGCTGTAGTAGTTGTGGTAGTAGTTGTTGTAGTAGTAGAAGTAGTAGCAGAAGTAGCAGTAGGAGTAGGGGTTGGAGTAGAAGTTTTAGCAGTAGTAATAATAGTAGTAGTAGCAGTAGTTATTGTAGCTGTATTATTGGTTGTAATAGTAGTATTAGTGGAAGTAGTAGTAGAAGTAGTAGCAGTTGGAGTAGTAGTAGTAGTGGTGGTGGTGGTAGTAGATGCAATAGGAGTAGTTCTAGTAGTAGTAGTCTTAGCCATAGGAGTAGTAGTCGTACTAGTTGTAGTGGGAGCAGTAGTAGCAGTAGCAGCAGTAGTTGTAGCAATAGCAGTAGGAGTAGTAGCAGTAGCAATAGGAGTAGTTGTACTAGTAGTTGTACTAGTAGTAGTAGTATTAGTAGTTGTAATAGTAGTAATTATTAGAGTAGTAGTTGTGCTAGTAGTAGTAGTTGTAGTACTAGTAGTAGCAGTAGTAGTCATAGTAGTAGTAGTAGGAGGAGTAAAAGTAGTAGCAACTATAGTAGTAGTGGTAGTAGTAGTTGCAGCAATAGTAGGAGTAGTAGTAGTTGCAATAGCAGTAGTAGTAAAAGTAGTTGGAGCAATAGTATTAGTAGCAGCAGCAGGAACAGCGACAGCTGTATTTGTAGTAGTATTAGTAGTGGTAGTTGCAGTCGCAATAGAAGTAGTAGTCGTATTAGTAGCGACAGCCGCAACAGTAGAAGTAGTAGCAGTAGCAGAAGTAATATTAGCAAAAGTAGTAGCAGTAATAGTGGAAGTACTAGTAGTAGTAGCAATAGCAGCAACAGTAGCTGTTGTTGTTGTAGTAGTAGTACTAGTAGTAGTTGTTGTTGTACTAGTTGTTGTAGTAGTAGTACTAGTAGTAGTTGTTGTTGTACTAGTTGTAGTGGTAGTAGTAGTAGTAGGTATAGCAGCAATAACAACAATAGTTGTAGTAGTAGCAGAAGTAGTAGTAGTAGTAGGAGTGTTTGGAGTAGTTGTATCAGTACGATTAGTAGTAGTAGTAGTAGTAGTAGTAGTCGGAGCAGTACTAGCAGTTGTAGTAGTCATAATAGTTGTAGTAGTCGTAATAGTAGTAGAAGTAGAAGTAGCAGTAGTAATAGTTATATTTGTAGTGATAGTAGCAGTAGCATTTGTAGCAGCAATAGTAGTAGTAACAATAGTAGTAGTAGTTGTAGTAGCCATAGTAGTAGTAGAAGTAGTAGTAGCAGGAGTTGCAGTACTAGCAGAAATAGTTGTAGAAGTAGAAGTAGTAGTAGTCGCAGTAGTTGCTGAAGTAGATGTATTAGTAATAATAGTAGCAGTTTTAGTAGTAGAAGAAGTAGTGGCATTTGTACTAACAGTGGTATTAGTCGTAGCAGTAGTCCTGGTTGCAGCAGCACTAGTAGTAGTAATAGTATTAGAAGTTGTTGAAGCTGGTGTAGCAGAAGTAGCAGTAGGAGGAGAAGACATAGTCGTAGAAGTAATAGCAATAGTAGTAGTAGAAGAAGAAGAAGACGTAGTAGTAGTAGTTTGAGTAGTAGCAGTAGCAGAAGTAGTACCAGTAGTTGTTGTAGTTGTGGTAGTAATAGATGTCATAGTAATAGTAGTAGTAGTTGAAGCTGTTGCAGCAGTATCAGTTGCAATAGTTTTGGTCAAAGTATTTTGAGTAGTAGTAGTAACAGTAGCAGTAGAAGTAGTCGTAGTAGTTATAGTAGTTGTAGTAGTAGTAATAGTAGTAGCAGTAGCAGCAGTAGTAGCAGTAGCAGTAGCAATAGTAGTAGTAGTAGTACGAGTAGCAGCAGTAGAAGTAGAAGTAGAAGTAGTACCAGTAGTAGTAGTGGTAGTAGCGGTAGCAGTAGTTGTAATATTTCTAGTAGCAGCTGTAGTAGTGGTAGGTGAAGTAGTAGTAGGTGTTATTGAAGGAGAAGTAGTAGTAGTAGCAGTAGTAGTAGTAATAGTAGTAGTTAAGAGTTGTAGTAATAGTAGTAGCAATAGCAGTAGTAGTGATAGTAGCGGTAGTAGTCGCACAAGTGCTAGTAGTAGCAATTGTTGTTGTCATTATAGTAGTAGTAGTAGTAGTACTAGTGGTGGGGGTACTTGTACTAGTAGTAGTGGTAGTTGAAGTGGAAGTAATAGTAGTAGTAGCAGTAGTAGTTGTAGTAGTAGCAGTAGGAGGAGTAGTTGTAGGAGATGCTGCAGAAGTTGGAGTTGTCACATTAATAGTAGATGTAGTAGTAGTGTCGGAGTAGTAGTTGTTGTAGTAGTAGCAGTAGAAGTAGTTACGATAATAGGAGTAGTAATAGTAGTAGTAGAAGTAGTAGTAGCAGTAGTTGTAAGAGTAGGGGTTGGAGTAGAAGTTGTAGTCGTAGTAGTAGTGGTAGTAGTAGTAGCAGAAGTAGTTGTAGCAAAAGTACTAGTTATAGTTGTTCTGTTAGTAGTAGTAGTAGTAGTAGTAGTAGCAATACGAGCAGTTGTAGTAGTAGTAGTAGTTGTTGTCAGAGTAGTTGTAGTTGTAGTAGTTGTAGAAGTAGAAGTAGTAGTAGTAGTAGTAGTAATAGTAGTAGTAGTAGCAGTTGGAGTAGTAGTAGTAGCAATAGGAGTAGTTGTACTAGTAGTACTATTATTAGTAGTTGTAATAGTAGTATTTTTGGAGTAGTAGCTGCTCTAGTAGTAGTTGTAGTAGTAATGTAGCTGAAGTAGCAGTACTAGTGGTAGTAGGTGTAGTAGTCATAGTACTAGTAGTAGTAGGAGTAGGTGGAGTAGAAGTAGTAGTAACTGTAGGTAGTATAGTATAGTCGTTGCAGTAGTAAGAGTCAGCAGTAGCTGCAATGTAGTAGTGGTAGGAGAAGTGGTTGGAGTTTTCGTTTAGTAGCAGCAGTAGGCCGCCTCCGGCAGTCAGCCGTATTTCAATTTGTTCGTGGTGTCGTGTCGTAAGGTAGTAGTGCCGTAGAATAGCAGGCCAGTACTAGTAATAGTAGTAACAGTCGTAGTAGAAGTAGTAGTAGTTTTAGTTGTAGCTGTATTGGTTGCAACAACAACAATAGTAGTAGCAGCAGCAGTAGTAGCAGGAGCAGTAGTAGAAGTAGTAGTAATAGCAATAGCAGCAGCAGTAGCTACAGTCGTAGTAGTAATAACAATAGCAGCAGCAGTAGCTGTAGTTGTAGTAGTAGTAGTAGTGCTAGTAGTAGTCGTTGTTGTAGTAGTTGTAGTGGTAGTAGTAGTAGTAAGTATAGCAGCAGTAGCAGAATTATTTGTAGTAGTAGCAGAAGTAGTAGTAGTAGGAGTGTATAGAGTAGTTGTATCAGTACGACTAATAGTAGTAGTAGTAGGAGGAGCAGTAGTAGCATTTGGAGTAGTCATAATAGTAGTAGTAGTGATAGTAGTACAAGTAGCATTTGCAACAACAGTTGTAGTAGTAATAATAGTAGTAGTAGTAGTAGTAGAAGTAGTAGTAGTAGGAGTTGTAGTAGCAGACGAAACAGTAGTAGAGGTAGGAGTAGTAGTAGTTGCAGTAGTAGCAGAAGTAGAAATATTAGTAATAATAGTAGCAGTTGTAACAGTAGAAGAGGTAGTGGCATTTGTGGTAACAATGGTAGTAGCTATAGCAGTAGTCGTGATAGTAGCAACACTAGTAGTAGTAATAATATTTGTTGTTGTTGAAGTAGTAGAAGGAGGAGAAGACATAGTAGTAGCAGTAATAGTAGTAGTAGTAGTTGTCGTAGAAGCAGTAGTAGTAGCAGTATTTGTAGTAGTAGTAGTAGTTGGAGTAGTAGTAATAGCAGAAGTAGTGCTACTAGTTGTTGTAGTAGCGGTAGTAGTAGTTGTTGTAGTTGGAGTTGCAGCTGTTGTAGTAGTAGCAGTCGCAATAGTTTTAGTTAAAGTATTAGGAGTAGTGGCAGTAATAGTCGTAGTAGAAGTAGTAGTAGTAGTTCTAGTAGTGATAGTAGTAGTAGTAGTAGTAGCAGTAGAAGTAGTAGTGGTAGTAGTGGTAGCAGTAGTTGTAGTAGTAGTAGTAGTAGTAGTAGTAGTAGTAGTAGTAGTAGTGGTAGAAGTAGTAGTAGGTGTTATTGAAGGAGTAGTTGTAGTAGTAGTAGTTGTAGTAATAGTCGTAGTTAGAGTAGTAGAAATAGTAGTAGTAGAAGTTGTAAAAGGAGTGGTAGAAGTAGTAGTAGTAGTAGTAGTAACAGTAGTTGTAGAAGCATTAGCAGCTTCATTAGTTGTAATCACAGTCATAGTAGCAGTAGTAGTAATATTGTTAGCAGTAGCAGCAGTAGTGGTAGTAGTAGCAGTACTATTAGTAGCAGTAGAAGCACTAGCAGTGTAGTAGCAGTAGATGCAGTAGCAATAGTAATAGTAGTAGGAGAAGTCGTACTAGAAGTCATAGTGGTAGCAACAAGATCAACAATAACAGTTGTAGTAGTTGTAGTAGTAGCAGCAACAACAACAACTTCAGCAGCAGTAGTATTAGTAGGGGCAGTAGTAGTAGTATTAGTAGACACAGTAGTAGTAGCATCAGCAGCAATAGTAGTAGTAGCAGTTGTTGCGGCAGCTGTAGTTGTAGCAACAAGAGTAGTAGCAGTAGCACTAGTTGTTGCAGTAGTAGCTATAGCTGTTGCAGTATTAGTTGCATAGTAATAGTAGTAGTAGTAGCTGTATTTATTGTAAGAGTAGTAGCAGTAGCAGAAGTAGTAGTAGTTATATTATTATTAGTAGTAGTAGTAGTACTTGTAGTACTAGTACCAGTAGCAGTAGTAGCAATTGTAGTATCAGTAGTAGTAGTAGTAGCAGCAGTAGCAGTAGTAGTAGTAGCAGCAGTAATAGTAATAGCAGTAGTAGTATTAGTGGGAGAAGTAGAAGCAGTAGTAGTAGTAGTACCATCTGCAGCAACAGCAGCAGCAACAGTAGTCAGAGTTGTAGTAGTAGCAGTAATAGCAAGAGCAGTAGTAGTTGCAGTAGTAGCAGTAGTAGTAATAGTATTAGTATCAGCAGCAACTACAGTGGCTGTAGTTGTCGGAGTAGAAGTAGTTGTAGTAGTAATAGTAGTAGTTGTAGCAACAGCAGTTGTTGTTGTAGCTGTCATAGCAATAGTAGTAGTAGTAGAAGTAATAGTAGTTATGGAAGTAGTAGTAGTAGTTGTAGTAGTAATTTCGGAAGTAGTTGCAATAGCCGTAGTTGTAGCAGTAGCAGCAGTAGTAGTCATACTCAGAGTAGTAGTAGTAGCAGCTATAGTAGTAGTTGCAATAGTAGTAGTAGCAGTTGTTGTAGTAGGACTAGTAGTAGAAGTAGTAATAGAACTAGTATTTGTTGTTGTAGTAGAAGTCTAGTCGCAGTAGTGGTATTTGTTGTTGTAGTAGTAGTACTAGTCGCAGTAGTGGTATTTGTTGTTGTAGTTGAAGTACTAGTAGTAGAATTTTTTGTAATAGTACTACTAGTAGCAGTAGTCAAAATAGTGGTAGCAGCTGTAGTAATAGTAGCCGTAGTAGTTGTAGTAGTAGTAGTTACAGTTGTAGCAGTAGTTACTGTAATAGTAGTTGTGGTAATACTAGTAGAAGTTGTAGCAGTAGTAGTAGTAGTGTTGTTGTTGTTGTTGTAGTAGTAGTAGTAGTAGTAGTAGTAGTAGTAGTAGTAGTAGTAGTAGTAGTAGTAATACTCGTACATGCAACAGTAGTAGTAGCAGAAGTATTATTAGTTGGAGTAGAAGTAGTACTAGTAGCAATATTAGTAGCAGTAGTAATAGTATTATAAGAAGTAGTAGTAGTAGCATAAGTAGGAACAGTAGTAGCAGTAGTATCTGTAGTGGCAACAACGGTAGTACTAGTTGTAGTAGTAGCTGTAGTAGCAGTAGTAGCAGTAGTAGCAATCGTAGTAGTAGAAGTGGTAGTAGTGGCAACAACAGTAGTAGTAGCGTTGTCATTGTAGTAGTAGTAGCAGTAGCGGTAGTAGTAGTAGTTGTAGTAGTAGCAATAGCATTAGTCGTTGTAGCTGTTGTTATAGAAGTGGTAAAAGTAGTAGTATTAGAAGTTGCGGTAGCAGCAGTAATTTTAGTAATAGTAGTTGTAGCAGCTGCATCAATAGTAGAATTGGTAGTAGTAGTTATAGTAGTTGTAGTCGTAGTAATAATTGTAGTAATAGTATTAGCAGTAGTAGCAATCGTAGCAATGGTAGTTGCAGCAGTAGCAATGGTCATTGTAGCGGTAGTAGTAGTAGTAGTAGTAACAATAGCAATAGTAGTAGCAGTACCTGTAGCAGATGTAGTAGTAGTAGAAGAAGAAGTAGTAGTAGCAGTTGCAGCAGTAGTAGTTGTAGTAGGAGCAGAAGTAGTAGTACTATTAGTTATAGCAGTAGGAGTCGGATTGGTAGTAGTAGCAGCAATAGTAGTAGTAGTAGCATTAGTAGTAGTTCTTGTTATAGCTGTTGCAGCTGTTGCAACAGTTTCAGTAGTAGCCATTGTATTTGTAGTAGATGTAGTAGTAGCAGTAGTAGCTGCAGTAATAGTAATAGCAGTCGTAGCAACAGCAATAGTAGGAGTAGTAGTAGTAATAGTTGATGCAGTAGTAGTAGTAGTAGTAGTAGCAGTAGTAGAAGTTGCAGAAGTCGTAGTAGTAGTAGTAGTAGAAGTTGTAATAGTCATGGTAATAGTAGTATTAGTAGTATTTGTGATAGTAGCAATAGTAGTAGTGGTTGGACTAGAAGTAGTAGTAGGAGTAGTATTAGTTGGAGAATTAGTACTGGCAGTAGAAGTTGTAGTAGTAGTAGTGGTAGTAGCTGTAGTAGTTGAAGTAGTAGTAGTAGTAGTCGTATTAGGAGTGGTAGTTGGAGTCGAAATTGGAGTTTTATTAGTGGTAGTTATAGTAGTTGTTGTAGCAGGAGTAGTAGCAGTAGTTGTAGTAGTAATAGTAGTAGTTGTTGTTGTAGTGCTAGTAGCAGTGGTACTAGTAGTAGTAGTGGGAGTAGTAGTAGTAGTTGGCGTAGGAGTAGCAGTAGGAGTTGGAGTTATAGGAGTAGGAGCAGTAGTAGTTGCAAAAGTAGGACTTGGCGTTGGAATAGTAGTAAGAGTAGTAGCGGCAGTAGTAGTAGTAGTAGTGGTGGTGGGAGTAGGAGTAGGAAGAAAAGTAGTAGTTGTAGTAATAGTAGTAGTACTGATACTTGCAGTACCAGTGGTAGTAGTAGTAGGAGTAGTAGGAGTAGTAGTAGTAGTGGTGGTGGGAGTAGGAGTAGGAAGAAAAGTAGTAGTTGTAGTAATAG